>OY856414.1:190828400-191428400 GCA_963693085.1 Alisma plantago-aquatica
ACCATTGGATATAATCAGACGGCTTGGAGATTGTCTCCTACTTTGAGTAGGAGACTGATTTTTTTAAGTACAGTATATGTGATCTTCACCATAGTTCTTCCTCGATTCTTAACGAATTTTCATGATTTTTGATTCGTGAATTTCCTTTTTCGGTTATGGATTTTTCAATCCTTTACTCGTTTCCTTTCGTGATCTATATAAGAAATGCCCAATTGGGATTATGCGTGGCTCTCTGCCATGATCACACAGACAGTGATATAAGTTTCCCCATGCCCATATATCCATGCCTAAAGCACCGCCGACCCTCCTCTTCATCTCCTCTACCCTCAATTGACCTTGTAGTATCTTTGGATAGCATAGTGAAGTCAATCCTCTTCACTAGGTGTCACGGCCATTACACTACAACTCTGTTCACCTCCCTGCAATCAGACTCTTCTACACCATCCTCTAATATGTTGGAACATTTCTCTGTACTTAGCACCTCTTGGATTCCTTGCAACCTTTCTCCCCTTGAACTCGTCATGGTGCCACTGTCGACCTTCATCATAGGAGCTCTCGGGTGACTCCCTAGTCCCGGTAAGATCGCTTGCATCTTTGTTTTGTTTCCACGGAGACGCTTCCATGTTTAGCTTGTGTGTTTGCCTGTTGTTTTGTCCACAAAACTTGTTTCTTGATTTTTGACAACAAGCTTGTCGACGATGGTTCTTCATTGTTTCTGTAGGATTTTGGTCTCCATGCGTTCGTTTCGGGCTTGTAAGGCTAAAGGATGTCATCTTTGCTAGTGATAGGCTAGTTTGATAGGTCTTCTTGCCTCCGATTCTAGCTCCTGGAGCTGCCTCTAGCCCATGGCGAAGGAGAAAAATCAAGAGTTGTATCCCTGATGTGTTTGGTCTAAGATGCCCCTCTTTTTCTCTCGTGTTTTTTTTAATTTTTCTTCAGGGGTATTCTAGACATTTCGCCCCATTTTATTTTCTTTGAACGCGATCTCGTTATTGGCCCACTCGTTGAGTTTGATGAGTTGCCTACTGAGTTGGGTGGCCCTGAGTGGGTCAGCTCACTCCACGTGGCCCTCTCCCTCTCTCTCTCTCTCTTCTCTTTTGCAAATCATTTTGTTGACTTGTATTTTTCTGATTGGCTGACGTTTAAAAATTAATAACTAATTATCTAGTGGTTAGGAAAATATGAATAAATACTCATTGGAATCAGAAAAATAAAACCTAACTAATGGTATAAGTTTTGATGGCTAAATCCAATGTTTAATAACATGTGTTTTTAATGGATCTAATTAAGTAAGAATTACTTATAAAAATCATAACTACATATGTATAAGTCAAAAAATTATAATAAAATATGTTTTGGACTCTGAATAATGTAACCTAAAATGTGGTATGGTTTTCATAACCTAAGTCACACATAATGAAAAAAGTTTATTTTTAGGGTTTGAATAATGAATATGAAATTGATACAAATCTACCTATATGCTTAATAGGTTATATGGAGGCCTAGGCTTGGACCTAGAAGTGACTTTGGATTTTGGACTCTGAATTTGAGGTATGTTGTATCCCCTATTCCTATATGTTGAGCAATTCACCTATCTTATCAATCTTTTCACTTTGGCCTTCACATATGTCTATTCTCTTAATATCATGGTTCGTGTGAACTATCTTGCTTATTATGGATTTGGATATTCTCTTGATATCTATCATGTGCCTTGGTGCATGTTAGTCTTATATAATTATAAGTGCCCACATTGAAGTGGATGTTTATATGTTTGTGTTGTCCATTGTGTGATGGCAACATTGTATAATTCTGACTATGGTATTCTACTTACCTCTACATTTTACATGCTGTATGATTCAATATCACTACAGTAGTGTAATTGCATTGGTTTTTGGGTATGTGCCCTTTATGCTTTTGGGATGGTGGTGGTGGTGCCCCATACCTGAGTTTCAAGGATGTGAAGCCTTAGCTCAACTTTATATATTGGGAGTTTGGCAGTGCATCATTCTCTATCAAGTTTTAAGGATGTGAAGCCTTAGCCACCTTTGTCGTTATATTGTTCTAGGGCTATGTTTATCTCACATGCATGTAGGTTGATTGTTGTGGGGTGTGTGTCCTACTTTCTTTATATGTGCTAGTATGGCACGATTTTATTTGTTTGGTTATGGCAAGTATCTCTTTTGTTGTTGCTCTTTTCTTTTATGCCCTCTTTGGATAGTCCATGTCTTTTCTATGGGAAGCATTTTATATTTGTTGTCCAAAAGCATTTTCTATGGGAAGCAGTTTAGTATGCACATACCAGCCTTTGCTGATATTTCTCTTTTTTCTCTTCTTGCGGGGGTATGCTTCCAACCCTAGGTGAAGGATATGGAGGACTTAGCTTAAAGATGTAGACCTAGCATAAGGAGTTAAAGATTGGAGACAAAGTTGTTATGGTTTGGACTACCCTCTACTGTTGATCCATATGTGATATCAAACATGTAAACCCTAAGTGGGAGATTATGATATATTGTTGTAATCTTTTTGAGAAATTGATTATGGTCGTTATATTCTTCCACTTCTACACTTTAGTTGTTTTGAATACCATTAATAAGATTTGAAAATTTTACACCTTTTTCAACATACCTTTTGAGTATGTTGGGAATGGAGTTTTGATATTTCAAATATCTAGTAAAGTGGTGATTTCACTCTTTTACAACATGGTATTAGAGCCCAAGGTAGTCAAAATATGACTATTTAAATTTTGTCTCCCTAATAGAACCCTTGTCCTGGATAGTGACCTCTAGGTGGGATGTTCACCCTAGGTTTGATCTTTGGATGCAATAAGGTCTTATTAGGTTATGAGGAAGTGGTTGGATAATAGGATCTAAATATGGAAATATTGTGACTTGGTTTTCACTTTGATTTTGGGCCCTAATTTCAGTTTTCAAACACAAAAGTTTTCATACCAGATTATTTTCCTTATATACTATATGTACAAAAAAAATATTTTCTGAATTTTATCAAAGTTTTCCTAAACTGGGTCACAATGAAGAGAAACTCTAGTTTTAGTAGAATCTAACCCTAGTTGTGACTTTAGAGTTGTGACTAGGTTTGATATAAAGGTGTAGTTGACATACACTATGACTTGTGGATTCTCATGTAGGGTTGATAGGTTAGAGACACAAGAACCTAAAACTCAACCCTAAGTTGGTTCTGACTTTTAGATGGATATGTGGATAACATAAATCTCAACTTTCATAACTAAAAGATATGTGGGTAATCCGAAATGTTGATTAGTTTGACTTGTTAGGTTGAACCTTTTTAAGGGGTGGAAAGTAGTTGGTTGTTTGAGGTTTGGATGGTTAGATTTTGAGGAAGAAATCCTTTTAAGGGGTGGAGTGTTGTAACATACTAGATCTTAAACCCTACCCTAGAACTTTGATCTATTAGGTTTGGCCAAACAAGGTTTGAGGTTAGACTTAAAAGATGTTTAGAATGTTCATAATGAGCTAATGCATGAAAAATCACCCAATGAACCTAATTGGTTGAATAATGAACAAATGGGCCACTGATGGGCCATATGACCTATCTCATAAAAAAAATTCCAAAAGTAAAATCTAAGTTTAAAAATGTGTTCCTTGGATCCCAATTTCCTTGGGAGTCAAGTTTCACATTATTCACATAATAATAATTCATTTAATAAAAATTGGAAAAGAAGATGTGTGTTTTCTCCCAAATATCAAATAAAATAATAAATAACTCCAAAAGATGGAAATAATCTTAGATTCATAATCTACATAATAAATATAGTCTTTGGGTGAATTTTCATCCAATTTGGAGAAAGTTTGCTAAAAAGGTGAAATCAGGAGAGAGAAAGTGTGCAGAACCTTCAAAATATTAAATAAATATACAAACAACTCCAAAATGTAAAATTGATGGTAAAGATCCAACACATTAAATATGACTTGTGGATCAAGTTTCATAAAATGTGGATAATCTAAATGTCATTAATGCATGAGGAGAGAGAAACCAAGAATGGATTATTTAATGTATTAAAAGTCATTAAAAGGAAAATCTAATTAAAGAACCAGAATCTACATGCCTTAATTGGCCTCTGTGAAAAATTTTATCTAATTCAGATAATGTTTGAGCCTTTAATTGAAGAGAGAAAAAAGGACATTTAATGCAAATATCACTTTATTAAATTTATCGATTTACATGTCACGCGGTTTTATTTCTGATTATTCTATGGTTTATCTGTCACGCTCCTTTCCTTAACTCTTTAGATTTCAGCTTTCTTTGTGACCGTTGGATACGATCTGACAGCTTAGAGATCGTCTCCTACCTTGGGTAGCAGACTAATTTCATTAAGTACAGTATATGTGATCTTCCTCGCCACAGTTCTTCCTCGATTCTTAACGATTTTTTTGATTTTTGGTTCACGAGTTTCCTTCTTCAATTGCAGATCTTTCAAGCCTTTACTCATTGCCTTTTGTGATCTATATAAGAAATGCCCAATTGGGGTAATCTGAGGCTCTTTGCCATGATCACACAGACAGTGATATAAGTTTTCCCATGCCCATATATCCATGCCTAAAGCACCACTGACCCTCCTCTTCATCTCCTCTACCCTCAATTGACCCTATAGTATCTTTGGCTAGCGCAATGAAGTCCATCCTCTTCGCTAGGCATCGCGGCCATTACACTGCAACTCCGTTCACCTCCCTGCAATCAGATTCTTCTACACCATCCTCTCATATGTCGGAACATTTCTCTTTGCTCGCCACCTCTTGGATTCCTCACAACCTTTCTCCCCTTGAACCCGTCGTGGTGCTGCCATCGACCTTCATCGAAGGAGCTCTCAGGTGACTCCCTTGTTCGGGTAATACCCCTTGCATCTTCGCTTTTCTTCCATAGAGACGCTTCCATGTTTAGCTTGTGTGTTTGCCTGCTATTTTTTCCGCAAAACTTGTTTCTTGATTTTTGATAGTAATCTTATAGATGGTTCTTCATTGTTTCTACTGGATTTTGGTCTCAGTGCATTCATTTCGGGCTTGTGAAGCCAAAGGATGTCATTGTTGCCTGTGAGAGGCTAGTTTGATAGGTCTTATTGCCTCCAGTTCTAGCTCCTGGAGCTGCCTCTCGCCCATGGTGAAGGAAAAGAATCGAAGGTTGAATCTTTGATGTGTTTGGTCTGAGATGCCCCTCTTTTTCTCTCATTTTTTTCGTCAGGTGTATCTGGACATTTTGCCCCATTTTCTTTTCTTTGAACGTGAGTCTCGTTGCTAGCCCGCTCGATGAGTTGGATGAGTTGCCTACTGACTTGGGAGGCTCTGAGTGGTTAGAATCAGTCCACGTGGCCTTCTCCCTCTCTCTCTCCTCTTTTTCAAATCATTTTGTTGACTTGTATTTTTTTGATTGGTTGACGTTTAAAAATTAATAACTAATTATCTACTAGTCAAAAAAATATGAATAAATACTCGTTGGAATTAGAAAAATAAGACCTAACTAATGGTATAAGTTTTGATGGCTAAATCCAATGTTTAATAACATGTGTTTTTAATGGATCTAATTCAGTAAGAATTAACTTATAAAAATCATAACTAAATATTTACAAGTCAAAAAATTATAATAAAATATGTTTTGGACTCAGAATAATGTAACCTAAAATATGGTGTGTTTTCATAACCTAATTCACACATCATAATATATGTGATTTTTAGGGTTTGAATAATGAATATGAAATTGATAGAAATCTACCTATATGCTTAATAGGTTCTTTGGAGGCCTAGGCTTGGACCTAGAAATGACTTTGGACTTTAGACTTTGAAGTTGAGGTATTTTTTATCCCCTATTCCTCTATGTTAAGAAATTCACCTATCTTATCATTCTTTTGACTTTGACCTACACATATGTCTATTCTCTTGATATCATGGTTCATGTGAACTATCTTTCTTATTATGGACTTGGATAATCTCTTGATATCTATCTTGTGCCTTGGTGTATATTGGTCTTATATAATGATATGTGTCCACTTTGAAGTGGATGTTTATATGTTTGGGTTGTGCATTGTGTGATGGAAACACTATATAATTCTGAGTATGCTTTTCTACTTGCCTCTACATTTTACATGCTTTGTGATTCAGTAGCACTAGAGTAGTGTAATTATATTGTTTTTGGATGTGTCCCCTTTATGCTTTTGGGATGGTGGTGGTGGTGTCCCATACCCTAGTTTCAAGGATGTGAATCCTTGCCTTAACTTTATATGTTGGAAGTTTGGCAGTGCGTCATTCCCTATCAGGTTTTAAGGATGTGAAGCCTTGGTCGTTTTTGTCTTTATATTGTTCTAGAGATATATTTCTCTCACATGTATGCAGGTTGATTATTGTGGGTTGTGTGCCCTACTTTCTTTTCATGTGCTAGTGTGGCATGATTTTATTTGTTTGGTTATGGCAAGTATCTCTTTTGTTGTTGCTCTTTTCTTTTATGGCCTCTTTGGGTAGTCCTTGTCTTTTCTATGGGAAGCCTTTTATATTTGTTGTCCTGTAATCTATATACATTACTCAATTTTATTTTTAGTATGCACATACCAGCCTTTGCTGATCTTTCTATTTTTTCTCTTCTTTCCGGGGTATGCTTCCAACCCTAGGTGAAGGATAAAGAGGACTTAGCTTAAAGATGTAGACCTAGCTTAAGGAGTTAAATCTTGGAGACAAAGTTGTTATAGTTTGGACTCCCCTCTACCGTAGATCCCTATGTGATATCATACATGTAAACCCTATGTGGGAGATTATGATTTACTAATGTAATCTTATTGAGAAATTAAATATAGTCATTATTTTCTTCCAGTGCTACACTTTGCTTGTTTTGAATACCGTTAATAAGATTTGAAAATTTTACACCTTTTTCAACATACCTTTTGCGTATGTTGGAAATGGAGGTTTGATATTTCAAATTTTTTGTAAAGGGATGATTTCACTCTTTTACAGTTACTCACACTTGAAATATTTCATCATCCCTTATTATTATATGCTTATGCAATTACATTTGAAATGATAAATATTTTTACGATTGCATCAAGTCACTTGTAATTTTTGACTAAATGCAACAGAGTGAATTCTTATAAAATTGGAACTTTTATTTGAGTGAGATAAGATTATGGTGTTATTATTATAGTTTCCTTCAAGCAATATCAAGTTGTATATTTGTCTGTGTTTTCTGTTGTAACAAGACCCATAATGGAAGGGGCTATTGCATTCATGAACATAACTATTTAGTAAGTCATTTATTGCCTTTAACTATCATTTTGCATTAATAGATTATTTTCTAATTACCAAATGATTAGGTAATTTTGAATTTTTATTAGAGTTATTTAAGATTCAATTTTTACTTATGATTTTTACTGTTAATTTGTTCACTTTTGTTAAGCTGTTATTGTTTGAACTCTGTCTAATATGGATATTTTGAGAAATTATGTAAATTACATTTTTGGAGCAGATAAGTTAGATAAAATACATGGTGGGAGTTGGGATAAGCTTGAAACTTTAAAATTTCATTTCCTCAATTAAAAATATCTCGAAATAATAAATACAAATACTGAATTTCCTATCGAGTTGATCTTATAGTATGTGTTTTAAGAAAAAAAATCATTACCCACATAATACTCTATATTATAAATAATAACCTTGATATTTTCCAACTTTTGACCCTCATGGTTATAGGCATCCATATCACCTTAGGGTTTATTTGGTATTCATCTTTCTAGCCATATATATATATATATATATATATATATATATATATATATATATATATATATATCATCGTTGTGTGTGTGTGTGTGTGTGTGTGTGTGTGTGTGTGTCGGATTATTAATTTAAGAATCGTCTTTATTGGTATTGAATATTGACACGTCCTATCTGCTTTTCACCATGTTGTTTTGTTGTTATGCACAATAAAATTTCACCACACACAACGATGATGCTCTTAAAATAAAAGAAAGCACACGTGCATTTTCAAAGTCATGAGCAACCCCTCCCCCAAGACACTTTCTATTCCATCTCGTGTGACTATATATTATCATATATTTATTTTTGTTGTTAAAGAGCACAAGTTCATGTTCCTATGATAAAAGTTCAAATATAAAAGGGCATATCTAAAGCCGATAATTTCTTCACCCAAATATGTGTCGTACAATCAGCATGACACGTTAATCACAATATCCTTGTTTGTTTGAAGTTGCCCAAACTAGCCTCACGAAATATTGGTAGCGAGCTCTTCTTACCACTAGGTTCTATGTGGCACAATGCCATTGCACTGTAGTCAAATCATCCGCTATCTGCCTACCAGCCACAACAATTTAATCGAGTTGCTTTATTGATCATTCTGTCCAAACAAATATGAGATAAACTGAAACTTTCATCGTGATTGATAACCAATTCATTTGTTTCATATCCATTTTTCAAAAACGATACTAGTTATAAACTTTAATGAGATTAATATATAAAATGTAATATACAACGACCTTATATAACTTTGAATGCTTATGATGCGCTGTTAACTTCATATTAAACTCATCTATACTATGTTATACATTAACAACTTAGTTTACTTAATTTTAGTATACAAAACCCTTTTGTGGTTACACTAACACTAAAAGAGGTACCTGTGTAATCTGTCGATCGTTCATCATGCTTGGTATAATTATATATCTTCAGAAGTATGTCCTAGGTAATTCAATTTTAACTAGCTTGGTTGCATTATTCAACAAATACATTACCTTTGAAATGACACGAATTACTTTACATTCTTAGATAATGTTAATATTAGCATCTCCTGGTCAGGGCCGTTGCAAACATTCTAGAGGCCCCGGTGTGAAGATAAAAAATGGGTCCTTTGTATACTCTTATTTAACAAATTTAAATAAATACAAGTTTAGTCATAATTGTCAAAGCTGTCATATAGAAAATAGAACATGTTCTTACAAATCAAACTAAAAAGAACGTAAAAATTAGATATAGATATCTCCTTATCGAGCTTCAGTCATCATATAAAATGACTTCTTCGAGCCTTTCTAGATGCAAAATCTTGAATAACAGTGTCAACATCAATATTTCCCAACATATCCTTCTCAATGCATAACATTGCCAAATCGTTCAATCTTTTTTGAGACATTGATGAACTAAGATAGTTTTTGAGTAACTTTAGTTTGGAAAATCTTTCCAGACCTTCTGATCTTTTCCTAACAAGTTATATCGAATCAATCACGTTCCATTTACAAATGTGTGTGTATTAGAAGAAAAAAAATTCATGGGTCCCCTTCTTTGTTGGGACCCTGGCCGTCGCCCAGGTTGGCCACCCCAATGGGCCGGCCCTGCTCCTGGTAATAAACTGCAACGAATATTGATGTTTCCCCCTTTAAAAACAATCCCATGTCGGGGGAACACCGAAGTGGCCAGCTCTTGCTTACAAACCGACAAAGTTATCATATACCATTTCGGATGGGAGTACTTGGTCAAGGATTGTTAGTGTTAGTTATTGGCATACTGGTTAACACGCACGTGCACATGCACGTGTCCAATTTTACGTGTTCATTTTACATTAAATATTTGAAAAATAAAAATTGCTAAAAGAATAATGCTAATTCTCGTAACTATTTTGTAGAAAATTTTAAAACGTGTTGTTTATTGACTCCAAAACATATTTTTGAAGGAAGGAATGTGATAGAGAAGTTGAGAGGTTTGCGGTAATTGATTTTATGGTTAAAGAAAAAATAAAATAGAGTAAATATAAAAAAAGTTGAAAAAAGTTGTGAGAAGAGAGAGAATCAAGGAGAACACAGCATGAACTCGTTCTTTTTCTTTTTACTAGTGAACGCACACGTGCCATGGACGTAAAAAATAACATTGGTCAATTTTTATGAGTACAATTTTCTCAAATATCTAAATCAATGAAGATAAGTGTAAATGTTCATAACATTTTTCAAGATAATGTTGTTTATTGTCATATGTAAAGCATATCAATATATAAGTTTTACCTTTTTATTTATTAAGAAACATACATTATGGGATAGGAGCATCCTACTTAGTTGAGAAACATGTAAATATAAATAGATAAAATGGACATCTACTGTATTTACTCTATAAAAATAAATTCTCAATGCCCCTCACGAACTCTTCCATCAATATTTCATTTATATTATAACATTTTTTCGTATAATATTATGGCATTCACATTTATAAAAACAAAAATTATAAAAGAAAGTCTAGTGATATCATACAAAAATGATTAAATATATTGTAAAATAAATTTGTTGTTGGCGTGATATACCATTCTAGTGGACTACTACAAATACAATGCTAAGAGTTGAGCCCCATATATTGAAATGCTCCTGGATGACAAGCGTTGATTGAGACATGATGTTCACCATAAAGTGAGCTATTATGCAGACAGAAGTTGTGAAGGCCACATCTCAACATGGCGAGAGTTTTCAAACAATAGACATAGAAGGCCAAGTCTGACCATGGTGCAAGTTGCCAAGACATAGACATAACGTGACTTGCCCCACAATCACGACTCTGTGACCTAGGTTGATGTCGCATGCTAGCAACAATTTACATCTAGCATCACAAACTACACTTTAGTGTGTGGGCTAATAATTACTGATGTGGCAAATTATGGACCTAGATGCATGAGACTTCATTTGACATATTATATTAATTATTTTTAAGATAATAAACTCTTCATAATCTTTAAAATTATATGCAAGAAGACACTGAAATAAATTAATCATTGTTCCCCTATAAATTTCCAATCTATTTTTTTCTACATTGTGGAAGAAGTTGAAGTATTACTGAATAAGTATTAATATAAATAAAAAAGCCTCATGGTCTACAATATGAGAATTATGATGAAAAAAGAATATGAAATAAGGGCAAAACTTCATAGCAAGATTTTTAGAAATGAAGAGTTTGGCGTAAACTTTTTACTTAAAAAGTGGGAATTCAAAAAGAAAAAATAAATTAACAATAGTTATTAATTTGTCTTGTATGTTCAAATGTAACAACAACAAAACCATATACATATAGAACCACCGACGTGTAAAATAAAATAAAATAAGATGAAAAACCAATATTATGACATGTACAATCTAAAACAAATGCCCTCTTCGTTTACCACAATTAGCAATCAACCATTAGTATCATTGCCAGACGCTTATCTTGGAAATTATTGTTTGTGTTGGATAGCAAAGGGTGTGAACGGATAGTAACGTCCTACAAGATTCATGCCATGATGATGCTCTTTTGTCAATGGGACATTATTTCTTGAATGCCAGTGAAGAAGTCGGTGCTCATTCCTTGCATATTCGTGTTCATCTTCATATATTTTCTTCTCTTCTTTACCATCAATTGTCCTGGAAATTATTTCAATATCCGTATCTTTTCCGTAGGCCACTTGTAAATATAATGTCAAGTAAATGCAATATGTTTCATATAATTTATAAGTCACATGAAATAATTTTAGACATCCAAAACATTTATTTTTATCATCTGCAGAAAAATGGTTTCGAACCATGTATAAGGGAGCACTTGTGCATCTATATTATGATGAAATATATATAACCGAAAAGGGCAATAGTAAAACGGAGGTGCGTGGAAATTTGGGAGGAACAAAAAGAACAAATGAATGTAATATCGAAATGTGTACATACAATGTTATTGAATAACGTTATCCATCTTACTGATTTTGCATTGGAGGATGCCTAGAGGAACTTGGCACGATTGTAGGTAGCTGAGAACGTCTTCTTAGAATTCACCTGTTTACTCCCAGATTCAGACTTTTAACTCCCTAACTCGTCTTGCTTTGGTGCCTAGCCTCCAAGCTCTACACATACATGGTTGTCTTAGCACTGTTCGTGCTAAACTTTAATGATCTTCTGGAATAGATTTTTGGACGGGGAAGAAAGTGGCATGCTTTGGACTACATGATTGGAAAAAAGTGAAAGATAGACCATCTTCACTTGTAGCCACAAGGAAGACCATCATCGAGATTGATTTTACACAAGTAGTGGTGTCGCTTCCGGGAGCTCATCAATCACAACAGCTAGTGTTTCTATCGACGTCAACAGTGAGGCAGTGATGATCTCTACTCAATCGACGGGATGGTTGCTCCCTACTGGAGAGGAATCATGTTTTATGCATGTAAGAGGAAAGGTGATCACCGTGTGAGGCAAAGCGGAAGTCAAAAAATGGGGAATCCTACCAATGGTCGTAGTAGCATACGGGTCCAGCGAATGCAGAAACAGGTCTGAATTGAGGATGGATTGTTATAGCTGGTGGAAGAGTTATGATTCAATCGTGGTCTTGGTTAGTTAGAATGTGGTGGGTGATCGATCCATGGGTCATCACATCAGTGAACTACCACCGCAAAGTGGGGCACAACTGTAGGAACCACCGGTTCCAAGTAGTTTGATGGGCAGGGAGTCTGATTGTTATCATTCTACAACCAACCATCCTTAAGTCTAATGCAACCAGACGTGTGGATAATGCAACCAAATGTGTGTTCAATGTGGTAATATGTGGGCGAGAGATGGAAAGTTAGTTGTCACAAATGCGTGAGGACTTTGGTTTTGAATAGCGGGAGATTTGAGATAAAACATGGAAAAATGACCCCAAAAATATGTGAAAAATTGTGAGAAGAGAGAGAGTCACCGAGAATGCTCCATTGTGAAAAGTTGCAATGTGATTGGCTAGAATTCTTTTGCAAAAAACTAAAATAATCTAACTAAAAATTCGTTCTTTTTATAGTATATAGATACAGTAGAATTTTGTTTTCTCCACGTGACTAGCATGAGTCCCACTTTATAGAAGGTTTTGCTGTCGTCTCTTCACATCCCGACGCTTCGGCACTGCGTGATAATCCATTGAATTTCTTTCCATTGCACCATCCCTATCACCGTAATTGGTTTTGATAGGGAAGAAACATCCCGTAAAATAAAATAGCAAACCGATGCCGTACCTGACGTCAAGCAGCAACCGCATACTAATTGATTAATTGTGAAAGGACAAACAAAAGGATTACTCAAATGAAACGCCCACCACCACGTACTTCCACTGAGATCATCTCTAACGACAGCCATTAATAACCCATTGGTCTACAATCAAGATCATACGTTAAAAATCATCAAGCGTGGATTATTGTAATTCCGCAGATTTCATTGTTGCACGTCAATTCTCCTCTCGTTATCATACCCGGCTCCCATATATCAATCCACTCCAACGTTAAGGGACCCCGACTTAACAGCTGTAACAATTCTTGGCTTACAATCAAGCTCAGCTATAATCAAGTCCGACTAAACAGAAAACGCTATTGTATCTGTGCTGACTTCATAGTCAGACGTCAACCTCCGACTCGGTGCTATCCTAATTGCAATCTATCAAGCCACTCCATCGCTGATGGACCCAGATTAACCAAAAACTTGTTTGGTTTGATGTATTATGAGTGCACCAGCGATATTATAGCAGGTAATGGGTTAGAAGTATAGATTTCAAGTAAAAAAGGTTTCTATAGAGTTTGAGGTAGCTCAAATCCAGTGATTTCGTATTGTTTTGTTTGGTTGGATATACACTTAATATAGTTGAAAGCGGTTATCAAATTTTTAGTTTGAATCTTCTTCTTCTTTTCCTTTGTCAAGCATTTTATTAGTGTGATTTTCACTAAATACATCCTCCCTCGTCAGTCCTTACCAGAATCGTCGTGATATCCTGCTCTACATAGGTAGAGAGACCACCGGCAAAGACCACTTCCAACTGTGTTCTTTTGGACAATCTTTCATATTTGGGGTAAAACAGAGGTTTTGGAATAACAAACCCAAGAAAGTAAATCTAGAATTCGTTATTTTTACCCGACCTGACCAAAAACCAGTGCAATATAGCAAATATCATACACAATTTGACGTGTTCAATATCTAAGTTTAGTTCTAGAATCGTCGTTGTTCCTTACGAGAAGATTATGTTTGGTACTTATGCCACATATCTGAACATGTTTCTGTTTTATCGTTTCAAACACTACTAATTCACACGCGACCTTTGGTAAGTATCATATGTACTAATGTCTTGGGCGCTAGTGGCAATCAGAGGTCATTTCTAGTGATAATAATATATAAATGTCCCTGCTTTTGCTGTGTCCCTTCTTTGATCCCCATTCGGTAGTGTCATCGTATAGCATAGCTGGCCATTGTTGCAGGCCGCCAACCTCATACCTTCTCCGCCTCCTTCCTTCGCTGTCACCCCAAGAGCCCTTGCAATTGCCAATTGGTGTTGCTCTTTGCCCGTGACATCATCCCCATCGAACTATCCCCGCAAGCCACCAATTTCTCCATGTGTACAGGACAAGGGAGGTGATGATATTTCATTATAGATGACACGGCACTCAAGTCGACATATTGTATCTCCTGGTATTATCTTATTGTGTCATTTTATGTCAGACCGTTACATGTAAGCACCAATACACCAAAGAAAATCTTTCTGTTGGAATACCAATGACTGATTGAATGCCACGCTCCAGCTGCAAGAAGAGAGATTCCGATCTGATGACAACAATTTCGGATTTGGGATAAGAGAGCTGTACCTTTGCAAGTGTAACGCCACACTCCAGCCTAGACTATTGTTTGTCTACAATCAAGCTCAGGCATTAGTATGTGTCATAAAATAATAAACTTTATATATGCTGACTTAATTTCACACCTACGTCAGTCTCCATATCAATATATCATGGCCATTGCTAATTGCAGTGTATGAATCCGCTATCTCGTTAATGGACTCGGCTTAGGCTTAACTAAGCTAGCAGCATGGAGCAAACACTATTCGAGATACAATGGCTCTGGCCCTGGTTCCTGTGGCCAGGTCTAGAATCTTCCATTCTTCTGTTTGGTAAGGTTAATGCCTATATTTGTAGGCCCTAACATATACATCCCGATAATCATGTTCTATCCATTTAAAAACAACCAATTGATGCACGCCATTAAGTATCATATTACAGTTAGGTTCATGTGTATCTATTGGATATTATGTGGCACTTTGTGTCACTATTTATGCTAGTTAGGCTAGATGACAGCTTCTATGCAAATTATAAAACTTCACAAAACTCTTAGATGAAAATTTAGTATGGCCCGAAGAGGGTGGTTGTTGCAATTGTTCTCTCTGTGTTGATGGCCTCATAATCGTATGGCTTGTCTTTACAGGCACATCCATCTCTTGTCATTTTTTAGTAACAATTAAGAAATATCAATCTTCTACCTTAAGATTCCAAGACTCTCGTATGAAAAGTTCATCTATGTTAAGCAAACATGATCTATAAAGTATAATGACATAATATCCAAGATGAAACTTGGCTACAGTCTTTGGCAGCAAACCAACTCATATTGGGTCATTATATTCTCCTCAAATTGGGATAACAGATATCTTATTATTTCCTAGTTAGAAACAAAATCAAGGCAATAATCACAAGGATGGGTCCTAGGACAGACATTTTTGTGACATTTCTCTAGTTTTATCATCGTAATTTTTATGAAAATAATCAAATAGTAGGTGAAAAAGTATGAAATTGAAGAAATAATAAAGTGAATAGCCACTAGGACAAACCTTTTTGTGATATTTATCTAGTTTAGCATCATCATTGTCAAGAAAATAATTAGCTAGTAAACTGAGAACTATGAATATACAAATTTTTCTTAGTGATTTGTTGTCTTTTTTAAGACTCTCCATAATAATATCATGATTAGTATGATTTGTTCTCATGTGGGTGAAGTAATTGGATATGAAGGGATATTGCTATTGTGGTTTGACTCTATCCAGATTTGGGATTTACTAACTTTGAAAGTTTTCAAGGTTACTTGAATTTTTTAGAATGTGTAGATGATGAGAGAAGCCATGTTAAACTCAAGGTGTTTTGGGGAACCAATATGTTTATAGGCATCATGAGTATGCTTGGACAGAAGGTTAAATTCATTATTAGATTCAAAATGCATACTTGGCAATACAATCCAAGGCGTAGGCTCCCTACCTTATATTCCCATGATAACTCAATAGTAGGAATCCCATTTGAATATGTCTTGTCCCTTCCATACAATACGTCTAGGTTTTTGTTCTCTTTACTAGTTTTTTTCTCTTTGTAACTACAACAAAGGTAAAGTGTGACAAGGATTCAAAATAATCATCTGGACAGGTAGTGGGAGTGAATAGGAAGAATCGACAATTGCTATCATGGTTAGGGTAGATATCAAGGGAAGGATTGGTGTGTTCCTTGGTAGTAATTAATATGATGATGAGAGGAGTTAAAAACATGAGTTTTGTTAGCCAAGGGTTCTAGGTTGCGAAATGGGTGGGGTTGAAATGGAGAATTTAGGAAGCCATGATAGACTATGGAAGGATTTTATAGTTTTAGGGGATCTACTGTAATATACATGAAATAATAATGATAGATAAGTAAAGATATCAATAAAAGGAATATAATGAGAATCAATTGAACACATAATTCCTTATAATTGTATAAGTCTCACTTCCAACCATGTTGGTTGGATAAATAAATCTTATTTTATTCATCCCTATTTGAGTGTGTTATAAGGATCCATGGCATGTGACCAATAGCACAGAATGACAAAACTTGGTAATGTATGTGATCAAATTGAAAAGGTAACTGACCAACCCAATAACTATCAAATTCGACCATATATGAATTGTAATTCATAAGTTAATAGTCATATTTAACAGAATTATACATAGAACAAAGATAGACAGCATGTGTGTTACCATATAGTCAATCAACATTTGAGTAACTCAAGGAATCAAATGTTTTCCAAAAAGTATTTAAATGATAACTAAGAATGGGAATAAAAGACTATCAATAAAACATAGAATCTTTGGGTTCTAAGCAAAGAAAAACAAAGTAAAGAAAAAAGAAATAGAACTTATAATTTTCATTTTAGAGACATATTGTCATGCTCCACACTAAGCCAGACTAGGTTCAGTTGGGCATAGAGTGGAGAAATAGGTGATCAATGATGATTAAATGAACATGTTCCTTTTTTTAATTACAAAAGTCTAATACACACAAAAATTTAGTCATCCTTCAAATACCCAAGCCCTACAAAGCTCTAATGGATCACTGATCTCCACTCAACTTTAAGTTGTCCTATCTTACATAAATAGTAAGAAGTATGGACCTAAAGATAATTAATAGGTCTTGAAATCCTAAAAACAAGGAAAGAACACAACACTCTCAAGCAAATGTGGTAGAACTAGAAGTATGAATAATAAAGTGGTGATACGATTAAACCATAGGTAGCTTGTAACTTCGAATCTCGCATTCAAATAATTTATCTACACACTTAAAGAATTGGTGAGCTACGCGACAAATGACGCTACCTTATTCATATTTCAAAAAAAATAGGAAAAGATAAAAAAGACACTTGTAAATGTTCATGTTTGATATGATGGACCCCCACTATTGATCAACCCCAACCAATCATTAGGACAACTCCCCCAAAAAAAACCACTTGAAACAAACAACCAAAAGTAGAATAATAAATTCCAATAGAAAACAATCCACATCAAGATTCAAGTACAATCAATCATCATAAAACCTTACAATATATTATATAAAAGCATATACATCTCATATGCATCATTCAACGTGTAGGAAAGATCTAGAACCATTGAAACCTATTTTTGTTAATCTCAATAACTGAGTTACAAGAAAGATCATACCATATAGAGATACAACAATGTATACTCAATAAATCGGATTTACAACTCATAATTATAAAAAAACACCAAGGAAAAAATCTATCACTTATATCATGAACTACCAACCATTCACCTAGGAATGTGAGTAAATGGAGACAATCTAGACATAAATATATTATTTATTGTTAAATATTGATCATACTTCCTTTTTATTGTTCCAGCATACCTAAAAGATGTAGATAATCATGAAGAAATACCCAGGTCCCAGGAATATGATATTATTATTTACAACCACTTATGCTTACTAGTCTACTATCAATAAAGTAATGAAGATAGATTAAGTGAAAAGAAGTAATATGCAAGATATCAAATGGTAGATAATGTGATATATGGGTAACAAGGAATACTTTGCAGGTGTTGGAGAGTATATAAAGAATTATAAGTGTGATTTTCCCTTAATAGATATATTAAATGACTAAATTACTTACTTTATTAAGCCCTAGGTAGTTTGAGGTGTATCACTTGAACTAATAACTACAAAGACTCAACTATCTCTGTAAAATATCTTAGGATGATCGGACTCCTAAAGATCTATTCCCCTTAGTCATTTGAATGAAAACTATAGTGACACAGTGGCAAAACCTACAAGTAGGGGCATAACATCCATCCCACAAAAACATAGTTTGCCCTAGTATACAGGATACAACACTAAAACTAGGGTATCAATCGTAAACTAAGTTATGACATAACACACTCTCTACCACATATAAACTAAGTTATGGTCACAACCTCTCTCTAAACACCTTGAAATTAGAAAAATAGAGAAAACCTACCTGCACCCGCATATACTCAATAGTATAAGACTCTAAGCCCCTTCCAATAATGTGAGATTTTTGTAAGGGAATCCATCTCGCTATCCAATCAAGTTCTAAAAGTGAGATAGTTAAAAGGTCATAGGGAACTACATGGTTATGGTTATAGTTGGTTAATTAATCTAATTACACTTTTTTATACTGCATCGATCAAGTTTTAAAAAATTTACATAGATGTAATTTTTGTGACTTAATCTCAAGTCTGACAACTTCATAAGATATAAAATGAATAACCACATATATCCAACTACCCATGTCAGGGTTATATTAGTCCCCTTTGGACATATCAAGGCTCAATTTACCACATTAGGAAACAACATGGTGCCACTTACCAATCTCAGAGACAACAAGACTCACAACATCAAAGTCAGTGCACACCAGCCTTAAAAATGGCATCAACATGGAACATTTGTCTTTCCACTATTTCATTTCCAATATGCATACAAAAGCAAAAAAGATTGGCCATTATCCCCTCAATAAAATTTCACATGATCATCATTTGTAAAAAAATGCATGATTATATAACAACATAACAATCACGATTGCTATGTAAAGTTGTCATAAGGAATGATAATATTGCATTATTAAGGACATTCAATTCCAGGTAATAGTTGTCATTACATTTCTCTCTATAGTCCTACTTGATTATAACAAAGTGTGTATCATCATTTAAAGTCAAGAGTACCCACATATAAGATGACATTAGTTCTCCACCTAAAGAAGCTTTAGCAACATATCTATCATTTATATCTTGTTCATACTCAAATATATCTAAGACATTCTATAGTACCATATTTTAAGTCATACTTAACAAAAACCCATTAGATTTACAAAGAATATGAAATGATATACATAGGTTATTAACTGAGGTAGATATTTAGTTCATTAGGTTTTTTACTCATATAGGGCTTCCATCTTTTATTGAAAGTAGTATTGGCTTAATGATTTCCGCCGCATTATCTTCATATGGTTGTTTTACCTTATTATGTATCTCATGTACATTCATTTCTATATATACTTATTGATCCATAAATGCTTCTAGATTCATTGACATCTCAATTGAGTGTGTGCAGTTTTAGAGTATTAAAAATCATATATAGATTTATATGTATATATATACACACAGTCGACCATTAGGACACCAACCACCATCACTAGCCTCGACAAACCTTAAGTCATCGTAGTAGGGAATATTAAGGTATAAAACAACATTAAGGCTAAGACATGGATCATTCCTCTTAGGAAAATCATATCCATCTAGAATTATATAAATATCATAATGATACAGAAAAATACAACATCCAATATTTTAGCTTAAAATTCAAAAGGATGTGAAATTTATAAAAGAAAATGCAAGATTAGGGTTTAAAAAGGGCAAATTAGGGCATAAATGATCCACCTTTATTTATAATATTTCATCCAAACAAAAACTACACAGTAATGTATTTTGTATACCATGATAATCGTATCAAAAAGCCCCAAAATGAGTACTTTTAGGTGCACAATAATATATTTCAACATTTCATCCCATAAGCACTTAGAGAGTAGATCATTAAAAACTAAAATAATAATTTACAGATTAAGTAAGACTAAAAATTTCATAATTACATGTTAAGAATCCAAAATAGTCCTCAAAGTTCATCCTTTTTAGCATTTAGCAACATGTAGGGAAAGATTAAGGTTTATAATGATTTGTAGACTAAAGAAGCTATATATGTTATATAAGTCATATCTAATGGAGTAGAAATCAATATATACACATTAAAGATACAAACTCTTCTCCTCAACCCAAGATCAACTATCCAAAGGGGTCCAAAGAAACTCCCATAAGAAAATTCTAGGGAAAACTAGGACACAAGAGAACAAAGAAGAGTGCTTTAGCTATATGATCTAGTCTCCACTATGAAAATCCATGGAGTTTGGCCCAAGTTAGAAGGTGGGAGGAAAATATAGTTCAAATAGAGAATTAAACATATAACTTATGTGAAAGCTGCGGGATACAAAATTTAGAGATAGGAAACATCATAGGGTAGCTTGATATTTAACATGCATTGACATGCATGCATATATTCCACCTTCTCCTAAGGCATTGAGCACCAAGAAGTTGATATCAAGACCAGGAGATTTCTATATCAAGTAAATAAAAGGCTATCATAGGTCAAAGGATAGAAGCGGACTGAATACTTATGCATATATCGGAAAGGGTGTTACATACTAAAAACCACTCACTTATAAAACCTATCAAGGGGCACAAAATTCCAAGATAGATACCACTTAAACCCTTCTATCTATCAAAAGGTGAAGGTGATATCTCAATATCCTACCGAGAGTCACCTCTGAGCAAGGTATCAAAGATCAACCATATCATGGTATCAAAGGGATAATAGCATGCTATCAAGGCGTGTATGCATGCAACCAATCAAGGTGCATGGTATAAAATTGAATCAGCCAAGGGCTACCAAGAATCCACTTCAATAGGTACGTATTGAAAGTCTCTCACCATCCATCCTATTGAGGCTTGACATATTAGGTTATCGAACCTAAAAGGGATCAGGCCATCGATATGTGTATATTCATGCTTATTGAGGTCAAAAGTAAGAGCTAGATCCATGAAATTTGAATTTGAATTGAACCATGATCAAAATCATTTAAATCCAATAAAACTATGAAATATTATGAAGAAAATCTTTTTTCCAAGATAATATACGTTCATTTCAAAATCAGACTATGAATTATAAATAGCTTGCATACTAGTCCTTCAATGTACATGAGATTGAAACTCACGATATTCAAGGAAAGATTGAAGCCAACTTATATTAGTCTTTTGATAAATTGATACCAAGGCTCAAAAAAGAATTACTATGAAGGAAAACATGAATTTAGATACATATCACATGATTTGAAATTAATCCCATATATTATGGTGAATTTACATTTAGGTCCACAACTTGCATGGAAACTTGAAATTAGGGCTTACACATGCAACTTGTTTCAAGATAGATATATTATTAATAAATTGATCTCAAAGGTTAATTAAGCATTCAATAATAATAACAAAGAAATATTATAGTGAAATTAGGGATAAGATAGGGTTAGGATATTATAACTATAAACCCCTCAAAAGGATTTTTCACCTAAAATCCCAAGGTTGAGAAGCAGAACAACAATAAGAACATGTAAGCCTGTCTCAAAAGTGCTCAAGCATATATCTTGTTATCTCATTATTATAACTACTTAAACATGATAATTGCTTTTGAATTTTCAGGTTAGATTCATTGTGATTTATTCCAAGTTTCAACTTCTTATGTATCAGTCGTTTTCTTATCCAAGATCCTTAGCATCTGCTCAGGAATTAGTGATATTATCATACTCTATTGTTCTTGCTTATTATCACTTTATCATTCTTGTGTATTTTTTCTTATTATGGAAAATAAGGTGCAGGATAATGAGATATTTCTTATTGATGGATGAAAAACTGCCCTCCTATATATAAGGGGAGGAGAAAAGTACAAGAAAAAAACTAACTTGTAATGGGTCAAGCCCATTTAGGTTTCACATATAAATTTAACTAATAACTCTAAAACACCCAATAAAGATGGAGCATGGATGAAACACATGTTGGTATGTATGCCCATAGAGACAATCATATGATGATTGTAATGGCATACTTTATAAATGATTTGAATAATAAAGGCAATTTTTGTCTATATGTTTATTCTATTTTGAGATGATGATATAACATGCTAGATGTCTAAATAATCGTATTACTCAATGACATATGTCTTTAGGTTAAGGACCTGAACAATGAGCTCATACGGATGTTAAGAGTATACATTCTTGTTATGTCCCTAGTCGGTTGTTATTGTGGAAATAACCATAGACATCAATAACA
Source organism: Alisma plantago-aquatica (assembly GCA_963693085.1). NCBI lineage: Eukaryota > Viridiplantae > Streptophyta > Magnoliopsida > Alismatales > Alismataceae > Alisma > Alisma plantago-aquatica. The sequence goes on from OY856414.1 coordinate 190,850,891, forward strand.
CAAAAGACTAGAGTGTGTGTTGGTTGATGATAGAACCTCATCAGTCATGATATATGATATCAAACCAAGAACACATATACATGTTAGAGAATAGTGTATCAGACAGACCCACTTTAAGAGTGATGCATGGAAACCACACTTGGTTAGTCAAGATCAACTCTTATTGTATTGGTGGTGACTGTGGCTCTTAGACCTGAAAGCACTACACTCATCACATGTGGTTGGGTACACTTTGACATCATCAAACATAGTCCTAAAACATGGGTTGTTATAAGGGTGATGATTGGGTGACTTTGACACATGGGGACTTGATTGTGAGTGATAGATATAGAATTTGTCCCTCCTAAGGGAGTATGATATCTTGGCCACTTGATAAACGAGACTGAGAAATACATGGCCATGTACATGTGAGTCAATATATGATATTGAGCTTGCATTTATCTCAGACAGTCTACTCTAGTTCAAGAAACATGGATTGAACATTTGTAGAGGATGACAAGTCCATGCCTTAAGTTCAATCTAGATATCAGTGACAAAGGAACTATACATTCACTATAACACCAATTACAAATTGTAGGTTGAAAGTTGTTCTCCAACTTTCCTCTTCACTTGGGTAGCATTGATGTGCGACTAGGCACCACTCTTTGCTTATGATGTCATAAGTTAGTTATGGACATTCACTACCAATGTGAAATGGAACATATAGGGTCACACACATAGAATTAACTTGGAAGAGGAGTTTATACATGAATGATGTTTAGATTGATTATTAAAGGGTTTAGGTATTCAATTAAACATTCAATCAATAGACTTGACTCAGAATCATCAAGTTCAAATGTTGAACCAATTGATTAGAGTGTTAGGTTGATTGAGAACTGCATTGACTGAGTTCTGCACAAATTGGATCACTAACTGACCAGTTCATTGGGTGAACCGATTGGCTCAAGGTCAGTTAGATGACCGATTCACTCTAGTGAACTGATCAGTTCACTTGGACCAAACAAGCAGTGTTGGATTTTCTCAATTTATGAGAAAAAAATCATTTCACTTGTTCAATTCAATTGGGACAAGAATTAATCTTTGCGTTAATTAGAAACAAATAAGGAAAGTCAATTGTAGGCAAGTCTGGGAAGTGAAACAATCAGTTCACTGGGTGAACCGATCGGTTCACCTGCCCAAACAATTGGTTCAGCTGTGAACTGATCGGTTCGCTTGCCACAGCACAATCAGTTCATGGAAAATCTAGAGCCTTCTACTCCCACACAGACTGGGAACCCTGACCCTGCCCTCTACTACAAATATAGGGGTATAGGGGGCTTCTCAGAACACACAACTCAGAGCATCAGTTACTCTACACATTTGTTGTCCTCTCTGGATATGGTAACTGAGAGAGCCCAAGCTAGTTCTACTCATCCAGAGAGGAACATCGAGGGAAAGACAACTACAGAAAAGTGACTAGTGGTGGGAGAGTGTGTCAGTGACTAGTATGCCAACAAAAGGGAATGACTCCTTCTAGTCTGTCCTTCAGGATGACTACAGTTCTCGATGGTCCGTGTGGACTATCTATAGAGGTGGGAGATTTCTAGTTCGGGTCAAAACTAGGAGTTGCACAGACGTCGTTGAAGACTAGATGGTTGAAGACCACACTAGCTGTGAGTTATTATCACTGATCAAGCCTCAGGACTAGGTATATCTTGCTAAACTATCTTTCTTATTACATATTCGTTGATGTGATCTTTTGGTTATGGGTTTGTGGTTAGATAAGAAATTTATTTCCGCTAACTGATATGTCCCACAAAACCCAACAATACATCTACAACTTGCTAATACATGAAGAAGATAAAATATTTCATACAAAAATTCATCTCTTCTTATAAGAAATGATCTTCCCCTGTATCTTACAATACAACACTTGAATCACTCTATCACTTCCCATGAAGAAGACAACACGTAAAATCAAGAAAATCTTCTCTTCTTGATGAAGGTGATATTAATAAAGATGCAATAATAGTAGATTTAAAATGTATAATTTCCATACCAATTCCGATCTCTTATAGCTTCCTTGCTCTCTTATACTTTTGAAGATATAGGTTAGATATTGGTCTCAGTCAGCTAGGAGATCGACAGACATTCCGCTAAAGAGTAATCATGAATGAGCATCATAATATTTAAAAAAAATATAGTTGTAGATGGTGAATAATATATGTAGAAGTCATTTGAGTTGTGATTGTTGGTGAATTAGTTTCGTACAAGAAGTACCAACACTGAAATAATGCATGATAGTTGGGATAATAGCATTGCTACATGAATATTGTACTTTAGTAGGTGTGCACATGTTTGAGATATGTTGCTCAAGAAACACGCATTGTAGCAGGTGTCAGAAATACACGATGAATATGTAGAAAATTGTCAACTTATCAGAGGACATGGCTTTTTCTCTTTGTCTTCTCTTATCCATATCATATGTTCCCTCTATTCATATTCCACTATTCCCCCCCCACCACACCAACCATGAAAAGGATCATGAGAGTGGTTGAGGTGAAAAGTTATAAACATTGGTAAAGGAATAAATATGGAAAGGACAACACAAAAATAAAGCATAATCAGTATAAATGCACGATACGAAGAACAAAGCACTATTGATACTTAGGCACGATAGGAAAAAATAAAATCATAGGAATATAGGTGTTGTGGTATACATAGTAGATCCTTAATTTATATAGAGGCACTTAGCCATGTGGGTAAGGAAAACCACATGGACTGGAACAAAAAATTAGTGTGGGCCCCTTATCCTTTTTTTTGTTGCTCTATAAATACTACCAATAAAGATAATATTAACAGAATAAAATCTAAGATGATCAAAGGGAAGGTCAGAGATCTATTTTTTATTTCTATATATCCATTTTAAACTATACAAGCTTGCTAGGGAAATGTCTTCTATGCCTAAATAGTAAATACCAGTCTTTGACTCAATGTAGTGCAACTTGTCTGACATGATCAAGAATAAAATATAATGAACCAAGATTTGTACGTGAGATGACACTTTATATGCAAACAAGCCAAAGTGCTGGTGGGATGATCAATGTCATTGTCTGAAGGGTTGTCCTAGAATGGAAGGTTTAGGGAGGAGTACAAACACTTCTTCTTATTTTTTAAAACTTGTCACCCCTTTAATTCTATTTATTGGTGTAAACTTTGAATAATCAATATCAATATATGTTCATGTACCTTTTACAAGAAAAATAAAACTTAATACACAATCATTAAAGATAGGACCTTAGACAATGAACATGTTGTCATTTTAATAGCAATGAATGATTTTGCATGGACTAATGCTTACAAATACATGAATATCCTTTGTGTTGAGGACGCATAGAGAACTTGCGATCTAGATCCATAGTGATGGTCAGTTAAGGTGGGGCTATTTGTTTTTGGATTTTGACAAGATATAATGCTATGGGTGGATGTGGCTGGTGGGGGAATGTAACATCCCAGGATTTGAGGCCTCGGATACCATGATCTTAAAAGGAATGATTGGACTACCCATATCACCAAGGTGCACCTCCTTTTTCGGGAGTCCATCTCTAAAGAACTCCATAGTTAAGCGTGCTTAGCTTGGAGTAGTACTAGGATGGGTGACCAGTCGGGAAGTTGATCCTGGCTTGCGCGTGAGTGGACAAAAAGTGTGTAGTTAAGGCTAGTGGTAGTTTGTGGGGCCAATCGTCATTCTTGAAACTCTACTAGAGCTTTGGGCAGTGGGCCCAGGCGTTACAAATGGTATCAGAGCCATAACCCCTCTAGTAGGTGGGGCCCGCATGGCATGTGGCATGCCAGTCTTGAGCCGTGCGGTCCAGGCATGTAGGAAAGGGTTGTCCGTGGTTGACGTAGCCACCCTTGCGCTGGTATTCCGTGATCGGGAGCTGGGTGTCCGTGGGCCATTATGGGTCCGCACTGAAATGGGGTCAGATTATGAGGCCATATAGTTGAGCCTTGACGATGACGTCGAGAGTCTAAGTGGGGGAGATTATAACATCCCAGGATTTGAGGCCTCAGATAACATGATCTTAAAAGGAATGATTGGACTACCCATATCACCAAGGTGCACCTCCATTTCTGGTAGCCCATCTCTAAAGAACTCCATAGTTAAGCGTGCTCATCTTGGAGTAGTACTAGGAAAGTTTTCAGTATCAAAGGCATGTAAATTAAATCTTAACACACGTTCATAATATTGTTAGGAAGAGATGTTGTTTTCTTAGTTATTAGATCTATATAGCCTCCAAAAAACAAATAGGAGATGCAATATATTACATCTCTTCTTATGACCTACTATAACATTGGGTATCTGGAGGATGTTGGCCCAAGAGAGCTAGATGACTAAATACTACATTGATTGGGAGGTCCTTCCTGAACATATCAGAGAACGAATGAGGTTGGAAGCATGGAAGATCCACAAGAGGAGGTATAGATAGGGGACAAGGCAAGATGAAAGGAATGTTCTCATGCTAAAAAAAGACTATTGTTTTATTAAATGAGAAGGGAGGAGGCATCCATGGAGGTTGGGATAATGCCTAGCAGGTGACCAAGCCAAGAAGAGACCGAGACTTCTTGCAGGGAGAGGTACTCTTCTTTTCTCTTTAGGTTAGTTTTAGGATCTATTATCTTATAGCATGTGTTAAATAAACAGAGTCCATTGAGATATTTCTTCTTGATATATAGAAAACTTCACTCCTATATATAGAAGAGAAGGCAAGTTCAAAGAAGCACACTTAATGTGAATGGATCAACCCAATTAGTCTCATATACATAATTAACTAATAACTCTAACACTTATTATCACGCTTTCTGTTCATTGATTGGGAACCGATAGGGAGGCTTTCCAGATAGGTGTTTATGTTTTATCATCTGAGAACTAATGGAAGTTGGTGTCATTGGTGTCAATCGGTGGAGAGCCCTATTGATAATAATTATTTCCTTTGAGATCAATGGAAATCTTGAGTTTGGATTGAGCATATGGGATATCAAATGTTACCAAACTCATGAGACTCGAGCATACTTGAATCGATGGCAGAGGTCGACGATATCAACCAATGGATTGAAGGTGTTTAAGGATCGATCAGAACCTTACCCACTCTCTGTTGATGGAGCTTCCATTACCACATACTAATGGGGGATCGAAATTGTCCTATGATGAACATGGTGAATGATGAAGACATTATGTAGATCCTTTGATAGGAAACTTTGACCTCCTTTCTCTCTCTTCTAGGGATACATATACCCTCCTTGCTCCTCCTCTCTCACCTCAGTTATGCAAGTTGTTCTTGGAGAGTCGATGCAATGATGAGATGCCATCATTGTATGTTAATGATAAGAAGTCTTCTTTCATCAACTTCCTTTGTATTATTGTTTTCTCCTATTCTTTTCTTCATTGAGGATTCAGGCCTTTCCTTGCATATTTTAGACCTTGATTCATATAAATGAAGCTTTATTCCCTCAATATATTGGTAATGTTGGATCCTAGATGGGTGATAAGATGTTCTAGAGGGGGGTGAATAGATTTGAATGCACTTAAACAAAATTCATTAGACCTTCAAGATATATCACAAGATAAGGTTGCTAAATAGGATGTTTGAGTGCAACTAAAACATGCATAACAAGGGAGAGAGATTGAACATACACTAATTTACAAGCTATTTAGAGTGGGCCCACACTTCAAACTAGAATTGAGTCAATCCACCACCAGGAGAGGTCAACCTCTAGGATTTCTTAACAATTGTACTCTTATATTCATTCATAAGACTTACAATATATGACCAACCAAAGGACTTACCTATCCAATACAAAGAGTCTTCAACCTTACAAAGGACTTACCCACTTTGTAAGGAGTCTTCTGCCTTCTTCTAAGGACTTACCTACTCTTGCACAAGTCTTCCTCCTTCAAAGAATTACCAATTCTTCTTGGATCTTCAGTCTTTGACTTCACCTTCACTCGGAGAAGCTTCCACCAAGGACTTACCCACTTGAGCAAGGAGTTTTCTATCTTCACCAAGGGCTTACCCACTCTTGCTCCAAGTCTTCAGCCTTGATCTTCACCAAGGGACTCCTTCCCTTGTTCTTCTTTACCTCTCTTAGCCAAGAGAGAGAACCTTCATCTTCATGGTTGAAACGAGAGATAGGGAGGTGGTGGAAGTGAGAGCCTCACAAGATATACATGTAGGACTGGCTCTCTTATAGATTTCCTACTCACTCTAATGAATATAGCAAGTGATTAAGCTTAGAGAGAGAGAGGAGGCTGTAGGAAACACTCAACTATAGAATAGGAACCTAACATAGAGTTTTGCATTAACCTTGGAATGAATCCCAAGGGGTCCTATTTATAGTTGGGGATGCCTCTTAGCCTTTGGGAACACTTGAGAACAAAAACTAGCCATTTTGTGGCCTGCAACAGATATATTTTCACTTGTTGCAACTCTGCAATGGCTAGAAACACTTTTTTTCACTTTTCTGTACAGTGTAATCGGTCGAGTTTCTATAAAGGTAACTCGACCGATCCCACTAAGAGACAAGACCAATTTAGGCCATCAGTCTAGTTTGTCCTGGGGTAACTCGACCAATTCACTTAAATCAGTTTTGGTCAGAAGAGGGATCGGTCGAGTTTTAAAAAGTGTAAACTCGACCAATCAAAAGTCATTTTCAAGATCCAATCAGGATCGGTTGAGTTTGCAACTTGACTGATGAACAACCTGATGTGAATTTTGAAAATTGGATTTTGAGTGCTTAAATATTCGATCAAAGTGTCCTAATTTTTTCTAAGCTTAATTACAAGTCATACAATCATTACAATTAATTTACAATATGATTCTAATGGATTTAGATCATATTCCAAACATGTGCACTTGTATTGACTTTGACTTGTCTTTTCTCTAATTTGAGATGTGCAAGTTAGGGCATTTGGAGTGTGTCTATACCTAATCTAAAATCACTCAAGTAGAGACATTAGACACAAATAAGTAGAATGGTTTAGTCATCATCAAAACAAGGGTTTAGTCAATTTAAACCTTGAGTCAACATTCTCCCCCTTTTTTAAGATGACAAACCATTCCATAAATGTATTGAAAGCATTTAAGTAAAGTCATACCTTTGAAAAAACCTAGGGGTTTCAATAGAATTGAGTTCATATGCTCTCCCTCAATTGATGCTAGTGGAGTTTTCATACTCCTCCTCAATTGATGTTATTTCTCCTACATGGTTAGCTTTCATAACATTTATAGAATACTATGTCTTCTACTCATATATGTTCTACACATATATGTCTTTTTCATTTACCTTCTCCCCCTTACATGGACATACTTCTCTTCTTCATGTAAGACATGTCTTCTCCCTATTTTGACAAAAGAAGGCATTCCTTTCTCCCCCGTTATCATTTCAAAAAGTGGGGTAAGAAGAAATAAGAAACACCACATGTTAAGAGAAAGGAGATAAGAAAAGTTCTAAAAAGGAGAGTAGAAGAGCACTGCTAGGGCGTGTCCAAGCATAGAAAAAAAACAAGTTAAAACATGTTCTTGAACAACCCATAAATGCAAGACAAAGTGCTGCAAAAAAACAATAAAATGCAATTTTGACCCTCAAGATGATCGAATTTGCCCAAAAAGTATCAGGGCTCACGACAAAGCAATGAGTCTTGCACAGAAGGTTGTTTCTGCATTAAAAACACTAGTCTTGCACCAAAAACTAAAACTGGAGCATAATCTGCATGAAATTTCAAGTATGCTCCAAATTCTACATACAATGTAGCTTTATATACCCTACAACACAATGTTATGCAAGCAACTCAAGATAGTAGATATGCAACTCAAGGAGCAAGCTTGACCAAGTATGAAACAAGATACAATCATAGCATATAGTAGAATACCACTAGATGAGCAAAGATACCAATTATAAACAAGGCTAGAACTATAAGTATATGAACTACTAGTAGGATCTAGATCATAGCAAGAGATACAAGATAAAGCAAGCTATGAATATATGTAGAGATATATCCAAACAAAGAGATATGCAATTTTAGGGATAAGTAAGGATATAACTCACTAATAAATATGCATCATAACTAAAAGATGATCACTACTAAGAACCTCAAGGTTGTATGAAAACAAAATATAAACATAGATAGATGTAGCAAGTTAGAGTTCAATGGAAGCAATTTTAGACACAACCAAGAGATCCAAAGAGATCATCATTAAAACCTGCAAAACAACTCAAAGCAAGTAATTGCAAGATATAGATATATTAATTTAGAGCAATTCGAGAGATAGAGTTGTATGTAAGATAGGCAATTTAGAACATGGCAATATACATATATTAAGGTACCAGATGAGAGTGCCAAAGAATGAGGCCATTGGTTGAGGAAATCTAGTTGAGAGGGAAATTCTCATTAAATAAGACAAATGTATATTCTATGCACAGTGTTGTCGGTCGAGTTCTGTGTATTGACAACTCGACTGATAACAGCTATTGGCAACACCCATTGGTGCCTATCGGTCGAATTTCCAATAGGACGAACTCGATCGACAGAGCTATTGTCAAAAAGTACATATATTCATAAAAACATATTTAGAGGCATGCTAAATATACAAATCATATCCAAACATGTGTGAACAAGTTAGTAATGCACTATAAAAGCATTGGAAACAGTTTTTGAGCAAGAGTGTGAAGAGAAATACAAAATACCACTTTTGACTCAAAAACCATATGCATAGTGCATACTATCTTGACAAAAAAAGTTAGGATTGGTTATAAGCAATAAGAACATTACCTTTGTTCTTACCATTCCTTTTTCCACTTGTTGTCACCCTCTACACATCTCACCTTTCTTCTTTCATGTGGATTGAGAAGTTAATTTGCAATTCAATAGCTCAAGTCAATCCATTTGCAGGTACCTACAAGAAGAAAGATGAAACGGTCCCCCATCATATTTTTGGGTCCGGAGGGGTTAGTTTAGCAACCCAAGTCCTATTTCTCTTGGGTTCTTTCCTAAAAGGACAACAAGTAGAATAATGGCTAAAATCATTGCAATAGTTGCATGTGCCCATAGTCTTGGAACTACAGGATTCTCCATGGAATATTAGAGGTCATTTACCTTTATTGTTCCTTTGACTATTATCATACCCTAAACCATGTCTACCAATTTGTTTAGTAGTATGGTGTAGAATGTCATTAATATTCTTTTTACCAACAAAGAATCTTTGTAAAGAAGATCTCAAATTATCATTATCATGCATAAGAGACGTAATTGTAGAAGGCAAATGATTGATATTATCTCTAGCAAGCAAAAGATCATTTTCTAAGCAAAGAGCTTTAGTTAAATAAGAATCTCTATCAATATGAAGAGCAGCTACATTATTCTCTCTACTAGAACAAGATTCAAGCACATTGGTTTTAGCAGGCAAGGATGCATTTTCTATTTCAAGTAAAGAAATCACTACTACAAAACCTACCTTTAGTGTCGGTTATTTAAGGCCTTTAGTGTCGGTTTCTAAGCGACACCTATGTGGGCGACACTAAAAGCTCACCCATTACACGTCGGTTCCAAAACCGACGCCCAAACTCTTCCCGCGCCACCGAAATCACACATGTTTGCTATGGTGCGAAGGTATAGGCGTCGGTTATTAGATAAGAAACCGACACCATATACCTTCGCGCCACAGAAAGGGCGCCATCTTGGCCACTATCAGCATCGGTTATTAGATAATAAACCGACACCATATACCTTCGATGCCACAGAAAGGGCGCCATCTTGGCCACTATCAGCGTCGGTTATTAGATAATAAACCGACGCCATATACCTTCGCGCCACAGGAAACAGGCGTCGGTTATTTATATAAAACCGACACTATAACTTTGTGTGTCGGTGTTATACAAATAATCGATGCCTATTGTTTTTTTTTTCAGTCAGTCTGCAGACCTGCTGTGGCTGGTCGCAGGATAAGAAACCTGCAGTTAACTATAGGTTTTACGACATCCATTGATATCAGCCAACAACAGGCCACAAACCTGCAAATTTAATAACAAAAATATTCACACATGCATTTAGCAATACAACCTGCAGTTCCATTTTATTTTCACACATTTAGAAACATTCATGTAGCTAGCAATCTGTAGTTCCATTCATTCACATTCACACATGTAGAAACATTCATATAGCAATCAACACTTTCATTCATTTTCACTCAGACACATGTAGAAACATCTAGACATGTAGAAACATTCACACATATATTATAATTCAGAAATTCATTTACAAAATATCATTCTTTAGTCATTATTCTCTATCAACATCCCAATTATATTTTAAAACCCCCACTATGTGTATGGTTGTTGCCCATTCTTCTCTTCCTTCATTTTATTCTCCCATCATATAGGGAGCATGTACATCTGGTAAGTCAGTTCCTGTAGTGGGGTCAGCTTTAAACACCTGTAAAGAGAATGATGTATATATATAATTAATGAGCTATAAATAAGATTGATATATTTCATATTATCTAATGAGACTATATAATACCTGAGCAATACAATCGATGTCCATACAACATGACAGACTAACACATATATAGTACATAACAACAACATCGTCGAATTTACATACAACACTAGCTTAGTACATATATAGTGGGACTAAGGTGACGATCCCACCTGCTAAAATAGGTTACCGACAACTACATGTTATGACTGGGAGGTCGTGATTCAGCAACCGTATTCATTAGCAGGAGGACAAACAGATCCACCTGCTAATGCATACGGTTGTTGAATCACGACCTCCCAGTTGTAACATGTAGTTGTCGGTAACCTGTTTTAGCAGGTGGGATCATTACCTTAGTCCCACTATATATGTACTAAGCTAGTGTTGTATGTAAATTCTGAGTTGTTGTTGTTATGCACTATATATGTGTTAGTCTGTCATGTTGTTATATGAATCTGAAGCATTTGTGTGTGCTGCACTTTATGTATTGTATCTATATCCTGCTTCTCTTCATTGGGGCTTCTTTTGCTGTTTCATGGCTTGCTGCCTATATATCTATATAACCTTTGGCGAATGCCTGCATATCCTCTTGGACCCATTGTGTGATGGTAACATGTAGTTGTCGTTGAGCATCGCTGATAGCCTAGTTAGTTAGTACATTGATTTGGTTAGTAACAATAAAGATTAATCTTGAATAGGTGAATACATAAAAACGTATATTAATTAAATTGGGAGTGGCGCTTAATACCTTGAATTAATCTGTTTTTCTTTGGGTAACAAACTCCTCCCAGTCTTTGGGGTCCAAGTAGTTCCATTGTTGTGTGGCTTCCTTCTTCCTATATTTATTTTTCAAAGAGAACACAAACAAAAATTATTAGTGTAGAGTTAGTGAAATACTGATCAATGTCTAGAATTGGAATCAATCAAGAACCTATTCTCAGCATCGCGTATGTAATCTCAGGTGAGATTGGTCATATAGTTCTTTAGCACCCTCCCACAATGTTTAGCATTTGTATTAACTAGAAGATAATGAAACATCAAATCCGAAAATGATATTGATATTAAAAAAGTAAACATTTAGCTTCAATAAAAAAATATAAACATGCATGCCTCTAAAATTGTGATCTTTAATCAATTAACAATCCTTCATTGTGATCTTCGCACACATATAAGTCATCATTAGCTTCAATATTTTGTGGAGTTGGCAACCCAACTGAGAATGGACTGGAGTCATCATATTTATCATAGTACTCTTCTTCATCTATAGGATCTTCAATGAACTGTCTTTTACCATGAAGAACAACCGACCATTTATCATTTGCAGGATCATCGATATAAAATACTTGTTTCACCTGTGATGCCAATATGAATGGCTCAACCTTCTCGCCAATCTTTTCAAAGTTCACTAAAATGAAACCCAATTCATCCACTATAACTCCTTTGGTGTTATCAACCCAATTACATTTGAAGAGCGGAATTCTGAAATCTATGTAGTCAAATTCCCATATCTCTTCAATGACACCATAATATGACATTTTAGCTTCATGTGGACTCTTATCCTTTGCACTTACAAAAAACATAGTCGATGCTTGAAGGGTGACCCCACTGTTTTGGACGACACTCTTATCATCTTGGCGCTTTGTGTAATATGTGAATCCATTAATGTCATACCCTTCATAAGACATAACAGTCAACTTTGGTTTAAAGGCGAGGCATTTGATAGTTTCAGTAATATCATCTGGTGTTTGAGATAGTTGATGTAAGACTTTATCTTCAAACCACTTAATCAAAGTCTTGTTATGCTCTCTAGCAAGCCACATTGTATTGGCTCGAGGATATTATCTTTTGATGAAATTGGTATGTTCCTCGATATAAACGTTCACTTCGTCCATGTTGTGTAAAATATACAAATTACCTTGTTCCAACTTCTCACGGCTGATTACTTTCACACGTGATCCCAAAATTCCTTTGCCAAATAGCTCGTCAATATTCTTGTCATTATCAGGAGTGTCATTACCACTAAGAGAGTCATTGCAGAAATCCAGAACCTCTCTCACCACATAACCTTCAATAATACTCCCTTCAGGCCGATAACGGTTTCGAACATCACCTTTAAAAACGCTCATGTATCGTTCAAAGGGATACATCCAATGTAAGAAAACCGGTCCCAAGATTTTCACTTCCCTAGTCAAGTGGACAACAAGATGTACCATGATATCAAAGAACGAAGGAGGGAAATACATCTCAAGTTGACATAGGGTAACGACCACTTCTCTTTGCAAATTATCGAGAGTCTCAGGGTCAATAACTTTGCTGCAGAGATTGTTGAAAAAGAAACAAAGTCTGGTGATTGCAAACCTTACATGCTTTGGCAATATAGATCGAATTGCCATGGGCAATATTTGTTGCATTAGAGTGTGACAATCATGAGATTTAAGACCTATCAACTTTAGATCTTTCATTGATACCAATCTACGGATGTTGGATGAGTAACTATGTGGCACCTTAACATTTACCAAGCATTCACAAAAAGCTTTCTTCTTCTTTCTAGACAACGTGTAACAAGCGGGAGGTAAGTATGTTCTTTTATTACCCATTTCACATAATTCTGTTAATTCTGACCTTATTCCCATTTCACGTAGGTCCAGTCTAGATTTATCCCATCTTTAGTCTTACCTGGTATATTTAACAGAGTACCAATGATGCTATCACAGACATTTTTCTCAACGTGCATTACATCGATACAATGTCTGATTGTCAAAGAACTCCAATAAGGAAGATCCCAAAATATTGACTTCTTCTTGAATGAAGAATTGTCACTCCGTGTAGTACATTGTGATCTCTTACCAAATTCATTGACAAAGTCTTTTACTCTTTCATAAACAACCTCCCCTAGTATAGGTTTAGGTGCACTGCGTTCCTCATTCAATCCATTGAATGCTTTGCGCTTCCTACGATACGGATGGAATTTTGGAAGAAACCTTCTATGACCGAGATATACATTCTTACCGCCATGTTTTAGTCTTGTTGAATCAGTGTTCTCTTCACATACAGGGCACGCTTTACCTCCTTTGACACTATATCCAGACAAATTCCCATATGCTGGAAAGTCATTAATAGTGCAAAACAACATAGCATGCAAACGAAATGTCTCTCTTCGTGAAGCATCATAGGTCATCACACCTTCACCCCAGAGTTTCTTTAAGTCATCAATCAGAGGTTCAAGATAAACATCGATGTCATTTCCAGGTTGTTTAGGGCCCGATATCAACAACGACAACATTACGTACTTATTTTTCATACACAGCCAGGGAGGAAGATTGTATATAACAAGCATGACTGGCCAAGTGCTATGTTGGCTGCTCAATGTCTCATACGAATTCATCCCGTCTGTACAAAGCCCAAGTCTTAGATTCCTGACTTCTTCACCAAATTCAGGGTACAATACATCAATCTTCTTCCACTGTGGGGAATCAGACGCATGTCGTAGGATCCCATCATTATTTTTTTTAACATCTGCATGCCACCTCAAATTCTTTGCATCTATCAGATTGGTAAACAAGCGTTGAAACCGTGATAATATAGGTAGATACCACATCACCTTGGCAGGAGAACCAGTTTTGGACTCCCCCGAAGTCGTCAATTTATACCATGACGCACCACATTTTGGACAATATTTCAAATCCGCATAGTCCTTTTGAAATAATACACAATCATTCGGGCATGCGTGTATCTTCTTGGCATCCATTCCCATTGGGAACAACAATTTCTTTACCTGGTATGTTAAGATTGGCAGCTCGTTTCCTTCAGGAAGCATTTCTTTCAACAAAGACAGCAATGACGTGAAGCTTTTGTCGCTCCATCTATTATTAGATTTCAACTTATACAATCTCAACACAGCGTTAAGCTTCGTAAACTTAGTACAACCTGTGTATATCGGCATCTCAGCATCATGCACAATGTTTCTAAAAATGGGAGGTGGATCGGTGTGCTCTACCCCACAACTATCCAGCATCGCATCAACGATGTCTACTGGAACTGGTTCATTCACATCTACGTCATTGTAGGCAATTTCTTCTTCCACACAAGCACTGCTATCGACATCCACTGGTTTCGGGTTTGAAATCTCTCCATGCCAGTGCCATTTTGTATAGCCTTGTATAATCCCGTTGCACATGACATGAGTTTTGATTTCGTCACCAGTGTTGACTTTCAAGTTGTTACCGCAATGCCTACATGGACAGTAGAACCTATCTCCAGGTTGTTTCCTATGTTCCTCGACAAATCTAATGAACTGGTCAAGACCAGAAATAAACTCTAGGGTGCAGCGATTGCGAATGGACATCCATGATCTATCCATTCTATGATCAAAGATAAAACAAGTATATATTAGGACAAGATTAGGGTATAAGGTTAACAAATACATGTGATGTCATTATTATATATAATAAATGTGTACCACCTATCCGTTCTTGAACACCTAATCTCACTAGTAAGTGTATAATGTGTATTGGGTTTTCCAGAAAATTTCGGCAACATTTCCCCGTTGTTCTCCAAGTACATATGTACTTAGAGAACAAACGGGGAAATGCTGCCGAAATTTTCTTGAAAACCCAATACACATCATACACTTACATCCTAAGCGAGATTAGGTGTTCAAGAACAGTCCCAAACCGGGGACTATCCAAGATTTACTCCTAATGAGTAAATCTTGGGTGGGTTTCTAGGCCAACAAATAATGTGTTGTCATTCTTATACCTAAAATCCTAGTTCTTCAAGTTAGGGTGATTATTGATGTCTTTACAGTTCATCATTAAGCAAGAAGGGTGATTAGTATTCTCACCAAGAACGAGTTTTGATTTTCTATACAATTTTATAAAAAAAATGCACATGTATGCATATATATACTATACTTAAGTTAAAGATATAAGTAAAGTAAACTTACCCAACATATACCATATGAGTAAGTATGTCATATTAAAATAGACTATACAATATGAGAAAATAGTAGTGTAATCATGCAAATGGAAACATTCATGGGAACACACACTTCAGTTATAAGCATTCATGTAGCAACTTTCAGTTCCATTCATTAATCTCTTTTTACATCCACACACAGGGGTGTACCCCTAAACAAGAACTAAATAAAGGGGTTGGTGTACCCCTAAACATGCGCATAATTAAAAAAACTATTAATACAGACAAGTCTAGATAGATAGACAACTAAATACTACACCAACATGGTCCCGCATCAGTAACTTCGAGGACTTATCATTGTGGCGATCTTCTCCTGAAGTTCAGAATAGAAAGCAGCTATGAGTATTGATTGCTTGACAATTATATTTGTTAATTGGACTTACCGTGGTCTTTTTGATGATGAAGTTGTGTCACGAAGCTCCTCACCGTATTTAGACAAATCTGAACTGACAGGGGCCTCAGATTCAGATTCGTCTGAGCTGATATGCGACGACGTGCGCTCATACCCCAGTAGATGATCGGGGGTCTCGCAGTTGTTGTTGGTTATCCAAACTTTGATGGAATTATGGCCAACTGGACGGAGAAAAAGCCTATTGCAACAGACCACATGCATCTCTCCAGTCCAATCACGGATTTTGATACAAGATTTCCCTCCAAATCATACTCAACCTCGATAACATGTGAATAATTGCCAAAAGTTAGGGTCACTTTACCAGGCATGTAGTGTCTTCCTTTTAGAAAATGCCAATGTTTGGGTATGACCAATTGGTTTAAGGAATGATCATCTAGGATGATGTCCAATTTTTCTTCAATAGGGAACGTTAACATTGACATAGAGGCCCAGTTCATAGTGACTGTTATGGGTGGACAGAGACTGCATATTATTAGTATTAACAAAGTCTAAGTACATATAACGATGTTATATATTTTCAGAAAAAGTTGTATAACATCAGTTAACCTTTTATTGCTTGTCATAGCCAACTTTATTGTGGTAGACATGATAGCTTGAAAAGAAGTCTACATATGTACTTAGAGAACAAATGAGGAAATGCTACCGAAATTTTCTCGAAAACCCAATACACATTATACACTTACATCCTAAGTGAGATTAGGTGTTCAAGAACAGTCCCAAACCGGGGACTATCCAAGATTTACTCCTAATGAGTAAATCTTGGACGGGTTTCTAGGTGCTTACTAAAATAGAACTATTATATGGAACTAATCCTACATTATACACATACTTTTCCTGACTAAGATAATGTGCACTTCATGGAATTATTAAGATCTAAATATATATAAGTTGTTTCTACCTACTTTGATGGGATTTTATAACATTCGAGTCTTCCATTTAAGGCATTAGATGCATATATTGCAGTCCATTGTGTTGAGATAATAATCCCATATGATACACACGATTGAGAATCTTTCACGATACTAGGAAAATTACATGTATTGTATAGACAATAGAGGATTCAACTCAGTAGAAGTACAAAATCAGTACCTAAACCCTAAACACAAATAAGTAAATAACTTTAAAAAAAACGCCCAGCAGCTGCTTGGGCGTGCTTTGGCACCGCCCAAGCAGCCTCCGGAGCAGAGGAAGAAGGAAGAAGGCAGGGCAGGTGGGTATACCTTGAGGGCAGAGGAGAGCAGCGGCCGGAGCACAGCAGCCACCGGCGGAGGCGGCGACAAAGAGAGGAGAAGCGCCGACGAGGACACGGAGCAGTGGCGGTGAGTGCATGGAGCAGCGGCGAGGGCACGGAGCAGCGGCGAGGGCACGGAGCAGGAGCATGGACGGCCGCCGGTGAGCACAGACGGCAAGAGAAGGAGCAGGAGCACGGCCGCCGGTGGGCACGGAGCAGCGGTGAGGGCAGGAGCAGGAGCACGGCAGCGGCGGCGGAGGAGCAGTGACCGGCGGGGGCGAGCAAGAAATTGTCGGACCTAACTGAAATCGAGAATGAAAAAGGGAAAGGGGAAGAGAAGCTCGCGCTGGTGAGCTATTAAGTTGACAATAAGCATCGGTTATTCTAAAAAACTGACAAATAAACTGTAACATCCCTGACCTGGGTTATAACCTAACCCTAGAAGTTTTGCCTAAATATGTAATTATATACTTGTGAATACTCCCTGGCATGTAATTAAGTTCCTCAGGAACATTTACTTTCAATTTTGCTCCTTTATATGTAAAGTTGTAGCATTGTTTTGTAGTGCAGGGACCTATGTGCAAATTACCGAGTTAAAGGGGTTAACTTGCAATGTTCACAGGTTAAGGTGTTATTATGATAATAAGACATCATATGAGTGAATATGATGAGGTAAGATGGGTTTCCCAAGCTTGGGCATCAAGATGCAGCTTGTGGAATGATCCTTGTGCTTAAAAACCCTAATTTGGAGTAAAGTGCAATTTACCCAAATTGAGGGGTGCAATTTGTAAAATACTTCATCTAGAACATCTTTTATAACTCTTGTCATCATTTAGAGTAGAAATGATGAAAGGGACACATCAATGAACTATCAGATAAGAAAAATGATCTTTGTGATAAAAATCACCTAATATGAGTATGGAGACCTTTCATGTATGTACCCTAGTTGAAAGTTGGCTTTCTTTACCCTTAGATCTTGAGATTTCATGAGCTTTGCATAATTTTAGATGAGTTTGGACGTGCCTTGAGCAAGGAGGGACTTAGATGTAAATTCCATGCTTTAGAGGTCCTTATGGTGTAAAAAGGCCTAAAGTATATAAGCCTTCTCCCTTGCAACAAGTGAACGGATCTTTCATTTCCTTCACTTCTTCTCTTCTTTCTCAACCGACCAAGGCTAGCTCTGGAGCAGAGAAGGACGACCAAGGGTTCTAGGTAAGTTTAGATCATCCCTTTTGCTTGAATTCATGGAGGAAACTCGTTTTCAAGGTTGGATTCATTGCTAGCTCACCTAGCTCTATCTTTCTAGCCTTTCCTTTCCAATGTTTCCTTGGAGAATTCACCTTGGCTGAACCTGTGGAGCTCAAATACGCCATTAAAGCTTGGAGCTTGAAAGCTTGGAGCTCAAGGAACGACCTTTAGGCGGGTTTTATAACTCTAAACTCTTTGCTTTATATGCATACTTAGTTCTTGCAATTTAGCATGATAGTTCTTCTTCTACCTCCCTTCTTCCTTGCACTTTTGCAAGCAAAACGGTGGAATAACCGACCTTAACCAAGGTTGAACATGATGGGCGTGGATTCCTATGTTACTTTATCAAACGACCTTGGACCCTTTTGGTCCAAACGGTTGCAAACCGTTTAAGGTCAAACGGTTTCAAACCGTTTGCCCTCAAACGATCTTGCAAGACCGTTTGGATTGAAACGATCTCAAGACCATTTGATAGGGTTGACCAAAGGACGAGCGTTTGAGGGTCTGCTGGGAATATATTGAATTCCATTCCTGCAAATAATCAAAGATTAATTCTTAACCAATTGAGAGTTGAAGGCACTTCAACATCCTAACCCTAATCGGGTTGAAATTACTGTTTTAAAACATAGATCTTGTTGAGTTTTGGGTTGAAGGACCCAAACGGTCTCAAGACCATTTGGGGGTTCTTCCAAACGGTCTCAAGACCGTTTGGGCACAACCCAACACCATTTGGAGGTCTAGGGTTGAGATAATCTAATGGTTTGAAGGTACAATTGCATTAAGTTGATGAATTGATAAAATTACTGACTTTAGACCTAATTGGAGTTCAACCCTAATCCAACCGACTTGGTTTTTGGTCAAACTTTGGGAAAACGGTCTCAAGACCGTTTGGATGATGTCCAAACGATCTCAAGACCGTTTGGGCCAAGTTTGGGCCCAATTGGAGGTCAATTGATAGGTTCAACCTTGAATTGATTCACATTGTTGAATATTGATGACCATCCGATTTGAAACCCTATTTGAGGTGGGCTTAACCCTAATTGGCTTTCAATTGAGGGTTAATTTGGTGTACAAAGTGATTGAGGTTCATCCTAATTGACTCAATTTATAAGTGGTTAACATGGCTTTGGCCAAGTGAGGGCTTCAACACACTTAATTATAAACAATTGTAACTTTTGAACCTAGTTGGAGGTCCAAATGGTTTGAGCCCATTTGGACCAAACGGTCTCAAGACCATTTGGATCCAAATGTTCTCAAGACCGTTTGAGGCCAAACGGTCTCAAGACCATTTGGGCTCAAACGATCTCAAGGTCGTTTGGACCAATCGATCTCAAGATACTTTGATCAAACGGTTTCAAACCGCATGAGCTCCAAACGGTTTGAAAGTCAAAACGGTCAACGCACCCAAACGGTCTCAAGACCGTTTGAGGTCAAACGGTCTCAAGACCGTTTGAGGGCAAATGGTCTCAAGATCGTTTGACACCAAACGGTCTCAAGACCGTTTGGTGGTTGAAGGTTGAAACCGTTTGAAGGTGTTCAAGGTGGTTTGTACTTAATCAATTGATGGTGTAATTGGTTCAATGGTGATCTAATCTAAACCCTAATGGTAACCTAGGTCATTAAGGTATTAAGTGATTAATGAGTTGACCCATGAAGGTGATCATGAGGTCAAATTACCAAAATACCCTTGAGGGGTTTAATTAAGCAATACCTTGTTCTAATCAAACCCTAATCACATGATAGTGATGATTTAGCTTATGCTAGTCAATGAGGACTTAACCCAACCTGATCTAGAGTGGTGTTATCACCATCTACTAGTAAGAGGAGAGAGAAAGTATCCTAAGAGAGAGAAATTAACCTTTTATGGTGGAAACTCAATTAAAATGCTTTCAATACATATGAATGTGCATAATTAGGGTATGATCCACCTATGAGAGATCATGGAAACCCTAATTATGATGTTTAGCGAATCTTAATCTTATTTAAGAGCTTTAATGATGATGTTTCTCATACATAATGATGTTAAGAGCTCAATTCACCTTGGAGTGAATAGTAAACCCTGGTTGATGAAAATTGGGGAACTTGATTCTTCTATGAGTGTGAAAGTGTAACCTCTAGAATGAATTGCTTACTATTATCAGTTGAACTAACCTTGCAGGTTGTCATGAGATGATGATCATATCCAGGTATGGATTATGAACCTATATTCATTAAAAGCATGCTTCAGCTTTATGAATAGTGATATATCATGTTGCCTTGTTAAAGGCAACCTATGAATTAAATGGGCTATGAGAGCCACAAATACCATCAAGGTCAGGCTTTAGAGATGACTTGTGATGAAGGTATTGAGAAATGATGATTGATAAGAGTTAGGCTTGTTACATTTAGTATTCTCATTTTATAGCTGTTATGCTAATGTTATTGTTTGAAGAACAATGTTTGATGTTAGAAGAATACTGAATGTACCTAACTAATCAAGTATAATGTAGAGCCCTGATCATAGATCCATCATTGTCAAAGACCAAATGATGGTGAAACAGGTTTTCCCAAGGGAACTCCTGGATCACATACTCTTGAGTATGTGGGGGAAATGGATGCGTAAATCCTTACATCCTAGTGTAGGAATTGATACCGTCAATCCTTCACTACAAAACCAAATGGTGAGATGTATCACAAATCTCCCAAAGAAAACACAAACACCGCATCGGTGAGAGATAAACAAGAAATCTTTCGATGACGAAGAGAGTACAGAATGCCACTGTAACTCTAAAATAGCGAAGGACCAGTTTACCCTGGTAAGCTATAACAAAAGACGTCCTGCCAGATGTCTAGCAAACAATCCTCTAACTGACTGAGGAAGGTGAGGTCATAAGAATCTGGCTCTTTTAATGACCTATGTATGATACTGATGTGACTTCTTAGCGATCAGTTGGAGTATGAGTGGTATGCCTCATCTCCACAGGGCATAAATATGTTTGATAAACATAATCAACAGCGTAGTATATCTGTTAGGGTTAACTACGAGTTACTTGATTGATGTTACATTGAATAATGTAGATGTTCTTCATATTTCAGAAATGTTGAACTCTTGTTTATTACTAAAATGGCTATTGAATACTTTGAAAGCTTTTACTTCTTAAGTTATTCTTTGTTCTGCTTATTAAGCTTCTAGTGGAGAGTTATAACTCTCGCTGGGATAATTATTCGAAATTGTCTCACCCCGTAGACTTCAACTTTTTAGGTGGTCATCGAAGACGGAGGAACCAGAATACCGGTGATCAATCCCAGCAGCAACAACACCAGGAGCAGCAGTAAATCTCAGGTGGAGATTCAGCCTGCTATGTGGTGTAGTTAGAGTCAGTCCTATGTGTCCTCTGTACTCTCAGGTCTTGGAGTCTTTTGGTTATGAGTTCTTGAGATTTTATATCTTGATGTGTATAATTACTCAAGAAGTAATTTGACAGTGATGTATACAGTTTAAATCCTTTTTCTATGGAAAAGGTTTGTGGTTTCAGACTCTTATCTCGAAAAGTTTTAAATTTCCGTGATTTTAGTCTTCCGCTGTTAATCGATTGCTTCCGCTCATGTTTAAATCTTGTTTATATCATGGTTTGGAGATTGGAGCCCACAATTAAGTGGTATCAGAGCTCTAGGTTCGCCGAGTCTACAGAGGCACAAAACTTAGGAAGTCGAGTCTATCTCTAGTATTCCTTCCTTATTTAATAGAATCTTCTGCTCCTCAGGAGAAGAAGATACATAAGGATGGCTGAGCCACAAGATGAGTACGTGGCAGAGAGTAGTGCTAGTGCACCTCGAGGCGGTGCAAGGGTTCCAGAAATAGAACAGCCTGCACCTGAGCCACACAGGGAGCCACCCCAGTTTGACCCAGCTGACATGGGTAACCCAGTAGTACAAACGTTGTTTGGGCAGTTTATGACTTCCATGACACACATAACCGACAGGATGCCTATGCCTGCACCTAGGGCACCTGCCCAGCCTGAAGGACAAGGTATCGGTAAGACGTTTGAGCGACTTCCTCGTGTCGGAGCTACTGAGTACTTTGGGACTGCCGACACCGCAGATGCTGATCTGTGGTTAATAGAGTTGGAGAAGGTTTTTAGGATTCTCAATATCCCTGAAGCTGAGAAGGTTAGACACGCTGTCTATCTTCTCAAAGGAAGCGCTGGTCATTGGTGGACAATGGAAGAGCAGAAGAGACCTGGAATGGAGATCTCGTGGGAAGACTTTCGGCGGGAATTTGTTCATAGATATTTCCCAAAGACCTTCCTAGACGAGAAGATCTCTCAGTTTGAGAGACTGAGGCAGGGCATGATGAATATTAGCGAGTATGAAGCTAAGTTCATGGAGTTGTTATGGTTTTGTCCGCACATGGCTGCCACAGAAGAAGAAAGAATTAGGAGATTCGAGAGGGGTTTGAATGCTGACATGACTACCCCTGTCTCTGCCTTAGATAACCGAGAGAGATTCTCTACCTTCGTTGAGTCAGTCCGAAGGATAGAGAGATCTGTAGTTGAGAAGAGGCAAACTCAGAAAAGATATCCACAGTTCCAGGGTTCTTCATCTAGGGACTTTAAGAAGCCTAGATCCTCTACACCTAACCCTCCACCACCTAGATCTAGTTCTCAGACTCGGTGGTCTCCAAGTAGGGGTAGAGGACGAGGACAATCACCTCGGGAGACTCAGAGTTCTGCATCAATGTCAGTTACTGGACCACTAAGACCACAAGAGAGAAGCTGCTACAACTGTGGTAAGGTGGGACATTTGATGAAGGACTGTCGATCTAAGCCTGTCAGTGTGACACAGCCTCCGAGACAAGGTCAACAGGGATTACAGGGAAGGAAATCTCAAGGAGCAGCTCGAGGACGCGGGCAAGCGTCTCAAGCTGGATCATCAGCACCACCTCAACAACAGGCTACAGCAAGGTTCTATGCTATGAACCCACCAGAGGCAGTGGTCGATCCACAAGTGGTGACAGGTCAGATGGAACTTTTATATTCTGATATGTCTAAATCTTGTGTAGTATCTGTTCTGATTGACCCGGGTGCTACACACTCTTTCATCACTCGAAGAGTGATTCGTAACTGCAATATGACAGTTAGTCATAGGGTAGATAGTTTGTTGTTGGAGACTCCGTTGAGTGGGTCTGCTGTTTTGCAGGAAGTAAGCTCTCCCTGCATCCTCTTCTTTTCTAAGCATCGCATCCAAGTGGACCTTATACCGCTTGATATGCAAGGATTTGATGTAATCCTCGGGATGGATACCTTAGAAAGGTATAGAGTTGTCTTGGATTGTGAGTCCACGTTGGCAGTGTTTGCTGATGAAAGCAACACATGGATCTTTCAAGGAGAAAGAAAGATTCTGCCCACCTGTCTTGTATCAGCTATGGTTGCTGATAAGCTGATGAGGCAAGGATGTTATGCATTCTTGGCCCATGTGATAGATGTTACCAAGGAGAGTCCCAACCCTGTTGAAGTTCCTATAGTCAGGGAATTCAAGGATGTGTTTCCTGAAGAACTTCCTGGTATGCCACCACCTCGGGATATTGATTTTGAGATCAATTTGGTCCCAGATACGAAACCCATAGCCCAGACAACGTATAGGATGGCGCCTGCCGAGATGGCAGAACTCAAGAAACAGCTTCAAGAGTTACTTGAGAAAGGTTTTAATTGACCGAGCACTTCACCTTGGGGTGCTCCGGTTTTGTTTGTTAAAAAGAAAGATGGATCAATGTGGTTGTGCATTGACTATAGAAAACTCAATAAAGTAACAATAAAGAACAAGTACCCTTTGCCGAGGATTGATGATCTTTTTGACCAGTTGCGTGGTGCAACAGTCTTCTCAAAGATAGATTTGAGATCTGGATATCATCAACTCCACATTAAGGACAGTGACATATCCAAGTCTGCCTTTAGGACAAGATATGGTCACTATGAGTTCACGATTATGTCATTTGGACTAACCAATGCACCAACTGCATTCATGGAACTCATGAATAGAGTCTTTCGACCTTTCCTTGATCAGTGTGTTGTCATTTTCATAGATGACATACTGATTTATAGTAAGGATGCTCAGCAGCATGAGCAGCACCTTCGCCAAGCTTTGACCTTGCTAAGAGAACACAAGCTGTATGCAAAGTTTAGCAAGTGTGAGTTCTGGCTGCCTGAGGTATCTTTTCTTGGGCATGTGATATCTGCCTTGGGAATTCGTGTTGACCCTGCAAAGGTAGAATCTGTTCTACAATGGGGACAACCGAAGACACGGACGGAGATTAGAAGTTTCTTTGGATTAGCTGGTTACTATCGAAGGTTTATTAAGAATTTCAGTTCTATAGCCTTACCTTTGACCAAGTTAACCCAGAAAGATGTACCTTTTGCCTGGAGTAATAAGTGTCAACAGTCTTTTCAGCTGTTGAAAGAAAGGTTGACAAGTGCACCTGTGCTTGTGCTACCTGAACAAGGAAAAGGCTATGTAGTCTTCTATGATGCCTCCAAGAATGGACTTGGATGTGTGTTGATGCAGGATAAACAGGTGATTTCTTTTGCTTCCCGACAGCTTAAGAAACACGAGGAGAATTATCCAACACACGATCTAGAGTTAGCTGATGTGGTCCATGCCTTGAAGATCTGGAGACATTATCTCTACGGAGAAACCTTCCAGATTTTCACAGACCACAAAAACCTTAAGTATATCTTCTCTCAACATGAGCTTAACATGAGGCAACGTCGCTGGATGGAGTTAATCAAGGACTATGATTGTACAATTGATTACCATCCGGGCAAGGCCAATGTGGTTGCAGATGCCTTGAGTAGGAAGTCAGCAACATCAACCATGGATAGAGCACAACTAAGTTCCTTAGTATGCTCTAGGAGAGATATGCTTATCTCTTTAAGGCAAAACAATGTACAGTTGAAGGTGTCATTGTTAGCTGGTTTGTTAGCTGAGATGCAGATTAAACCTACCCTAAGAGAGCAGATAAAGGAGGCACAACAAGTAGATGTTGCAGTTCAGCAGTTTAGATCCACGTATGGTAGTGAGAAGCAAGAAGGTTTTCATGATTCAGATGACCAGGTGGCATGCTATCATGGGAGGATGATAGTACTAGATGTAAATAATCTGAGGAAGATAGTTCTAGAGGAATCTCATTCTTCCATGTATGCTATGCATCCAGGGAGCACCAAGATGTATCGAAATTTGAAAGATCTGTATTGGTGGCCTGGAATGAAGAAGGATGTTGCAGAATTTGTTCTGAGATGTCCTGTGTGTCAGCAAGTTAAAGCTGAACACCAGAAACCTGCAGGAACAATGCAACCTTTACCCATACCACAGTGGAAGTGGGACCATGTGACCATGGACTTTGTTGTTGGCCTACCCAGGACAAACAAGGGACATGATTCCATTTGGGTAGTTGTTGATAGGTTGACAAAGACAGCACATTTCCTACCTATCAAAACAACCTATTCTGCTGAAAGGTTATCACAGTTGTATGTACAAGAGATAGTGCGTTTGCACGGAGTTCCTGTCACAATAGTTTCTGACAGAGGTCCCCAATTTACAAGTCGCTTTTGGGAGCAGTTACAGAGCCTTAGGCACCAAACTAAGATTTAGTACATCCTTTCACCCACAGACTGATGGACAGTCGGAAAGGACTATACAGACCTTGGAAGACCTGTTGAGAGCATGTGTTCTCCAGTTTACCGGGAGTTGGGATCTACATCTGAACTTGATAGAGTTTGCCTATAACAATAGCTATCAACATAGTATTGATATGGCACCCTATGAAGCTTTGTATGGTAGACGTTGTAGATCACCCTTGTGTTTGTATGAGACTGGTGAGCACTAGTTGTTAGGTCCTGATCTTGTGCAGCAAACTACAGAGAAGATTAAAGTTATACAGCAACAGCTTATGACTACACAGGATAGGTAGAAGTCGTATGCTGATAAACGTCATAGACCCCTAGAGTTCGAGGTTGGAGACAGAGTGTATCTCAAGGTCTCACCTTGGAAAGGAGTCCTTCGTTTTGGAAGAAAAGGAAAGTTAGCTCCTAGATTTATGGGACCTTATCCAATTGTTGAGAGAGTTGGAAAGGTGGCCTATAGACTAGAGTTACCTCAAGATTTGTAGAAGTTACATCCTGTGTTTCACATTTCCAGGATGAGGAAATGTCACCCAGACATCGAGTCAGTTCTACAACCAATGGAAGTAGAATTAAATGATGATATAACATATGAGGAGGGACCAGTGTCAATCCTTGATAACAGAACTAAAAAGTTAAAGAAGAAAGATATAAGCGTCGTGAAATTCCTCTGGAACCATCGTGGTGTTGAAGAATCCACTTGGGAACTAGAGGATGAGATGAGAAGGAAATACCCTGCTCTTTTCTCCTAATACGTTTTATCGATTTCGGGGACGAAATCCTTGTGAAGGGGTGGATAATTTGTAACATCCCTGACCTGGGTTATAACCTAACCCTGGAAGTTTTGCCTAAATATGTAATTATATACTTGTGAATACTCCCTGGCATGTAATTAAGTTCCTCAGGAACATTTACTTTCAATTTTGCTCCTTATATGTAAAGTTGTAGCATTGTTTTGTAGTGCAGGGACCTATGTGCAAATTACCCAGTTAAAGGGGTTAACTTGCAATGTTCACATGTTAAGGTGTTCTTATGATAATAAGACATCATATGAGTGAATATGATGAGGTAAGATGGGTTTCCCAAGCTTGGGCATCAAGATGCAGCTTGTGGAATGATCCTTGTGCTTAAAAACCCTAATTTGGAGTAAAGTGCAATTTACCCAAATTGAGGGGTGCAATTTGTAAAATACTTCATCTAGAACATCTTTTATAACTCTTGTCATCATTTAGAGTAGAAATGATGAAAGGGACACATCAATGAACTATCAGATAAGAAAAATGATCTTTGTGATAAAAATCACCTAATATGAGTATGGAGACCTTTCATGTATGT
Source organism: Alisma plantago-aquatica (assembly GCA_963693085.1). Taxonomy (NCBI): domain Eukaryota; kingdom Viridiplantae; phylum Streptophyta; class Magnoliopsida; order Alismatales; family Alismataceae; genus Alisma; species Alisma plantago-aquatica. The sequence continues at coordinate 190,878,262 of OY856414.1, forward strand.
ACCCTAGTTGAAAGTTGGCTTTCTTTACCCTTAGATCTTGAGATTTCATGAGATTTGCATAAGTTTAGATGAGTTTGGACGTGCCTTGAGCAAGGAGGGACTTAGATGTCAATTCCATGCTTTAGAGGTCCTTATGGTGTAAAAAGGCCTAAAGTATATAAGCCTTCTCCCTTGCAACAAGTGAACGGATCTTTCATTTCCTTCACTTCTTCTCTTCTTTCTCAACTGACCAAGGCTAGCTCTGGAGCAGAGAAGGACGACCAAGGGTTCTAGGTAAGTTTAGATCATCCCTTTTGCTTGAATTCATGGAGGAAACTCGTTTTCAAGGTTGGATTCATGGCTAGCTCACCTAGCTCTATCTTTCTAGCCTTTCCTTTCCAACGTTTCCTTGGAGAATTCACCTTGGCCGAACATGTGGAGCTCAAAGACAACATTAAAGCTTGGAGCTTGAAAGCTTGGAGCTCAATGAACAACCTTTAGGCGGGTTTTATAACTCTAAACTCTTTGCTTTATATGCACACTTAGTTCTTGCAATTTAGCATGATAGTTCTTCTTCTACCTCCCTTCTTCCTTGCACTTTTGCAAGAAAAACGGTGGAATAACCGACCTTAACCAAGGTTGAAGATGATGGGCGTGGATTCCTATGTTACTTTATCAAACGACCTTGGACCCTTTTGGTCCAAACGGTTGCAAACCGTTTAAGGTCAAACGGTTTCAAATCGTTTGCCCTCAAACGATCTTGCAAGACCGTTTGGATTGAAACGATCTCAAGACCATTTGATAGGGTTGACCAAGGGACGACCGTTTAAGGGTTTGTTGGGAATATATTGAATTTCATTCCTGCAAAGAATCAAAGATTAATTCTTAACCAATTGAGAGTTGAAGGCACTTCAACATCCTAACCCTAATCGGGTTGAAATTACTGTTTTAAAACATAGATCTTGTTGAGTTTTGGGTTGAAGGACCCAAACGGTCTCAAGACCATTTGGGGGTTCTTCCAAACGGTCTCAAGACCGTTTGGGCACAACCCAACACCGTTTGGAGGTCTAGGGTTGAGATAATCTAATGGTTTGAAGGTACAATTGCATTAAGTTGATGAATTGATAAAATTACTGACTTTAGACCTAATTGGAGTTCAACCCTAATCCAACCGACTTGGTTTTTGGTCAAACTTTGGGAAAACGGTCTCACGACCGTTTGGATGATGTCCAAATGATCTCAAGACCGTTTGGGCCAAGTTTGGGCCCAATTGGAGGTCAATTGATAGGTTCAACCTTGAATTGATTCACATTGTTGAATATTGATGACCATCCGATTTGAAACCCTATTTGAGGTGGACTTAACCCTAATTGGCTTTCAATTGAGGGTTAATTTGGTGTCCAAAGTGATTGAGGTTCATCCTAATTGACTCAATTTATAAGTGGTTAACATGGCTTTGGCCAAGTGAGGGCTTCAACACACTTAATTATAAACAATTGTAACTTTTGAACCTAGTTGGAGGTCCAAATGGTTTGAGCCCATTTGGACCAAACGGTCTCAAGACCATTTGGATCCAAATGGTCTCAAGACCGTTTGAGGCCAAACAGTCTCAAGACCATGTGGGCTCAAACGATCTCAAGGTCGTTTGGACCAATCGATCTCAAGATACTTTGATCAAACGGTTTCAAACCGCATGAGCTCCAAACGGTTTGAAAGTCAAAACGGTCAACGCACCCAAACGGTCTCAAGACCATTTGACACCAAATGGTCTGAAGACCGTTTGGTGGTTGAAGGTTGAAACCGTTCGAAGGTGTTCAAGGTGGTTTGTACTTAATCAATTGATGGTGTAATTGGTTCAATGGTGATCTAATCTAAACCCTAATGGTAACCTAGGTCATTAAGGGATTAAGTGATTAATGAGTTGACCCATGAAGGTGATCATGAGGTCAAATTACCAAAATACCCTTGAGGGGTTTAATTAAGCAATACCTTGTTCTAATCAAACCCTAATCACATGATAGTGATGATTTGGCTTATGCTAGTCAATGAGGACTTAACCCAACCTGATCTAGAGTGGTGTTATCACCATCTACTAGTAAGAGGAGAGAGAAAGTATCCTAAGAGAGAGAAAGTAACCTTTTATGGTGGAAACTCAATTAAAATGCTTTCAATACATATGAATGTGCATAATTAGGGTATGATCCACCTATGAGAGATCATGGAAACCCTAATTATGATGTTTAGCGAATCTTAATCTTATTTAAGAGCTTTAATGATGATGTTTCTCATACATAATGATGTTAAGAGCTCAATTCACCTTGGAGTGAATAGTATACCCTGGTTGATGAAAATTGGGGAACTTGATTCTCTTATGAGTGTGAAAGTGTAACCTCTAGAATGAATTGCTTACTGTTATCCGTTGAACTAACCTTGCAGGTTGTCATGAGATGATGATCATATCCAGGTATGGATTATGAACCTATATTCATTAAAAGCATGCTTTAGCTTTATGAATAGTGATATATCATGTTGCCTTGTTAAAGGCAACCTATGAATTAAATGGGCTATGAGAGCCACAAATACCATCAAGGTCAGGCTTTAGAGATGACTTGTGATGAAGGTATTGAGAAATGATGATTGATAAGAGTTTGGCTTGTTACATTTAGTATTCTCATTTTATAGCTGTTATGCTAATGTTATTGTTTGAAGAACAATGTTTGATGTTAGAAGAATACTGAATGTACCTAACTAATCAAGTATAATGTAGAGCCCTGATCATAGATCCATCATTGTCAGAGACCAAATGATGGTGAAACAGGTTTTCCCAAGGGAACTCCTGGATCACATACTCTTGAGTATGTGGGGGAAATGGATGCATAAATCCTTACATCCTAGTGTAGGAATTGATACCGTCAATCCTTCACTACAAAACCAAATGGTGAGATGTATCACAAATCTCCCAAAGAAAACACAAACACCGCATTAGTGAGAGATAAACAAGAAATCTTCCGATGACGAAGAGAGTACAGAATGCCACTGTAACTCTAAAATAGCGAAGGACCAGTTTACCCTGGTAAGCTATAACAAAAGACGTCCTGCCAGATGTCTAGCAAACAATCCTCTAACTGACTGAGGAAGGTGAGGTCATAAGAATCCGGCTCTTTTAATGACTTATGTATGATACTGATGTGACTTCTTAGCGATCAGTTGGAGTATGAGTGGTATGCCTCATCTCCACAGGGCATAAATATGTTTGAAAAACATAATCAACAGCGTAGTATATCTGTTAGGGTTAACTACGAGTTACTTGATTGATGTTACATTGAATAATGTAGATGTTCTTCATATTTCAGAAATGCTGAACTCTTGTTTATTACTAAAATGGCTATTGAATACTTTGAAAGCTTTTACTGCTTAAGTTATTCTTTGTTCTGCTTATTAAGCTTCTAGTGGAGAGTTATAACTCTCGCTGGGACAATTATTCGAAATTGTCTCACCCCGTAGACTTCAATTTTTAGGTGGTTGTCGAAGACGGAGGAACCAGAATACCGGTGATCAATCCCAGTAGCAACAGCACCAGGAGCAGCAGTAAATCTCAGGTGAAGATTCAGCCTGCTATGTGGTGTAGTTAGAGTCAGTCCTATGTGTCCTCTGTACTCTCAGGTCTTGGAGTCTTTTGGTTATGAGTTCTTGAGATTGTATCTTGATGTGTATAATTACTCAAGAAGTAATTTGACAGTGATGTATACAGTTTAAATCTTTTTTCTATGGAAAAGGTTTGTGGTTTCAGACTCTTATCTCGAAAAGTTTTAAATTTCCGTGATTTTAGTCTTCCACTGTTAATCGATTGCTTCCGCTCATGTTTAAATCGTGTTTATATCGTGGTTTGGAGATCGGAGCCCACATAAACCAACTGTGTCGGTTCTATACCAAAAACCGACACCTATACTAGATTATAGTCGTCAGTTTTTAACTAAAGGACAACCGACAACTATTCCTGTCTCGCGAATACCCTTTAGTCGTTGGTTATTTATTTATGAACCGACGACATATGTCAAATTTTGGAGGTAATTTTTTTGCTGGAATTTTGGTTTTGGCGGTTGATTTTAGGTGTCGGTTTTTTTATTAATTAACCGAAACTTAATAAAAGTGGTACCCGTGTCTGGTCGACCTTCACAGATTGTATGTCGGTTTATGTTATAAACTGACACTGTTGAGTTTAGGTGTCCGTTTATGTATACAACTGACACCTTGAAAAGTGACTTTATAAGCCATTTCTGTAGTAGTGAATCTTAGAAAGATAAACACCAATTTCAGATTCTAATCCTTGCAAAACAAAATCTTTGTCCTTGTTTTCAGATTTAAGAACATCAATATCATGCATGAGAGAATCAACAATTAAGGTATGCTATTCATTAAAATTATGAATAAGAGGTTGAGCTTCTAGAAATCTAATCTTATCAAGAAAACTAGCATTTTCAAGTTTAAGAGAGTCTACTTGGCTAAGACAAGCATTTTTATCAGTAAGCAAGCAAGAATTAGCATTTTCAAGATCATCTAATTCTATATGCATATTATCCACAATTCTAGCAAGCTTTTTCCTTTTCCTTTTAGAAGACTTAAGAGAGGCACGAGTAGCATTAATGGTAGCAATTAATGGTTCTTTGTCTAAAGATTTTAGATTTACCTCATTTGAGTCTTTTCTTATAGAAGCCATAAGAGCAAAATGACATTCTCCTTCATCACTAGAGCTTGAGTTAGATCCTCCACTTGAATATTCACTTGAGCTTGAGTTGGAGGAGTCACTTGAGCTTGAGTGCCATTTCTCCTTCATGTACTTGTCTTCTCTTTCCTTGTGATGATGGGTCTTCTTGCCTTGTAGAAAATCTATCTTGAAGTGATCCTTCTTTCCACACTCGAGGCACCAAATGGAGGAGGATTTATTGCCTTTGTAGAATCTACCCTTGGAGTACATGGCATCTTCTTCAACATGAGAGGATGGAGAGGCTTGTCCCATAATAGCTTTAATTTGAGCCTTCATTTCAGCCTTCTTCATTCTCTTTAACTCTTTTTCCTCTTGTCTTTCAACTTCTTATGTTTTGTCAAGTGTGACTTCATGGGCTTGTATATTTCCAATGAGCTCTTCAATAGGAATATCCCTAAGAGACCTTGCTTCTTCAATTGAAGTCACCTTGGGTTCCCACCTCTTGGGAAGAGTTTTAAGGATCTTTGAGTTGATCCCTCCCCTAGACATAGGATGACATAGAACCACAAGACCATTCACAATGGTGTTGAGCCTATGATACATATGAGATATCCTCTCCTCCTTTCTCATCTTGAAGTTCTCAAACAGCCCGTTGAGCATGTAGATTTTTCTTTCCTTCACTTTTTGAGTCCCCTCATAAGTGACACATAGCTTACTCCATACCTCATAGGCTGTTTCACATGAAGAAATCATGTTGAACTCGGAGGGGGTCATGGAGGCATAGATGATGTGCATGGCTCTAGCATTCAAGGTTACTTTCTTCAAGGTAGCCTCATCCCATTATTCAATCTTTGCCTTAGGTGGCTTGTATGGGCTGTTCACCATTTGCTACATCTCAAGACTTGATCCTTGGATGTAGAATTGAAGCCTTATTTTCTAATAGAGGAAATTACCCCCATTAAAGATTGGAAGGTTGATCAAGTATATCCCTCCTTGGTAGTCACCCATCTTCTCCTACTTGTGGAAGTATGTTTGGAGAAGACCCACTCTGATACCAATTGTTGGATCTTAGATGGGTGATAAGATACTCTAGAGGGGGGTGAATAGAGTTGAATGCACTTAAACAAAATTCATTGGACCTTCAAGATATATCACAAGATAAGGTTGCTAAATAGGAAATTTGAGTGAAACTAAAACATCCATAGTAAGGGAGAGAGATTGAATATACACCAATTGACAAGCTATTTAAAGCGGTTCCATACTTCAAACTAGAAGTGAGTCAGTCCACTACCTAGAGAGGTCAACCTCTAGGATTTCTTAACCATTTCACTCTTATATTCATTCATAAGACTTACAATACATGACCAAACAAAGGACTTACCTATCCAATACAAAGAGTCTTCAACCTTATCAAGGACTTACCCACTTTGCAAGGAGTCTTTCGCCTTCTTCTAAGGACTTACCTACTCTTTCACAAGTCTTCAGCCTTCAAGGAATTACCCACTCTTCTTGGATCTTCAGCCTTTGACTTCACCTTTACTCGGAGAAGCTTCCACCAAGGACTTACCCACTTGAGCAAGGAGTCTTATGCCTTCACCAAGGGCTTACCCACTCTTTCTCCAAGTCTTCAACCTTGATCTTCACCAAGGGACTCCTTCCCTTGTTCTTCTTCACCTCTCTTAGCCAAGAGAGAGAACCTTCATCTTCATGGTTGAAAAGAGAGATAGGGAGGTGGTGGATGTGAGAGCCTCACAAGATATACATGTAGGACTGGCTCTTTTATAAATTTCCTACTCACTCTAATGAATGTAGAAAGTGATTAAGCTTAGAGAGAGAGAGAGAGGAGGTTGTAGGAAGCACTCAACTATAGAATAGGAACCTCACATAGAGTTTTGTATTGAATTCTCAACCTTGGAATGAAGCCCAAGGGGTCCTATTTATAGATGGGGATGCTTCTTAGCCTTTTTGAACACTTGAGAATGAAAATTAGCCATTTTGTGGCTTGCAACGGATATATTTTCACTTGTTGTAACTCCACAACGGCTAGAAATACTTTTCTGCACTTTTCTGTACAGTGCAATCGGTCGAGTTTCTATAAAGGTAACTTGACCAATCCCACTAAGAGATAAGACTAATTTAGGCCATCGGTCGAGTTTGTCCTGAGGTAACTCTACCAATTCATTTAAATTAGTTTTGGTCAGTAGAGGGATTGGTCAAGTTCTGAGAAGTGTAAACTCGACTGATTAAAAGTCATTTTCAAGATCCAATCAGGATCAGTTGAGTTTGCAACTCGACCGATGAACAACTTGATGTGAATTTTGGAAAATGGCTTTTGAGTTCTTAAATATTTGATCTAAGTGCTCCTGATTTTTTTCTAAGCTTAATTACAAGTCATACAATCATTACAAGTGATTTACAACATGATTCTAATGGATTTACATCATATTCCAAAAACGTACACTTGTATTGTCTTTGACTTATCTTTTCTCCTATTTGAGATGTGCAAGTTAGGGCATTTGGAGTGTGTCTATACCTAATATGAAATCACTCAAGTAGAGACATTAGACAAAAATAAGTGGAATGGTTTAGTCATCATCAAAACAAGGGTTTAGTCAATTTAGACCTTGAGTTAACATTTAATCCATCATCTTCTTCAACAATGAGTAGTATTCTTAATGGTTTACCTTTTAGAGAGTTTTCGATAGTATTCTTATGCTCTATTTTCCTTTTCCTTCCTTGGTTAGTTGCTCTTAGTTCGTGGAGTAAGTGTTCATATAAGATTTAGAATAAAAATATTGGATCCTTGGAAAGTTCACAGTGCTTTAGGTGGGATCGTGGAACTTAAAGGGTGAAGATCAAGATTTTTCTGATGTCCTCTTTGAGTTTCCTTGTTACCATTTTTTGTAAGGCAAGTGATATAACATATGAGGCATTTAGTACCTACATGACACATCCAAGTCATTGTCTTTCCATTAATCTCTTTGCATACTAAAAGGTGGAACATTGTGCCATTCTACATCAATATAAAATGAAATAGAAACTTGTATTTTATTTAGACTTTTTATAAATGTCTCCTTGACATTAGAAACATGATATTTAACATTCATGCACATAGATCAGTCCATGATGAATAACAAGCTTAAAAGTAGTACCCTTATGGGTTGTTTTAGTGAATGATGTTGCAGAAGTTAGAGTTTATTATGAATACATCTTATTTCATATAAAGTTCCAATATCTTGATTAACTTTATAATCCCTCCATCTTTAATTGTATGTAACTTGATTGATGCAGTCATATAAGAGTAATGGATCTATTAATCAAGAGCATTCCTAATCTTGTAGAGCAATGATCTATTAGCCTATTTCCTTGCATCATTGGGGGGAAATAGTAACAACCCCCGTTATTTGGGTATACCCCAGCAAAGGTGGACAATAAAATCAAGGGCTAATATCTAATTCCAAGATCAATATTTAACAAATAACTAATAATAATCAGCAATTTCCGTTTATTTGAACTTGAATTGGATGCAAATGCTTACACAATACTCCTTTAAGGATCTACATGAATTTTTCAAAAGAAACTAACTTATAAATGAGAAGAAGTAATAAGGCATCTAACTAATCCTTCTTGTGATATTAGATTTATAATCTCCAGTATTTCATGAATCTTCATGTCTTCAAATCTTTAGTAAATCCAGTTACCTAAAAGGTCGACAAACATATGGATTCGTGTATTGTTATACTATGTATGTGGGTCCATACAAAAGCGAGCAAGTACATATATCAACATATATTGTATCAATCAAATAATTGCAAATATGAACTCACATTTTCATCACACATTCTAACACACACTTGGTATACCATCTCGGGCATAGTTATTGTCCATCATTGGACCTATGGGTCTTTCCCCGTGATGGGTGTCACCTTTTGTTAAAATTATCATATTTATCATTATATGATATATACAGGGAATGATATCTTAGATGGAATTACATAAAAACTAATGATTTATCGAATCAATACTTTAAAAATCATCCAAAAATCAATCAACAATCAATATATCAAGTATTCATAAAATAACCATGTACCATATCATGCCAAATTAAGAATGTAATTCAAACAATCATATCATATCCAAGAAAAACAACATTCAATATGCATGTATGTATAATCCCAAAGTGTCACCATACATCCATAAGATACTAATTAGGTTTTCATTAGGACCCAACTATGTCTTAAGTTCATGTTAGGTTGATTTTAGGAATAAGGGTATAAAACCCTAACTCTATAGCATCATGATTTCTAAGGGTTAGGAACCTTGATTTCATACTAGGTGTAACCCAAATTCATAGATTTGAACATGTTATTCCACCTTGAACGTTTACTCTAGATCATGTGGGTTAAGATCATAGAAAGTTATAAACAAAATCTCTAACTCCACATGTTTATGATAATTGACTTTAGAAACCCTGATATACATCATCATCGTCGTTATAATCTTGGGATCTCATTCATTCAACAATATCATATATTATCACAAACTAAACATATGAATACATCATGATATCCATTAAATCTAGGGTTTATATGCATTAATTAGCTCATATTAATACTAAAACAATAATTTTGGAACTAGGATTATATTTATGCATTGAACATATCTTATTTATATTATATACATTTTTATGATAATTTTTGTATATACTTCTAATACTATCCAAGCTATAGTCTATTTTCTACAAGTAATGCAAGATTAACTAATATGGATTGATCAAGGAATGACACATCAACAATATGTATCCTGGTAGCGAGGTTAAACCTAAGAAAATGGACTCACACCATCCTGGAACTTAGTGTCCGTGTGGCTTGAGGAAACATGGGAAATAAAGGGGCAAAAGAACATTTACCTCAAAGCATTGACATGGGGTAGAGAAGTCTTTTCCCCCGATATCATCTTCTTCATTTCTTACATGACTTAGACAGTTTCTCCATGAAGGAGGTCAAACTTAGAAGTTGACCCTAAGCTTCCATGTTGTGGAGACAAAATTGAAGAGGCAATGATCATCTTCACGACCTTAGGAATTCAATTGGGCCTTCTTAGGCGATGGGTGATGATCGGAGTTGTAGGGACTAAAGTTTGGATGGAAGGAAAGGATGTCAAAGGTGGTTCAATGAACAGAAGGGTGTTTGCGGAGGAATTGATTTCATGGTCTGGTTGTGGGAGTTACAAAGGATGCCATGGACCTATTATATAAGTGTGGGTGAATAAGAACATCAACTACTATGTGTCATAGAGATCTAACCCAATCATAGTTTGGGTATCTAGAAACTTCATGATATTGGCAACAACAAGGTTTGTCTGATGTGCTTTGAGCTTTTAAAGTCATTAGAAGGGTTTTTTGGGGCAAATGTGTGACGACCCACTGCCACAAAGTCGATATTACACAAAATAAAGCTTAAATAAAACTAATGATCATCATCAACATTTAATTATGTTGTTGTAACATTGGATTTAAAATTGTTAATGTCAACAATGAGAAATATCAATAAAACCCTTATACATATAAAATTTTCACAATTAAAATTACAATTAGATTCCACAACTTATGATGACATCGGTCACAGATATCACAAAAGAGGTTAATTAAAGGACATAAAAAATATGTTACAACTCTTATAACTAGTACCACATATATAAGATACACATGTCAAAATCTCAAACTAGACATACAATTATTTTACAAAATCTCTCAGGTAGATGAGTAATGGACAACTCTACTAAATCCTTACTCAAACGCATAAATATCCCCTATCTCTAGGCGATGTCAGGAAGAGCTGGACACGAGGTTACATACACATCACCTCTAGATGGTTAGGTTCCACCACTAGCATGGCACTCACCATAGTTGGATGGGAAGCTAAACTTGTCACCGAAATAGATATCAAAACCAAAAAGTTAAACCCCAAGTTCCATCAATATGATATTACAGATGAAGACATTTATTACATATAACATGTTTAATAAGTATATTAAATAGGACAATGAATATTTTGATTACTGAACAAGTAATGTATTTAAAAGTAAACTCTCACCATAGTTATACATGTGCCTTCATGAATCCTTGCGTAAGACATAGAACACACATACTTTTTGCAATAAAGAAATAACCCACCATGAGTCATCTATATTTCGCATAAAATAAACATAAGCATGTATGTTACATGACTAATTTACATATATTATTATGTCATGGGTAGTGTCAGGGTATACAAGCGCCAACCGTTCCCATATATTCACTAATATGTGGCTTTGGCTATCTTATATAATTTACAAATTATCTTAATACCAACCAGTTCACTGTTTTTGTAAGATCTTTGAATTTTTTAAATTTAGATTTTCACATTATTAATTCACCAATAATGCATTGATATTCACTTTTAACTAAATAATGTAATATTGAGCAAATATATTGTTATAGTGCTTCAATTGAAATATTATAATGAGTCAAGTCTTAATTTTTTAAACAATAATGAGGCTTCTAGAAGGCTAATGTAAGAAACATGGGCCTTAGGATTCAACTCAGGCCTAATTGAACCATTTGAGTGCCAAATAGTTCCATTGGGATATAGGCTAAAGAAGTTGAGACTTTGTTCACAAATATGAAAGCAATGATATTGTGAGTTGATTGATAAACAACACATTGACCCGACCCTACATGCATCGACCCATCTACATTATTGAACTGACTCATCCAGGGTTGAATTGGCGTGACCCAACATGCATCAACCCACCCACGGGGTTGAACTTGAAACATCCTGACCAAGGTCACAAACACAGGGTGCCAGCTAAAGAAAAATACTCGCACCCATCGATCTAATGCATCAACATATCTAGTCGATCAATGCAAACCACAACTTACTTACATCCGGAATATGAAAATTATCATTGATTCAAAAATGTGGCATAGCCATCATATAAAACATATACCAGATTTATTACAGGCCTGGACTTTTAGTATTTAATTAATTATGTATTAGTTCAAAAAACCATGCAAATCGGAAAAAAACAAAGCCCATCAAAGCAAAGCATGCAGACACACTCTCATATTGACTTTTTATAGATATCTATAGTCATGGGTGTAGCCAGGGGGAGGCTGGCGAGGCTTTAGCCCCCCTCCCCCTAACAAATTAATAAGAGTAGTTATCTTTTTAGTATTAAATATACCTCAACATATAAATTGATACACTAACTGTGTACTAATTTACAAAGAAAGGGACTAGCTGGAATGGTGACAACTGGTTTCCTAGAGCAAGTGTTGTGTTTTCCATCCTTAATTGTGATATTTTTTGACTCAGTCCTCCCCCCATGTGTTAAAATGTACACATATGATTTCAGCCCTCCTTGGTGTAATTTTCTGATTTTACCATTGTCTATAGTTTTGCGTATAAGAGGTAGGGTCTCTGATACTAATCTAAAAATAAGGATCTAAGCTATCCAATTAATCTTCAAAGGGAACTTATTTTTAAAAAGTTATAACTACAACGAACGTAATGTTTGTGTATGTGTGTTCTTTTTTTCTTTCAAAATCTACCGGGTCAAACATCCTGTTTTTCTATAGTTGTTGTTTAAATATTCTTTAACGACTAGTTTATTTATTTCGCTATTTGTTAATGGCTCTTGATCACTAAATTTTTGGGAAACCGCCACTGTCACAATCGCACACCTTGTCCTGCCCCGCATCACATATCATATAGCGTGTGATTTAAAATAAGAATGTGAATGCCAAGTAGCCAATCCAAAGTGGTCACATGGCATGCTACTGTAGCACCGTAGGGACCGTTTGCGCACTGACCATATAACAAATATAAGTTATTCGGGTGGTATAGCCGTGTAGGTGTATAATCTAGTACGTATCTTCTCTTCTTCTTCTTCTTTTTGTTGATAAACGTTTGTGGGTCTTAATACGTATATCGTGGCGACAAATAAACATTTGTAGGTCTTAATACGTATATCGTGGGGTATAGTAGGCGTAAATTTTTATTGGAAAACAACACTTCACACAACATAACATGGAAATGAAGTAACACTTTCTCGGTTAAGCAAGTCTACTCCTATCTCGCCTACAGAGACTTTGCCCCACCCACCACAAAAATTTGAAAACAGAAATGACCTCAAAAATATAAAATATTTCTATGGCTTTTATTACATAACAAGTTGCTCATAGGTGAACTCTCATTGGAAAATAACACATCAAACAACATAACATGGAAATGAGGTAACACTTTCTCGGTTAAGCAAGCCTACTCCTACCTCTCCTACAGAGGCCTTGCCTCACCCACCACAAAAATTTGGAAACAAAAATGACATCAAAAATATAAAACATTTCTATGACTTTTACTACATAACAAGTTGCTCACATGTGAAAATCTTACAAAAAAGGGCTTCATTGGTCCTTTCAGATGCTCACTGTGTGAAACAAGTTCTGACTCAACTGATCACATCTTCTTCAAGTGTACCACTTCACAAAACATCTTCTCACACTACACACGCAACTGCATTTCAGATCTCAAGGAAGCAACATTCCCACCACAAATCAATCCAAATAGACAATACAAAAACTTCAAGGGTAGTGACATTTTCACCACTATCAGTTGGAATCTCTGGAAAGAAAGAAACAACAGAATCTTCAACAACAACTAAAAAATGAGACAAAATATTATATCACAAATAGATGCAGATCTTCACATTCTAACAAAATGCAGGTAATCAAGCACAAAGAGGACAAGACGGTTCTGATGAAGGTGAATCGGAAGCAAAGTTTCTATGCGACCTTAAAGTTATGGTTGATGACGAAACATGAGTTGGTTTAGTCCAGCAACAACTATGACTACACTTCTCGGGGAGATGCTTGTTATTTTTAATAGACTTGGGTTTTATCTTCTTAATTTACTTTAAGAGGCTTGTTTTAAGGGGTGCCTCCCTCCACTTCATCAGAACTTTGCCTTTATCTTTACTAGGCACAAACGTTATTTTCTTTTACGTTACTTTATTCCTCATCTTGTATGAAACTCACATAAGGAAGTGTTTGCTTGCTTCGATGTGTTTTAAATATATACTATGACCTTTACTAAAAAAAAAAAATAGGCGTAAATGGCAGGTTAATGGCAGAGAAGAGGGGTTGCATATGCAGCAGGACGTCGGTCAACAGATGGCCGCATTCTGGAGGCCCAGATTGTCGTGGTTGCTGTCCATTTGCCTTGTCTATGACGATGGCGTTGCCCATGAGTCCTTTTTCTCATCCTCGAATCCTCGACCATGAGGCTGTAAGATAAGTCTTTGAATAGGTTGCAAAATGAATATTGCTTTTGCTAATTCTAAAATTCAAATTACACGACCATCTAGACTAGATCTGTCGGTTTAAAATATGTAGGCACCACGGCTCTACCGGTCTGAATCGGATTTGGGTGATGATATATTGTTATCTGCTGAAAATTATCCAAATACATAAGCAAATGTCTAATTAGTAGATTTCATGGGTAACCTATAATTACGCTAAATAAATATCAATAACTACTATACTTAAAATACATATAAGATTGACTATTGCCCATTAATTGTTAAGCAGTTTCAGTCTGAACTTGAACTCATCCAGTAAAGTTTGTTATATGAGCAAGGAAACACCGAAATTAGCCAAAACTACTGTAGTTTCTATTTCCTCTATCAAAATTAATATGGAGTTGTATAATTGTAGTTTGTCAAATATAATCATGCATTGGGGAATTTTGGTTATACATTTGAGAATCTTATCCCCAAAAAAGGTATGAGGTTCAATGGTTGTTGAAAATGAACAATTTTTTTATAGAAGAAGCATGTAGTAATTGGTTGTCTTTTGTGTTATATTTCACATAAAAACATTAGAATATTGTGTTTTTTTACCATTACAGTAACATCTTATATAGCATTTTTGTTGACCACAAATTAAATGGGTACTTGTGATTCGACCCATAACTCACTATATTGGGTTTGAGTATGTCTTTGGTCCATCCATTTAGAACTGAGTCTTTTTCACCAGGATCCACGAGTCCCAAATCAACAATTAGCCAAACCAAACTTGATTCATCCACCCACCATTTAATAGGTCTAATCTCTGTATCATGATCATCTTTACACGTTAAAACTTCAATCACTAGAATACCAAGTAATCTTAGTAAATTGATCAAAATTTCAGTCAGAATAGACACTTTTCCCAACCATTATGTACATGAATTTTCTTATGGCATATGACCATGAGGGTTGTAGTGGGTATTTCTCATGCCATCTAGTAGGGTTGGCAAATTTAAACCTCGGTTGAAGGAGCCCACTTGAACCCAAATTAATTTTTTGCGACTCGATCTGAGTTGGACCCGAACATGAATAACTCTTAATTATTTCAGGATCGAGTATGGGTTTGTAATTCAGACTTGAATTGACCTGATTGACGACGTTTTCTCAATTATATATTCAAATAAAGTTAAAAGTAGTGAAGTTTATCCCTCGCAATGGCCTATTAAAAATTATTTGCTAATGTTTATATCAAAGTTAGATTCATTATTCTAGTAATATACATGAATTATTATGCTAATATTTTTACAAAATTCGTGTATGAAACTCTTGTACAAATTTGATTGAAAGATGTGTTTTGATGTAGGCTTGTATAAATTTGATTGATCCATAAGGGTACATATGTTCTTGTATATTTATTTTAAGGAAGAGAAAGAATGAAACGATGTGTGTTTGTGTGTGTGGGAAGCGGGGGCATCTGTAGCAAGCAGGCCGCCAGTCAAACAAGTCCCGCATTGTAGAGTCCTAGCTTTCAGATTAGTCGTCGGGTCTTCGCTTCACCCGTTTCTTGTGTGTACAAACGGCGTTGCCCGGACATGCGGAACGAGCGAGTTGAATCCGGGAGGAGTGCCTTTCCCACCACGAGCACGAGCACGAGCACGAGCACACTCGGAAGGAAAAGTCCAATTGGCAGTCCTCTCTCTCTCGGATTGATTGTCGGCTGGCGTGGGACTCCGGGCTCCGCGTCAATAGAAAAGGCCGTGGGTGGGCCCACACCACCCTTCCCTCCCGCGACCAGTATATATAACCTGGCCGGCTTTCCCACTTTCCCCGCCCATTCCATTATCACCCGCTTCCACAGCAGAGTAGTAGTAGCCTAAGTCAGCGTCACACCAAAGACACCCGCCAGCTACAGACCCAGCGTCCATCTAACAATCGCCATCCATCATCTCGTGACCATACCTAACAACGATGATGACTCCGGCGACCAGAACGACGATCGAGGACCTCCACACGGACGTCCTGACACGGATCCTACTCAGCCTAGACGGCCCTTCACTCGCCGCCGCCTCCTGCGCCGACACCCGCCTTGGTTGCCTAGCATCTGACCGGACCCTTTGGGACCGGCTCTGCCTATCAGCCTTCCCTTCCCTCTCCCTCCGCCCGGCACTCCTAGACCCAACTGCCGCTGCAGGGGTCGCCTCCCCTCGCCGGTTCTTCTCCCGCGCCCACCCATTCCCCTCTATCGACGCAGCAGCTGCGGCTCAATCATCTTCATCATCCCCTGCAACCAATTTAATCTCCGCCGTCGACCTCTACCACCGCGGCGAGCTCTTGTATTCCACAATCGTCGACACCGAGACCCAGTCCCAGTGGTTCCTCTCGGCCCCGTTCCGCATCGACGCCCTTGAACGCAACGATGACATGGAAACCACCACCACCACGAATCCAACTCGTCCTCAATCGCCGATTTCAACCTCCCCCATCTCCCCAGAGGACCTTTCCCTGAACTGGGTCCTGATCGACCCTTCAGCTGCAGACGCGGCCAACCTCTCCAGCCGCCGGCCCGTAGCGATCGAGCGGCACTGGTACACGGGCGAGACACAGGTCCGGTTCGCGACTGTCCTGGCTTCTGGAGCCGCAGCAGCCACCGTGACAGTCACGCTCGGCGACGGCGGCAGGCTGAGCATCGATCATCATCAGAACCAACTTCACCAGGTACTGGAGATCAGCCTCTCTGTTGAAGACGGCGCGGAAGGGGCGTGTTTGAACGGGAAGCAGAGCCTCGATGTTCTGTGCGGAGCGATTAGAGGTGGGAGGCAGAGCCTCTCAGTTCAAGGAGAAGTGAAAGCCGTGGGGAGGTACAGGGATTTCGACAGGAAGAAGCGGGAGAGGAAAGAGAGCAAAGCGGCAAGAGAAGGGAAACTTGATCTCTGCTGCGCCGTTCTAGGTGCGTCCTTACTGCTAAGCTCCGTCGCGACGCTGGCGTTCCGGTGGTAATAGTACATGATGACGGATGATAGACAGCGACGGAAGCAACACAACTCAGGCTCCTCTGATGCCCTTTCGAGGCGGCGCCGTTGATTGGAGATGAAAATCCAAAAAAGGGCCAACTACCGGTGGGGCTGGGTCGGCGTTGGCTGGCTGAGGTTCCACATCAAAAAACCGTGGACTTGGAGGCAACCGACCGGCAATCCCCTGTTGCGCTTCATTCAATTCTCCACAATTCCTCCAGACTAACGTTATTAACATAAGAGATAGAGACGGGTATCCGCATATAATAGACGGATGTAGATAGAGATGCATGTGTATACAGATATAGACACTTTATTAATTGTCATATCATATATGTATCCAGATCCCATTTTTCTATTCAGAAGCTAAAACATACTACTGTGTCTTGTTGTTCTAATGTGACTATCGTATCATATTCTAATGTGCTTGTCATTTCACATTTTTCGCAATCCATTCAAAACAGTGATATTCAACTAACAAACGGAGTGCTTACCCTCCCACACTACCGCCCAACAAACACCTTGCTCACCGTCCCGCACTACCGCCCCAGCCACTGACTGTGACAAATCCCATCGTACAGCACTTTAGTGTGTGTTTTATTCAGGACCATATCTACATATGGAACAACGGCAATATAAACACAACCAAACGTACAAGACAGGGCAGAGAGCAGCACCCTGCAAAGGTCAAAAGAGGCCTTACAAGAAAAAGTAAACAAGTATGCTATGGAGCCCAAGGCTACATGTATATATTTCTCTCCCCTTTCTATGTGGTCTACAACTGTGAGCCCAAGGCTACCCCGACTGTTTTGGAATGGGGATTTCAGCGCCAATTAGAATTCCACTAATAGTTTGTGATATTATTTCTTTCGGAACAAATGTCCTAATCATTGTTAGTTAGTAAAGAATAAGGGAAGGTGATAGTTAAGACGAGTTCGGTACGGTGTAATCTGAAACACATTGTAAGTTCACACTTGTATCATACGACCACACTCCTACCAGACGTGTCCTTCATTACATAAATAACCACCAACCGTACCAAATCCAACACACTGATATATGGCAATGAGAGGGTGTTATGGCATCCTTTCTAGGACTGTCGGGAGATCGGACAAGACTGTGTCATGATAATTGCTTGGCGATATTATCTCAAAACAACTTATGTGTGGCCGCATCAGAAGCAGCTTGTCTAACCTTGAAATTATTTGAAATATTCTCAAACAATGGAAAGACACCAGTAAGATCAGAACAGGTGTGCTTTCCATCGGTATAATCAGATAACAATTAATCAGCATGTCTCTGGGCATGGATACCATCAAGGTGTGTCTTTGAAAAGACACCTGTAGTTTCTTTGGCTCTTATCCAAGCATGAGAAATAATGTAAAAAAGGACATCTTGAATGACTTAATTACTGAACTTGAATCATGGACCGATGCGGCAGTCCACCGCGTGGTCACCAAAAGAATATGATCTGCAGAATGACAAAGTGAGCAACACTCGTTACTTGGATATTAAGAGATCATTAGTTAATAACATATAATACCTTATACACAACTAGTATCATTCATAATCAAGACCATCAATAGTAATAGAAACAAGAAACTCTTGTGCATGGCCAGCTTGTAGGGAAGGAAGATTGTTCCCTTACTGTTCAAACATCTCCAATGTCTTCAACCAATGGAAGACCATGTTGTAGTGAGTGTTTGCTAAAAGAGACTGTCGTGAGGGTGGCATAAGTAGTACATGACAACTTGGACCAATAAAAGGCTAGTAGAAGCTTGCATATGGAAGCATAAGCAGTGTTAAAAGCGCCACCAACATGAATACAACCAACCTCTCAAAGAATATGGTCTTGAAGTTTTATAGTTGAACTAGAGAACCAACATATATAGACATATCTTCCTATGAACTTGTCTCTTATCATGGACAAGGTGTGTCACAACATGCAAAAAATCTTCATCACCCTTAGAAACACTGACACCAAATCTGTGATCCTCAAGATAAGAGACAAGGTCCAATATTACTCCCTTAGCCGCAATTTTAGAAACAAGACGATGTCAAATGGTTCCAGCGTCGATAGGATGAATATCATTGTCATACATGAGAAGAGGTGTCAAGGGAGAACTAGCAATATAAGGCACCAAAAAGATAAGGTAATATCTAGGCAACCAAATATTTACAACAATAAATAGAACATCTAAGAACATGTTCTTCAATACAATACCTACACCCCACATGGCATTGAGATGGTGTTGTGTGTGAGGGCCATCACCTAAACAACACGTGCCTTCATGAAAGGACAATACATCATCTTCAATAATACTGCGAGAAGCAAAAATTGGAGAAAAAGACAACTCTAAGACTGGTAGCACCATTGGAGGCGAGAGTTAAGGATGCTTGTTCTCATATCTCAGAAAGTAAAAAAAATCTATGGTATAGAGGTTTGTATAATCTATCTTTTATTTATAGTTATATATTCTTAATAGTTATGTATATGAACTAACTAGATGATTTTAGAGTTCAATGAGACTAAACCAAAATTACATGTTGTTATTGTATGACATTGTTTCATATATTAATTAGGGTTTTATAAGGTATAAATATACTTTCAAGAACATTAATTTTCTTTCATGCATCTATTATATAGTAAATTTTCTGCATTAGTCTAGTTCTTCGATTCAATTAATAGAATACATATTAAACATAAATAAAGTGTCTAACATTACATTTGAGAAATTCATCACATAGTTCTATGTTCTAAATTACCAAATTGTAGTTTATGTCAAAATTATCACTAAAAATATCAAGACTAAGGAGTGTATTTACATTTATACATCAAAAATATTTGTTGAACATATTTAAAATTCTAGAAATTACATACCATTTTTAATTATTGACTTACTACTTTTGATATCTTTTCTTATTTTTTTATTTTCACCTTAGAAAATTAAATCCCATGACGTCGTAGTATTTTATAAAATATTCCTTGTAAAGAAATTAAAAATGGTATATAATATCTTAGGTTTGGCCATGTATTTTGAAGATAAGAAGTATAAAATAGACAACATTTTAGAATCATAGGGCTTACTGTATCGAGGTTGGATGTTGGAGAATTTTTCATCTACCCCTTGTCCAACAACCCATGCACACCTCCGAGTACAACCCTTAGAACTCTGAAAAAGCTTATTCTTTATCCATTCTAAATCATACCTCATATGATTTCATCCTCTTCCCGGTCTTCTCCTCCTTAGGCAATATGACCTCCTATCAAGGGAGATTAAGATCAAGACTTCTCAAATTCACTTCCCAAACTCCATCTTAGGTATCTTCTCATTTCTTATTTTCTCTTCTCTCTTTTTTTAGATAGATGGC
This sequence comes from Alisma plantago-aquatica, assembly GCA_963693085.1. NCBI lineage: Eukaryota > Viridiplantae > Streptophyta > Magnoliopsida > Alismatales > Alismataceae > Alisma > Alisma plantago-aquatica. The sequence continues at coordinate 190,898,656 of OY856414.1, forward strand.
TTGTCCAAGTCTAGGAATTTGGTTGCAACCATTGCAACCATTTAATGGGATTAGAGCCCTCGATTTCCATCTCTCTATGTACCTCCTTCCCTTCATTGTGCAAAGAAACCATAAATCACATATGACCCAATGGAATACCTTTCTAGGAAAAACATGTATGACCAAATAAGGTGCTACAAAAATAAAAGAAATAACCTATTGGATATTGCAAAAGAGAGAATCAGACACATGGTAAAGGGTATTCATAGTCCAAGTTGTATGTTTTCGTTCCCTTTATATGCCATCTTGAAGTATGAGACTAAGAGCCACACTTGTTTTGGAGGAAAAAGTTAATCATTTGGAAAGTGTTGGAATTAAAATTTCACCTTATATTGGTGGGGCTCCTTTCATTTTTGAAGGAAAGTCCTAATATTTTATGGTAAGGAAATGAGAAGCGATAATCATTGTATAAGCTAACAACTTCCCAACATATGATAATCTACATAATATGGCATATGCATCCTAGTCTACGTCACATATACATAAATGTTGTGTAACTATATACATCTACATTTTTTTAAATATGTATTTGATACGAGCAACTGAAAAATATGATGACATTAGTCCAATCATCCTCTTATCTAAACTCTCATGGTCCTATAAAGGATACCACATCACCAAAGAACATTGTAAGAAGGAAAACTACTAAAATACACACAATGGTGAGGTTGTATCAAGTTTCTAATCTTTTATAACTCTATCAGAAAGACACCACATGTACACCCCAACTACACATATGCACGGAGAAGTAGAATCAACATCATGATTTCCATATCATGGTTGTACTTGAGGAGAGTTACATAAATATCAATAAAATGATAACATTATCCATAATTCATATTGTTGAAATGTGTTTACATAAAAAACACTAAATGTGGGCAACTTATAGCATGACTCCTAAAATATATATAATTAAATGTGAAATCTGGTTACTTAGTATTCTTTGTACTAGACGAACCACTCCAAAATGAGTTCTCTTGGATCCTTCTTGTCACCCCTTGGATAAATACTTATTTTTATCACCACCTATGGACATACCTGTTGGATAAATTAGATATTATGATAAATCCCTTTGTTTCGATGATGACAAACATTTCATTCTTATTAATCTAACGAGCTACTTGAGTGTGCAGGATGACAAAGTAGCAAGGGAAAATCCAAGAGCTTACTTAGTTTTATTTTCATGCAATGTAATCAATGTTGTAAAACTTGTACAAATATATAATGTACAAGTACTTAGATTTGCATGTAAATCAAGCGTTAGATTTTCCCCTAGCCAAACACCATAGTTAGACATGTCATCCCATTTGAACAGAATCACCTTTGCACACTCACACATATAATTAGTGCTTAAATTGAAACCTTGAAACAGGATCACTCTCGGTCGACGAACTCCTCGACCGAGACACTCTCGGTCGACCATCTTCTCGACCGAGAAAGATCCAAAGTAGCCGTTAGACACAACAGACAAGTTAGTTGGTAGTTGAAGAAAGACGTTGCAAATCACTTGTTCCAGAGAGCCTGTCGGTCGACAAAACTTCGACCGAGTAGGTGTCTCGGTCGACCATTTGTCGACCGAGATGGTCTCTGACAGCAACTGCAGAATAAATTAATTAGCCGTTGTTAAAGCAACAACTTTGTACCTAACGGCTAGTTAAGCACTTAGAAACCCCTAGAAGTTGTCTAGAACGTCCTTAAGCATACTTAGGCCATTCCTATAAATAGGACAAGCCATAGGACACTAGAATTCACTTGTTACACTTGAGAATACACTTGAGCATACTTGAGCAATCTTTTGCAAGCAATTTGAGCACTGTGATCATTGGCCTACATTCTCCTTAGCTCAATCTCGTGTCCTATAGGCTAGATTCTCCTACCCACAGCAATCACAAGTTCATATACTTGGCTAGGAGATCTTACGCTTGATCTAGGCATATCAAGCCTCGGGCTTAAAGGATAAGTTGTAATTTCTTTTTTCTTTCTTGTTCCTGTTTATCTTTTGTACTCTCCTTGCTACTCCTAGGGTTGGAGGCTGTGGATTGGAGAGGGTTGACTTCTCAGGTGGAGAAGGGGACTTCAAGCTACTTCAAGAAGGCTATCGCAAGGGAAGCTACTTCAGAAGGCTGGTGCAACGGGAGTTGGTGCATCTACTTCAAGGGAAGGCTGCTTCAAGGTTGGCGATTACTTCTAGGTGAAGGCTGCTTGAAGGGTTTAGGAAAAGAGATTGTATTTTATGTAAATTCCTTGAAGAGGTAATAAAATAAATTTCTTTTCAAATCCCGGTTGGGTAAGCAACCGGGTAGTGGACTGACGGCTATAGTATTTGCTATAGTTGGAACCACTCTAAACCTTGTGTCTCCTTGTCCAATTTTTTTCATTGTGGTTGGTTGAGTTCAATAATTGTTAAATTATTTATAAAACTCTATTCACCCCCCCTCTAGTAGTTTTCAATTGGTATCAGAGCGGGCTTCAAGGAACCCTAACCAGGTCTTGAAGAATGGAGGGAAATGGTGAAAAGTGCTTGGACAAAACCACTACATGCTGCAATTGGTGAATAGGAACAAATCACAAAACAACCGGATGCCCATGGAGATCAAAGGAAGAGGATAAGCACAAAGAATGCTTTATTGCTACAACTAGTGAAGAAGAAGAAGAAGAAGAGGTAAGTCTTTTTGATTTATCTAAAGAAGAACTAGTTGCTATTATTGAAGAAACACATAATAAATATGTTGAATGCAAAAAGAAATTAAAGAAATCAAATAAGGAAAATGGTGATCTAAATGTTAAACTTATTGCTCTTGCATCTGAAAATGAGAATCTTAAAGAGGGAAATAAATTTTCTGATCTTAAGTTAAAATCTATGGAAGCCGATTGCAAGCTCCTTTCTGTTGAAAATTCAAACTTACAGACTCAAGTAAACGATCTTCAGAAACAACCATTATTGTGCACCCATATAGATTATGACACTATTGTTAAAGAAAGAAATTTATTTTCATCAAATCTAGACCAAGCAAAAATAGACATTAAGAAAAGAATGGATGAGATTGCCAAGCTACAACAACAAGTTCGTAGTTTGAATAACCATGGCATTCTTGATCAAATTCTAGATAATCCCTATCAACAAATTGGGAGAAGGGGACTAGGTTACAAGCCTAAAGGAAAATCTCATCAACAACCTAGTCAGAGAAAGTCACAAACCCAATCTATATATGTACCTAAAAGGACATCCTCACCCAATGACAACATAGGACACAACCATAGAAAAAGATATGAAGTTGACTCAATATGTTGTCATTACTGTTTGCGCCTTGGTCACTATTCATTTTCATGTCCTTATAAGAGAAAAGATGTAGAGTTAGTTTGGGTTCCAAAACCTCCAAACTAAATGAACAAAATCAAAGTTGAGATATGACCAATGACATTATTGCATATTTCTATGTCTATCTCAACTCTACATAATTACAAATATAAATGAAATTGATATTAGTTTGTTCCCTAAATGATTTAAAGTCTAATGAAAAAGAAAATTCCTATTTTCATATAATTTTTCGTAAAAATATTTTCTGGTCTATTCATATACTAATGGAATTATCATTGTATGCTTTATACCATGCTTTCATCATTGGGTGCGCATAGAAAATTGTTTGCAAGCCAGCAAAATAACTTATCAGTTATATGTTATTGCTTGCCACAAAATCTCTAACTCAGTATTTTTGAAATAATTATGTCTCCAATTAAGTAGTATGCTTCAACTTGATATTTAAATTTTATGCAGATATTAGACTCAATATATTCAAATCTGAAAAATATCTGCAAAATTTGCCTCTTGGTCAAAATAAAACTTGACTAAGGGGCGCTATGGTCGTAGTCAAGGACGACCTAAAATAAGCTTCGACAAAAATTGCTTATTTTGGAAATTCTCTCTTTGGACCTAATCTTAATATAAATTTTTCTTGAAAATTAAATCATTTGTTATCATTTAAAGCCTTAAATTATTCCAATATTACTCCCTTAGAATATATATATGCTCTACAAAAAATGATCTACCATTTGCATTTAAAAATCAGCTTTAAAAGATGTACTCAGTAAGTCTGTCGGTCGACGAATTCGTCGACCGAGAACCTCTCGGTCAGCCCATCTCTCTCGACCGACAAATACTAAACAAACTCAATATCGGACGAATTGTCGGTCGACAAATGCTCAACCGAGACAACGTCGGTCGACAAGTGCTCGACCGAGAAATAGCCGTTGGATACGACCGTTGCGGACGGACCGTTATGACCGTTTTTTGACCGTTGGGGAACCAAGTGGCGCGTCTGCAACTCGACCGTTGCGGACGCTCGGTCGACGAATCGTCGACCGACCAGGTCGCTGGAATGCTATAAATAGGAGCAAAAACGAGTCACTTACTCACACTTGCATTTCCTTGCCTCCATAGTCCATCTCTAGTGCATTTTCGTGCAACCCTTCAGCATTCTTATCCTCCAATCTTCCTTGCTTCTTCTCCACACTCAAGAAACACAAATGGCCTCATCCTCAGTTGTCCGTGGGAAGAAGAAAGTCGCCGGAAGAAAAAGAAGAGAAGATCAGGAAGCCACTCCGCCACTGACGATCATCAACGACATCGCCTTCGTCGACGGAGATGCTGGAGATCGATATCTACGGCTTTCCTCTAAAGCTCCTCTTCCCCGACGCCCGGTCGAAGCTATGGACTTCATCAACATAGTCAATCTGGAGAACCTCTTTGGAGTGCAAAAGCTGAAGGACTTCATCAATCCTTCTTTTCCTATCTATTCCACTAAGGTAGTCAATGAATTCTATGCCAATCTCTTATCCCACACCGAAAATGAAACCACATTCTTCTACACCATGGTCAATGGGCGTAGTTTTAAATTTTCCGAAGGGGATATTCTTGATATGCTAGAAATTGATATAGATGAATACCAAGATTTCCTTGACCTTACCACCGGCAATCCACTAAATTTATTTTCCCATGATGACCACTCCACTAGCCTTAGTGATATAAAAAGAGCCATATTTCAAACCAATACCACTTGTCATGAAGATAGGGGAACCTATTATGTAATAAACCTGAAACCTGCATGTAGGATAGTAAACCTCATTGTTTCCACTAACATACATCCTAGAGCCAATAAATCTGAGGTCCCTATTTTCCGCATGTGTTTAATTTATGCTATCATAAAAGAAATTCCTATAAACTTCATTCGCATAATACTTAAAAACATGCTTGAGTTTTCTGGCAATCCACCGTATGCCGATTTTGTATGCCAGATCACTCAACATTGTCTTAAGTTACAAATTGAAGATATGGGGTATACATGGGAGCGTAGACCACCAAAGATAAGTAAGAACACCGTAGAGAAGATGGGGATTGACTTTGGTCATAAAAGGGCAAGAGTAGAAGGAGAATCATCACATCAAGATATACCACCACCCCCTCCTCCTACTAATCTTTCTGTTGATCCCATCCAAAATACTCTCACTTATCTTGTCGGCTCCCAATATCATCTTAGTAACCAACTCAACTATACCCACCATGCCATGACATACTTAAATCAAAGAATGCAAAATCTTTCTCCGAGCCAAACCGATGAATATCTGCATTCCTTAAATCCTGGCATGCTCAACCCATTTAACCCTTCATACAACTACTATCAACCTCCACCTCCACCATCAATGGATCTTGCACATACTCAATTTTCCTCCATACAATTGCAAGATATAGCTGCTCACTTCCGATTTGACCGAGTTCCCACATTTCTGGAAGCATATGCGTTAACTACAATAGGTGCTTTGGATTGACAAACTCTGGTCAAATATTATGGAGCCGAGCCATTCCTTGGGAAAGATCCGGACATCGATGTAATTCTTAAATCTTTCCAGTGAAGTGTTGAAGTTGTACTAGTTGTAGTGACAATGATTATAATTAATTGGCCATTTCTATATGATTGTAATATTTTCCAAGCTATTGAATGAAGTTTGCCATCTTTGCTTGATTCAAATGGTTATTTTTTTTGGCATATGAGACATCTTCAAAAATTATGGATTATAAGTTTATTATTGTAGAGCATAACAAATAAGGGGAGTCATAATTAAAACAGGCAACGATTAACATTGTGGCTAAATTGACAAATGACAAAACAGTTCTCCAGAAACATCCTCGGTCGAGAAACTAGTCGACCGAGAACACTGTCGGTCGAGCAATTGTCGACCGACCGGGTTTCTGTTTTCCAGACTGCCATAAATTGCATACATCTTTGTTAATCATGGAGATCATCTACAACATTTTATAGTTTTTGCTTAGTACTCAAACTTTCATTTGAGATATCTATCTAAGGGGGAGCAAAGCATAAGACTAAGGGGGAGATCATAAAAACAACTTTGACCATTTAAATTGAAGAAGCTCACAAAAACATTATAACCACCATATGTAGCTGGACATTTTCCTTGATTATAAAGAAATTTATGAATTTATTCAAAATAGTATCTTGTACTTGAAGGAACTCTCTACCCAAAACAGGGCTTAATATCCCTTGCATTTGGATGGAGACATTTTTATGTACTCTAAGCTTAGAGGATTCTCATTTAATTCAGGGCTTAACATCTTTTGATAAATGAGAAATCAATATACATTCATCATACGCTTAAGGAAATCTCATATCCTTTCAAGGCTTAACATCCTTTGCAAATGATTGAGAAACAAATTGTGGATAAATTAGACAAAAATCTATGTTTTTAATAGGATATCCATTTAAGGGTGAGCATAATATTAAGGGGGAGAAGAAAAATAAAATATTCAACTTGGATATCTTTTTGAAGTGACAAAGGGGGAGAAAGAATATAAAAATCAAAACTATAAATGAGTTTCATCACATCTTGGCCAGCACTCACTTGCAAAACATAAATGGCTACAAAAGGTAATTTTCAGGTATGAAACTCACATGCTTTATATTTTCTTATTTCATATTTAGGAAATGTTTGTCATCTTCAAAAAGGGGGAGATTGTTGGATAAATTAGATATTATGATAAATCCCTTTGTTTCGATGATGACAAACATTTCATTCTTATTAATCTAACGAGCTACTTGAGTGTGCAGGATGACAAAGTAGCAAGGGAAAATCCAAGAGCTTACTTAGTTTTATTTTCATGCAATGTAATCAATGTTGTAAAACTTGTACAAATATATAATGTACAAGTACTTAGATTTGCATGTAAATCAAGCGTTAGATTTTCCCCTAGCCAAACACCATAGTTAGACATGTCATCCCATTTGAACAGAATCACCTTTGCACACTCACACATATAATTAGTGCTTAAATTGAAACCTTGAAACAGGATCACTCTCGGTCGACGAACTCCTCGACCGAGACACTCTCGGTCGACCATCTTCTCGACCGAGAAAGATCCAAAGTAGCCGTTAGACACAACAGACAAGTTAGTTGGTAGTTGAAGAAAGACGTTGCAAATTACTTGTTCTAGAGAGCCTGTCGGTCGACAAAACTTCGACCGAGTAGGTGTCTCGGTCGACCATTTGTCGACCGAGATGGTCTCTGACAGCAACTGCAGAATAAATTAATTAGCCGTTGTTAAAGCAACAACTTTGTACCTAACGGCTAGTTAAGCACTTAGAAACCCCTAGAAGTTGTCTAGAACGTCCTTAAGCATACTTAGGCCATTCCTATAAATAGGACAAGCCATAGGACACTAGAATTCACTTGTTACACTTGAGAATACACTTGAGCATACTTGAGCAATCTTTTGCAAGCAATTTGAGCACTGTGATCATTGGCCTACATTCTCCTTAGCTCAATCTCGTGTCCTATAGGCTAGATTCTCCTACCCACAGCAATCACAAGTTCATATACTTGGCTAGGAGATCTTACGCTTGATCTAGGCATATCAAGCCTCGGGCTTAAAGGATAAGTTGTAATTTCTTTTTTCTTTCTTGTTCCTGTTTATCTTTTGTACTCTCCTTGTTACTCCTAGGGTTGGAGGCTGTGGATTGGAGAGGGTTGACTTCTCAGGTGGAGAAGGGGACTTCAAGCTACTTCAAGAAGGCTATCGCAAGGGAAGCTACTTCAGAAGGCTGGTGCAACGGGAGTTGGTGCATCTACTTCAAGGGAAGGCTGCTTCAAGGTTGGCGATTACTTCTAGGTGAAGGCTGCTTGAAGGGTTTAGGAAAAGAGATTGTATTTTATGTAAATTCCTTGAAGAGGTAATAAAATAAATTTCTTTTCAAATCCCGGTTGGGTAAGCAACCGGGTAGTGGACTGACGGCTATAGTATTTGCTATAGTTGGAACCACTCTAAACCTTGTGTCTCCTTGTCCAATTTTTTTCATTGTGGTTGGTTGAGTTCAATAATTGTTAAATTATTTATAAAACTCTATTCACCCCCCCCTCTAGTAGTTTTCAATACCATCCAAAATCATGCAAGGAAAACATAAAATGTAAGTAAGTTTCATTAAAAAGTTTTAAATAAAATTATAATATACTTGAAGACATTGTAGAAAAATAAAAGTTGTATTTTCATTATCAAAATCTTTCTTGGATAGTTTCATTATTTGAACTAAATGTGTGTCCTTTATACATGATATCACATCAAAGTGAGAAGGCATGTGTTGGTTTATTACATTAACGAGTTTCAATCTTAGGGAAGATCTTTTACTCAACTAACCAATTCCCGCAAGTATACGGAAGTAGTTGTAGTCAAGGTCAAACACAAGGAGCTTTAGCAAACCAATTAAACGCAAAATTGCTAAGGTTCAACAATCTAGATGTGATGGAGTGGACTTTTGGAATCCCTAAATGTCCAGTGACATAAGTGAAGTCATTCATGGTCGAGTAATTTTGAGAGTTTTACCCAGGTTGGAAGTAAAATGATATTTGATATCATGAGATGATTCCCTATGTTCATGCCTTTTTGAGGTATTTTATTCAATAATCAAACAATGGATTTTTAATACCAAATTTGTGTACAAAGTAGCTTGAGTTGTGAGGAAGCTATGGTTAAAATTTGGTGACAATCAGAGTATCCTGGATGGAGTTTTTAAGGTTTGAATTTTGGGAAAATAATGTGCATTTGATGATTTATGGACCTAAGTTTGATCATGGGCCTGGTTGAATGCAAGGTCACGCCCAGGTCCCTTTATTATGAGGGTGCCACGGATCGACCTTTTGCAACCCTTGGATGTGGATGATCTAACCACTCTCAGTCATCCCTTACCTTGCGGTTAGAGAAAGATAGTGGAACTAATAGAATCGTGACCATCCCATTACCCCACGTCATGAAGGAAGGGTTGCGTACGAGTCTAAGTGGGCAGTTACACTCGGCTAGAGACAATCAATCCTTTAACCTCTTCACTGACTGTGTTGCCACAACTGTAGAAAGACCGAGCTTCCCTTCCCCGCAGCTTCTCCACTGCAAAATGCAGGTGGTGGTCGGATGTGTAGAATGGAGTTGAGGACTCTTTTGGGAGGACCACGGTGAGGGAAACTACTCCCTGTAGTTAGATGAATTAGAGACCTACGTAGAGACCTGGTCCAGAAGAAGTCAGTTGCACAAATGGAGAAATGAGCTTTTGAGCAGATCCTCATTGATGTAGTTGCAGCAGGCGAGGTGGCATGGATCGCTGGTTGTCCCTGTTCGGGGTCCACCTCACGTTGACGCTGAAGACTGACGCAAGCATCGTCCGGTGCAGAACGATCTTGGCACAACCTTCAGAGACTTTATCATGTTCACACGAGGAGAAGACCTCATAGCCTACCTTTGGCCGGAGAGCAGCCTCACGGCGGCGTTCATTCGGAGACCGAGCTTGCAGCGACGCCGAGATCCCTGGAGCCTAGGGCGGCCAGCCTCGCCAGACTCCCAAGCAGCAGCAGGAGGCAATCAGGAAGTTCTGATCTCCCTTGCGGAGGTAGGTACGAGCGAGGAGCAGGCCGTGTTGCCTGATTGGTCACCATCAGGTCCAAGCACCGGCGGCGGCAAGACTATATGTGAAGCCGAGAGGGCGGAGTAGCACCTTGATCGGGTTGCTAGCTCGCCGGAGACGAGGCTTGCGGCAGTGCACACTGGGGCTGAGGTTGTGCAATGGCGGTCGGGCGGGAGTGCGTTGAGCAGGAGAGACACCAGCCAGGTGGAGACGAGCAGAATGGAGGTGGCAGCGGCTTGCCCGTGGACTCACGCCCGACAGCGGCACTGAGCAGGAGTGCTCGCACAGATCTCACATGAGAGAGAACGTGAAACGAAGATAAGAAGAGGATGGACCGGGACCACTACAAGTTAAACTGGTCGATCCAAGATGTACAGAACCAGCTGCTGAACCGGAACCAAGCAAAGCCAGGAGCTGTACCGGTCCTGATAGCCACGTGGCATCACACGATTGGCCATTCAAGGTAAATATCTTAATAAACACACAGAGCTTGTATAATTTGTAGAAAATAGACCGTTTATCAGAAAAATGCAAATAAGGTACCGAAATTCTCAGAAAAATGAGTAGAATACAATAGAACTATAATATTAGGCTTTTGAAGAATTAATCATAGTGATATCATGTATGATGTTTAATGCTTAGTTCTTGAATAATAAATATTAAATGATGATATAAAATTATGGAAAAATATCAATAAGTCTATAATCATGTTCATAATGGATATGATGTTAGATATGGTCATGTGGATGTATGAAATTATGTAATTTGATTAATATGTCAAATAAAGGCTAATAACACTAAAGATGGTGCAATTAATACGTGCATGCTCAATAAATAATGGAATTTACAGAAAACCCTTATATCAATAACTGGAAGATAATATGTAGATCTGAGATCAGTTTTATACATGAAATTCATGTTACATGAAGATGACCCTTAATACATGGGATGACACCCTAATTTGTATAATACATGTAACATAGGTTTAATATGCATAAAGAATGATACATAACCTGATATTCAGATTATGTAACCTAATCTAGAATATGAGATCAGCAAGCTAATTTTTCCAAGTGAGGAACATAACAATAAGATGATAAGACAAGTAATAAAGTACATATCCTTATGAGATAAGAATACCCTAAAATGGATATACTTAGGGTTAAGATGAGATATAAGATGATGAGAACCTGATGATAGTATGTGGTCTTGTCTTAATCAGGGTTTGAACAAGATATAGATGACATGAGGAATATGTGATTAGTATACCTGTGATCAAGGTATGCTATTACCTCTTACTTGGCATATTATACAATATGCTTGTGTTATATGTGTAGTAGAATACTTGGCATATGGTATTGGATGAAGTGATTGTTCTTGTATGATATCTTGCTTGATTTTCTATACTTATGGCTATGAACACTTGAAACATAATATATCTGTTCCATTATATGAAAGCACTATATCTCTTCGGTAAGCATAGTGCTAGTGAGTGATCTGTCTCTTTGGTAAGCTGATCACATGTACAATGATCTATCTCTTTGGTAAGCAGATCATAAGGCCTGAATGCATCTATCCCATTGGTAGGCAGATGCATGAGAATATAATGGAAAATGAGCTTAAAACATGTGTTCTCTTTTGTTGATGAACATCTTTGTGCAAGTATATGATTTTCTTATATTTCTTTATAACTGCCAAGTATTAGTTTTATCTTATTGCCAAGATATGATGAGAGGTATATAAAAGACATGTAGGCATACTCAGTACAATATTCTTGAATATTGTGCTGATGTGTACCGCATGTAATCTTTTGTTTAGGTCATGTAATGTGCTCTTGAAGATCCAGGATAGTTGAGAGTTGTGTGGCGAGCCGATGTACAGGTGGACCTGTTGTCTTAAGATCCTGTAGTTTAGTGGTAGTACATGTATATGTATAGTTTTCTGTTCAATATGTAATATCAAATGTTGTAACAATTCATGTTGTAATTATATGTTGAATGGTGAACATGTGTGTATGGTTTTATTATTGTTCATGTACATGTGCTACTGATTGTTTCCTTATGACTTCCTCTGATTTTCTTCTTCTTAGCCTAGTGTGTGGTGTTTAAATTGGGATTCTTGCTGAGGTGAGGGTTTCAATTTGGACGTCACACATCAGATTAAGACTTAGAAAATCTGAGGACATCATAGGTGGTATCAGAGCATGAACAATAGCAAAGCCTGACATTTGCTCATTATGCAAATCAAAACTAAAGAACCTTGAACTTTAATAATCTTTAGGGTTAGATTAGTCATCTTTTCGAGACTAGATCTGACCTAGCCTCTAGGTTAGCACCTAGATGTCTGAGAACTAGGTCTAGACTGGTGCTTGTTGAGTAGCAAGTCCTTAGATGTCGTTCTTTCCTTGTAGTGCAACGGTATGGGATGTTGCACTATTTGGAAATGACGTGCATCAAATGAAGAGAAACCCTAGACATATTGTGCACATTGTCTAGAGTAGCTACACTAGTCTACCCCTTGTTCTCACCCTTTTCACTAGTTTTCATGACATTGTACTCTCTACTATGTATGGGACACTCATTTTCAGGATTTGGTTTTTGATTCCAATTGGATCGAACCTCGATAGTTTTCTCTGGCGCTTATTTTATCAGAAAAAAACTATATAATATTTTATTATGTATATGTATTACAAAAATGTGTCCCTACACATGTACGAGTAGGAGGTGGTCATGTAACCTAAGTGAAAGTGAATGACATCAATCTAGAAGAGAGTGTAGTTCTAGATTAGATGTCTAGAGCCTTGTTAGAATATATGATAGATGGAATAGATGAAATAAGTTTTGATGATATGATGTAAGTCTTATATAGATGACATAAGATGGTCTATGATGATCTATGTTTGTCTTTAAGGACGTAAGTTCAGTTTTGAGGATTTGGGATAAGTTTTGATGATGCAAGTAAGTAGGCTTTTATGAGATAAGATAAGCTAAGTTAAGACAAGGTTGTGAGTCAGCATGAGCCTCAATCTCTTTTACAAAGGAGGACCTCTAGTGTTAGGACCAATTTCGGGGTTAACTTCAGAGAGAGTGAGACCCATTGGGAGAATATTAGAGAACCTAAACTCCAAGATATGAGAATTCTGAGATATGTGATATGATATGTCCTAAACTAGACAACTCCTGAGTGAATGCGTTGAGTTGGTTTATGCATGATTCCTGTAGTCTTCTTGAACCCTAGATGTCCTTGGGAGGACCAAACCCTAGAGACAAAGAGAGGCTGGCTATGTGTGCAAGTGGAAATGAATATGAGTGCCTGCCATCTGGGTGAGGGAGAGAGCCCAAGACCCTGGAGGAGGTAGCTATCTTAGTTTCTGTGATGCCTCATGCTCGGGTTGGTGGTTTCCCACATAGGAATATAGTGGTGTGTATAAGAGAGTTTTGGGTAAGCATAACTCATGGGTAGAGACCTATGAGAGTATGTTGTAGCATGTTTTGGTTTGTGCTTATATGGATAGAGCTTGTAAGGCTATCTCTAGTGCCAATGAGGTTTATCGGAAAACCCTAGACTAAGAGACGAAAGATCAATTATGTGCATATGAGATACTCATAGGGTTGAGTTAGCTTAGAGAGAATGAGCATGGAACTACCCTCATGATATGGGTCTGGAGAACCTCAGTTGGGCTAGATAAAGCTTTAATATATGTTTAGTAAGCCGCTTATATAAGTTTGTTTAGCACAACCATGATATAATAGATGTAAGGATGTGATCTAATATCAAGATGTGATATGTAGACATGATATGATGGAAACCTAGAAATTGTATAATAGATATCAAAGTATAAATGGTTAACCATATACATGAATAATGTTGGTTAATCTTGTGATGAAATCACTAGTAAATGTTGAAATCAATTATGAACAATGAAATGAGATCATATAGATGAAACATGTTATAAGAGGTGTTAAGCTTAGTGCTGAATAAAGATGAAAAATATATAGTTTCATAGTTAGCACAACATAATGATTATAAAACCTTGATATGATCTAGATGAATAAAGTGGGTTAACTTTAATTAACTCCCTCCTAAAAGGCATATGTTAACGTTGAACATGTTCTAACAACTTTGGCTCAATAACATATTGATGCCCCTTGATATATGGGTTAACTTTAGTTAACTCCCTTAGAATATGATGTGGGAACCCTAATGCAGGGGTAAAAAAAATGCAACCCTAACATATGAGATATGTAATGACATACCCTAAGCTTATAAAATCTTGTTTGAGCCTTCGATGAAGAGGTGTTTCACCTTAGATGTTTTAAAACCTCCTAATAGTGGTTTGGATATGATATTTATGGAGTTTTGCTTTTGGATATGTTGCCCATAGAGTAGTTTCCCAACATATGGAAGAATATCCTTAGTTTTTCCTTGGAGTATGAGTATGGTTTACTTTCGAGGGCAAAAGTTCTTTTAAGATGTATATGATGTGACAAAGTGGATTTTTTGGCTTAATTTTGAGGACAAAATTTGTTTTAAGGTGTGTAGGATGTGATGGAGTGGACTTTTGGAATCCTTAAATGTCCAGTGACATAAGTGAAGTCATTCATTGTCGAGTAATTTTGAGAGTTTTACCAAGGTTGGAAGTCAAATGATATTTGATATCATGAGATGATTCCCTATGTTCATGCCTTTTTGAGGTATTTTATTTAGTAATCAAACAATGAATTTTTAATACCAAATTTGTGTAAAAAGTAGCTTGAGTTGTGAGGAAGCTATGGTTAAAATTTGGTGACAATCGGAGTATCCTAGATGGAGTTTTTAAGGTTTGAATTTTGGGGAAATAATGTGCATTTGATGATTTATGGACCTACGTTTGATCATGGGCCTGGTTGAATGCAAGGTCACGTGCCCATGTCCCTTTATTCTGAGGGTGCCACGGATCAACCTTTTGAAACCCTTAGATGTGGATGATCTGACCACTCTCAGTCATCCCCTACCTTGCGGTTAGAGAAAGGTAGTGGAACTAATGGAATCGTGACCATCCCATTACCCCACGTCATGAATGAAGGGTTGCGTATGAGTCTAAGTGGGCAGTTGCACTCGGCTAGAGACAATCAGTCCTTTAACCCCTTGATAGACTGTGTTGCCACAACTGTAGAAAGACTGAGCTTCCCATCCCCACAGCTTCTCCACTACAAAATGCAGGTGGTGATCGGAAGTGTAGGATGGAGTTGAGGACTCTTTTGGGAGGACCACGGTGAGGGAAACTACTCCTTGTAGTTAGATGAATCAGAGACCTACACAGAGACCTGGTCCAGAAGAAGTCAGCTGCACTAATGGAGAAAGGAGCTTTTGAGCAGATCCTCATGGATGTAGTTGCAGCAGATGAGGTGGCATGGATCGGTGGTTGTCCCTGTTCGGGGTCCACCTCACGTTGACGCTAAAGACTGACACAAGCATCGTCCGATGGAGAACGATCTTGGCGCAGCCTTCAGAGGCGTTATCATGTTCTCACGAGGAGAAGACCTGATAGCCTACCTTTGGCTGGAGAGAAGCCTCATGGCGGCGTTTAGTCGGAGACCGAGCTTGCAACGACGTCGAGATCCCTGGAGCCTAGGGCGGCCAGCCTTGCCGGACTCCCAAGCAGCAGGAGGAGGTGATCGGGAGGTTCTGATCTCCCTTGTGGAGGTAGGTATGAGCGAGGAGGAGGCCGTGTTGCCTGCTTGGTCACCATCAGGTCCAAGCACCGACGGCAAAAAGCCTATATGTGAAGCCAAGAGGGCGGAGTAGCACCTTGATCGGGTTGCTAGCTCGCCGAAGACGAGGCTTGCGACATCGCACACTGGGGCTGAGGTTGTGCAATGGCGGTCGGGTGGGAGCACGCTGAGCAGGAGAGATGCCAGCCAGGTGGAGACGAGTAGAATGGAGGCGACAGTGGCTTGCCCATGGACTCACGCCTGACAGCGGTGCTGAGCAGGAGTGCTCGCATAGATCTTACACGAGAGAGAATGTGAAATGAAGATAAGAAGAGGATGGATCGGGACCACTACAAGTTAAACTAGTCAATCCAAGATGTATAGAACCAGCCGCTGAACTGGAACCAAGCAAAGCCAGGAGTTGTGCCGGTCCTGATAGCCACGTGGCATCACACGATTGGCCATTCAAGGTAAATATCTTAATAAACACACAAAGCTTGTATAATTCGTAGAAAATAGACCGTTTATCAGAAAAATGCAAATAAGGTACCAAAATTCTAAAAAATATGAGTAGAACACAATAGAACTATAATATTAGGCGTTTGAAGCATTAATCATAGTGATATCATGTATGATGTTTAATGCTTAGCTCTTGAGTAATAAATATTAAATGATGATATAAAATTATGGAAAAATATCAATAAGTCTGTAATCATGTTTATAATGGATATGATGTCAGATATGATCATGTGGATGTATGAAATTACATAATTTTATTAATATGTCAAATAAAGGCTAATAACACTAAAGATGATGCAATTAATACATGCATGCTCAATAAATGATGGAATTTATAGAAAACCCTCATATCAATAACTGGAAGATAATATGTAGATATGTGATCAGTTTTATACATGAAATTCATGTTACATGAAGATGACCCTTAATACATGGGATGACACCCTAATTTGTATAATACATGTAACATAGGTTTAATATGCATAAAGAATGATACAAAACCTGATATTCAGATTATGTAACCTAATCTAGAATATGAGATCAGCAAGCTAATTTTTCCAAGTGAGGAACATAACAATAAGATGATAAGACAAGTAATAAAGTACATATCCTTATGAGATAAGAATACCCTAAAATGGATATACTTAGGGTTAAGATGAGATATAAGATGATGAGAACCTGATGATAGTATGTGGTCTTGTCTTAATCAGGGTTTGAACAAGATATAGATGACATGAGGAATATGTGATTAGTATACCTGTGATCAAGGTACGCTATTACCTCTTACTTGGCTTATTATACAATATGCTTGTGTTATATGTGTAGTAGAATACTTGGCATATGGTATTGGATGAACTGATTGTTCTTGTATGATATCTTGCTTGATTTTCTATACTTATGGCTATGAACACTTGACACATAATATATCTGTTCCATTATATGAAAGCAGTATATCTCTTTGGTAAGCATAGTGCTAGTGAGTGATCTATCTCTTTGGTAAGCAGATCATAAGGCCTGAATGCATCTATCCCATTGGTAGGTAGATGCACGAGAATATAATGGAAAATGAGCTTAAAACATGTGTTCTCTTTTGTTGATGAACATCTTTGTGCAAGTATATGATTTTCTTATATTTCTCTATAACTGCCAAGTATTAGTTTTATCTTATTGCCAAGATATGATGAGAGGTATATAAAAGACATGTAGGCGTACTCAGTATAATATTCTTGAATATTGTGTTGATGTGTACCGCATGTAATCTTTTGTTTAGGTCATGGCATGTGCTCTTGAAGATCCAGGATAGTTGAGAGTTGTGTGGCGAGCCGATGTATAGGTGGACTTGTTGTCTTAAGATCCTGTAGTTTAGTGGTAGTACATGTATATGTATAGTTTGATGTTCAATATGTAATATCAAATGTTGTAACAATTCATGTTGTAATTATATGTTGAATGGTGAACATGTGTGTATGGTTTTATTATTGTTCATGTACATGTGCTACTAATTGTTTCCTTATGACTTCCTCTGATTTTCTTCTTCTTAGCCTAGTGTGTGGTGTTTAAATTGGGATTCTCGCTGAGGTGAGGGTTTCAATTTGGATGTCACACATCAGATTAAGACTTAGAAAATCCGGGGACATCACACTAGACCATTTTAAAGGTGATTTGGTTAATTAGACTAGAATTTCAAAATTAAACAAACAATAAATGGACTACTAAAAGAGATTAAGATTTAGATATGGAAGTATCTTGAACTTAGGATTTCATCCACATATCATAGCACACGACAGGAGCATGAAATTTAAACATACTAAGCAATGTTTTAAAGGAGAGTTGTATGTTGCACTTCACCTCTCGGTGTAAGTACAACGATCCTAACTCAATTCAACATTCCCATGTATGAATTTCATTTTGGATCACAAAACTACTCCTCAAATCCATAATTTCTACTATCGTGGTAAAGGAGTTTCCAAGAGAGTACTTCCCTACTCTCTCACCTATCTTCTCAAATCAAGCAAAAGAGCATAAAACATACACATAAGGTGGCCAGCCATACATGCAGAAAAAGAAGAAACTGGTACTCACAAGGTAGAAAAATAAGCAACATAGTATTTAGTACAAAATTACCATGTTTCATACATGCTATGACATGAGAGCTACTCTCCCATGTCCAAGAAAAGGAAACTACTCGTCCATGAATGTGTACAGTAGGAAATGTGTAGAATTTTCAGAATTCAACATGATTTATAGAAGGAAAAGCTAAGTAATCCCAAGGTGTAACCTAAGAAAGGTAGAATTCTAAATTAAGGACGAAATCCCACTAATACAGTTTCTCCAAATCGGACAAACCTCTCTCCCAAGAAACTTTGTGGAGTGAAGAAGCTCTGCTGCACCTTGGAGAAGAAGATTGGAGAAGAAAAGAAGAAGAATGGGGTTCTTTTATAAGAAAACACCCTCTTCTACCTCCAAATCACCCTCCTTGCTCTAGCCTTGCTCTGGGACAAAAGAGTTTCGAATTATGACCAAATATAATTGCTCCATAGAGTTGTTTCATCTTTTAAAATGAAAGGATTCATATTTGAAAATTACTGAAACTGACAGACAAACGTTGTGTCTTTCTCCGGACACGACATGTCCTGACTTTGGCAGTTCTTATGTGTGAAACACACATCGTGTTTTATTTAATACACATCGTGTGCTTTACTAGAAAGGTTAGGCTTGATTCTGAATTCCCAAACACACGTTGTATTTTATTTAATACACGTCGTGTACTTTTCCAGAAAGGCTAGACTAAGTTCTGAATTCTTAGGTACACACCGTGTCTTTTATGGACACGACGTGTACTTTTTTTCAGTGACAAAAATAATAAGCCGTATGGAACTGTGCACACTGTGTCTTAAATAAGACACGTCGTGTGCGTTGCTGTTTCAACAATTTTAAAGTTTTGGATGTTGCAAGGCTTGGAGAAATCCTGAATAAGATGAATTTGAGTTGGAAAACCTCCAATTTGATTTCTTTGATGTAAATCTACAATACACATCATGTGATAAGTAAAATAACAAAAAGTTGGCAAGAATGACATGAATAGAGGCTAAATGAGAACAAAATGAACTGAATTTGTATGTGAAAACATGTGAAAATTGATGTGGAAACCACACAACAAATCCCCCTAAGCTTGAACCATTGTTTATCCTCAAGCAAAAAGAGCATAGCCACAAAAATGAAGGAATGTTCAAGCTCGTGCATGGATCAAGCAAAATGAAGATATGTAATAAACTCAATCAACCATGTACATTAGGTTTATTTTCATAGCTATTATCTTAATTTAAACATCCAAGATAGAGAAGTTTTAGTTTAGTAATGGTGGTCACAAACTAAGTAAAATAATCAACTAAATAACACTAAATAGGATTTGGATAGTCAAGCCAAACAACTAGTGGATGTGCAACACAAAATTTTTCCAGCTATTATGGATGTTATGATGAAATCTTAGTTAACTTTAACAGTCTTAGTTGAGCTCTCTTTTCAAAAGATATGACAATTGACTTTTGGGATTCCGACACTCGACTGCTAATTTAGGCTTACGCACACTTAGAGTGTTGGTTAGGGTGTTATCTTTACCCTCTTTTGATTTTCATACCACCTAACCATCGTTGCTGGATCAGACTCACACTAGGCTAGCATGATATGTGGTTTGTTTTCCATATTTTATTGGGTAAAGTGATAAAATAATGAAACCGAATTTTGCACAACATAAGAGAGTCAACGAGAAAGTTAAGTTAACAAGATTCCATTCATAATTTTTGCAATTTTTTCACTAGAAAACCGGTTTTATATGCATTAAAAGTTTGGCAAGAGTATCATGTATTCTGAATAGTGTTGTAGAGTTGGTTTATTCACTAAAATTTTGAGACTGTTACATGTATTTAGCAATCAAAGATGTAAAAATTGAGAGTTCAAGCTACAATTACAAACCAGGATCATGTACATGGGAAATTTCATTTTCCATTTGATTCATGCATGCTCTTTAGTAATTCTTTCATATGGCCAAAAGAAATATAAGATACAAGGTAGTTCAAGCATACAAGGGGTAAAAGATTGTTGGGTTTTAGGGGAGACAGAGAAGGCAGCGGAAACAAAAAATTTCGTCTCCCAAACCTAGAATAAAGGAATCACGTCAATGTATATATAATAGGAAGAATGGTTTGTATAGGCATACCTTATCTCGAGGCTTTCTCGGCAACATTACCTCGTGGCTTGCGCGGTCTTCACCTCCGATCTTGGACGGTGTCTTTACAGCTCCTGGTCTCACCAGGACTGTCGGGATTGACAACTGTCCTTCGAGCGGAAGAAGTCTCCCACCTCTGAAGTAGTCCACACGGACCACCTGGAACTCTGATCTCCTTGTCCCACAAGGAATCAGAAGGAGTCTCACCCTCATATCAGCGTACTAGTCACCAATACACTCTCGTACAACCAGTTGCTTTTTTGCAGTTGTCTTTCCCTTGTTGTGCCTCCCTTATCGGGTAGCACTTGCTCGGGCTCTCTCAGTTACCACAACCATAGAGAACGAAAACTTTGCAGAGCAATTGGTGTTCTAAGTTGTTGTTCCTGAGAAGCCCCCACTATCCCTATATATATAGGAGGGTCATGGGGCAGTGTTCTCTATCCCGGGCAATGCGGGACTAAAACAGGAGTAGAAGGGTTTGACATTTTCAACAAAACAACCAACTACGCCACCTGAACCGATCGTTTCATACATGAAAAATTTAGTTGGGGAGTTGAGTCGATCGGTTCACACCTCAACCGATCGGTTGGGGCATCTGAGCCGATCGGTTCACTTCTGAGTCGATTGGTTCATGATCTTGGTCCAACTCAAATTGACTTTCGTATTTGTTTCTAACTAATCGAATATTAATCATTGTCCAAATCGAATTTTTACAAGTGAAACAAATTGTATTTGCAAAATAGTCTTCTGACTTTCCAAATGATCTCAGTTGGTCACATGAATCGACCGGTTCAACAATTGAGCCGATCATCTCATGACACATGAGCCGATCGTCTCACTAGTTGAGCCGATCGGTTCACCAACCTGAGCCGATCAGTTCATCCCATGAGCCGATCGGTTGGGGCAGTAGACTGTGCAAATCAGTCAATCGCAGTTCCAATCAATCTAATACTCTAATCAATTGGTCCAAGACCTTGAACACTATGATACTGAGCTATCAATTGATTGAGTGTCTAATTGAACTACTAAACTCCTTTAGTGTGGCATCCAACTTACAAAGCATGAGATTAACTAAGCAGAAGTGAATCATTTGTAGCGGATTACTGAAAATCACTAAAAATTAAAACTTTTTGCAAAGAGATCCATACATAGGAAATATTTTTCATCAAGAACCGAAGTATAATATTTACATTCTATTCTATTAGTACACAACCTGTACTATCTCTTTTCGAGGATTACAACATCAGCTGTCCTATTCAACATTATATACAGACAACATAAAAACCTTGAGGCATCAAGCCAAAATCTCGAGTCAATGATGAAAGCACTATCTATAAATCCTGAGGACCTGAGAGTACAAAGATGACACATAGTACTACAATCTATACAACTAGACAGGTAGTATCTCCATCTGAGATATTACTACTATCCTCGATGCTCCTGCTGTTCCTTCTCTGCTAAAGGTTTCCTGCCTCTTTGTTCGCGTCCACCTAAAAACATTGGATCCCACGGGGGTGAGACAATTGTAAATTGCCCCAGCGGGAGATATAACTCTCTGTGAAAACATTGTATTGCAATTTAAAGATATGAAACTGAGCAGAGGTTAAGCAGTTTAAAGCATTCTCAACTTTGTAAGCATTGCAACTATTTATGATAGAGCAATATATCATCTATTCTTTTAATAAGGAATAGGAATGACATGTATATCATTTATCCAACATGTTATACCATTATATCAAACTTTTCTTGTGACACTCATCATCTTGTTATGTCACCCATGAAACATTCTTGTTTCATTCTGTTGGCTTTAGCCAACCTGTTAAACAAATAAAGAGATATATCTACCATGTACTCATTTATCATCAATACATGAATTGGATTAATACCAACCCTAAATCATCATTACAGGCATTGGGTTATTACCAATCATGTGTTATCACTACATGCATTTAGACTCTACTAGGTATTGGACTCTTCCAAACCTGACTATACTGCCAGACATTGGACATTACCAATCCTGATTTCACAGCCAGGCATTGGACTTTAGCCAACCCTGATTACAAGCATTACACCTATGCCAGGTATTGGATTCTAACCAAACTTGATTACAAAGCCAGGCATTGGACTCTAACCAATCCTGATTTCATAGCCAAGAGTTAGACTCTAACCAATCCTGATTTCATAGCCAGGCATTGGACTCTAACCAATCCTGATTTCACAGCCAGACATTGGACTCTAACCAATCCTGATTTCACATCCAGGCATTAGACTCTAACCAATCCTGATTTCAGGCATTACACCTTTGCCAGGTATTGGATTCTAACCAAACTTGATTACACATCCATGCATTGGAATCTAACCAATCCTGATTTCATAGCCATGCATTGGACTTTAACCAATCCTGATTACATCCCATGTCTGTTTACACAACACTGGGTACCTTATTCTTTTATTAGCATTAAACTTTGGCCATGCCAATCATGCTCAATACATTCTTTAGGTATTACAAGTATTCCTCTTTTCTCCGCACATGTATAATCCAGGTTCCATTATTATAATTATAACCTTTTGTTATTATTATTATTATTATATTACTAAGCTCCCATTCCTTGGTTCATTATGAACATTATTATCTCTTACGAGAGACTTTTATAATCATCTTATTACCTCTCATTAGGTAACAACTAATCTCATGGCTCACAAAGCCCTTATAGAATCTTGCCACCTCTTACTAGGCAACATCTAACCATATGGCTCATAAGGCCATTCACATCTTGTCACCTCTCACTAGGCAACAACAACATATTCACTCATTTAATACAATAGTAACACCACTATTCCCCCAATAGGGTTAGGGCTTACTTTTCACATCACATTAGGGTTTTTCATGTCCCATTACCCAATTTAGGGTTAGGGTTTTCCCATCTCACATTAGGATTTCATATTTATCAAATCAACCTTAATATATTGCTCCACACCTCTAGGAGCATCCATTAACATTTTGAGTAATCAATCATGTTTATTACTCTAACATTTATCATTAAATGATTATCAATGCAAGGTATGAGTTCATCTTCCATCCTTATCATGATATGATTACATCATACTCATTAGTTTGGCTTAACCCCATTCTTAAGGTATGTTAGCCTATACTTATCAAAGTATATCAAACTCATTACATTTCATTGTAACAATTGACGTAACACACTTCATGTATTTCTTATCCAAGTATATTGGCTTTGAGGTGCATTAGAGTATATCAGCCCTGGAATGCTAAAAGTGATATCTATCACATCTTGATGTATCACTTTCCTCATCACTTCCAACTTTCTTGAGATATCAAGTTATCTTGGATTAAGGAATTTCCCATCTTAATCCTTTCATCCACTAACCTATCACTCTTACCATGAAGTACATAGGTCACACATAAGAATGGTCCAGCTATCTTTAATGATATGGACCCATTTCAGGTTAAGGCATTGCTTGCTATAAGGTTATCTATAATTAATCACTTTATGTATTTCCCTTATCAATGTATTAGTCACCATTCCATTAATAGGATTAGGGTCTCTCATACCATCACCCTTTATTAGGGTTTAGGGTTTCACATACTATCATACTTCATTAGGGTTAGGATTTCACATACCAACTCCCTTTATTAGGGATAGGATAGCATATAGCATCACCCTTCATTAGGCTTTCACATCACATTGCATATACTTAAGGTTTACTATTCATCCCAACTAGGGTTTCTCATGGCATCACCCTCAATTAGGATTTCTCATGGAATCAACCTCAATTAGGATTTCACATGGAATCAACCTCAATTAGGATTTCACTCGGAATCAACCTCAATTAGGATTTCACATGGAATCAACCTCAATTAGGATTTCACATGGAATCAACCTCAATTAGGATTTCACATGGAATCAGCCTCAATTAGGATTTCACATGTCATATCAATTGTAAAGACTCATCCCAATTAGGGTTTCACCCTCCATTCCCATAATTGGGGTTTTACATTATGTTACCCGAAATTAGGGTTATGGTTAATTAACTTTCTGGATTAGGGCTTCATGATTTCTTTATTAAGGATCATAACCTATTCATCACATGATCAATACTCATGTATGAATTCCTTTCCATCATCCTCTCAACTTGATTAGGTTACATCAACCCTTCAATCAAGTACATACAACTATGGTTAACATAGTGTACTAAGACATTATTCTCATAACCTTTTAGGGTTAATTAATCTAAAGGTATTGATCATCTAGGTACTTTAGGGTTTCAACCTTTGTACCCAACCTTAATAATCATCATTGAAACAATGGATCAATCATCATCTTAATTCTCAAGAGATTCAATCACATTGGACCTCCATTAAATGAGGTACCCAAATGAATTGACCAATTGGATCTTCAATTACAATAGGTATCCAAGTGGATTAACCAATTGAATCCTCAATCAATTTTGACTACTTGAGCCCCAAACAGTCTTAGTATTTCAAAGTTCAAATGGTTTGAAACCGTTTGGTAAAGGTGGTGCTTGAGACCGTTTGCTAAAGGTGACCTTCAAGATCGTTTTCTAAAGGTGGTCACTTGAAACCGTTTGCTAAAGGTGACCTTCAATATCATTTTCTAAAGGTGGTCACTTGCAACCGTTTGCTAAAGGTGACCTTCAAGATCGTTTGCTAAAGGTGGTCACTTGAAACAGTTTGCTAAAGTACCTTTTTGAAACCGCATGGACTCAAACGGTTTGGGATCGTTTGGTCCCAAACGGTCTTGAGACTGTTTGGGACAAACCACCTCAAAACCGCAAGGACCAAATATGGTCTCAACCAAATCAAATTGAATTAGGGTTTCCAATGTTGATTCCTTCAATCATTACATTTATGTAACCAATCATCAATTAGACCTATCATCATACTTCAATTGAGTTAAATAGGTCAACCTTCAACTGATTTGACCCTCAATTAGTCTTCAATTATGGTTTGAGCCAATTGAATTAGGGTTTGGAATAGATAATCCTTCAACATTAACCAATGTGAAACTATTTACTTTAAAACTATTGGACCATCATCCAAATTGGACATGACCTGACCCCAAATGGTCTTGAGGTCGTTTGGATGACCTCCAAATGGTCTTGAGACTATTTGCCCATGTCAACATCAAAATCCAAGTCAATCAATCAAAGTTTGGATCATTGGATTGATCACCAAATCAGTATTTGATTGCACTTCAACTTAGTACCTTTAGATCTTCAAACACCTAACCATAGTCAACCCTAGACCTCCAAACAGTCTTGGGTGACCCCCAAACGGTCTTGGGATCATTTGGATGACCTCCAAACGGTCTTGAGACCGTTTTCCCATCATATCATCATTAACCATGTCATTCAATTAGGGTTTGGATCCTAGGATTGGTCACTAAATCAGCACTTGCTTTGCTTTTCATCAAAAGACACGACGTGTTCAAATAAAGACATACCATGTGTCTTAAAATAACTTCTTTTCTGTAATAAAAGACATGCCGTGTTCCATTTTGTACACGTCGTGTGACTTTCCAGAATTTCAAATGCCCATTTGCACTGATAAGCGAGACAGTGTGTATAAAATTGGACACGATGTGTACTTTTTTAGAAACTTGACGTTTTCTTTTTTGCTTTGGAACACGACATGTGCAAATAAAGACAGACTGTGTGTTTTTTTTTTCAGAATTCCTATTGCCTTTGTTTTCTTCTTAGGAACACGTCGTGTCTAAGATAGAACACGTCGTGTACTTTTTCAGGTTGAGGAGAACTTGTATTTGCTGATCAGTGACACGACGGGTTAAATAAAGACACATCATGTACCTAGAGATGTAACTCGTTTGTCATATTTCTGGAAGTAGAAACACGCCGTGTATTTTGTAGTTTCTGTAGAAAACAACTTTTTTCAACACAGAGTTAACAACATATTTGCAATGGAATTGTCTAAATTATTACATTCATCCATGACAAGCTTATTTACAAAACTAGAGAGTGTTTTTGACTCAAATGACTAGAAAAGAAATATATCCTAATGTGGGTTCAACTCCTACGAGGTCCTCCATTTAGAGTTTGGAGTGAGACTCTTCAATCGTCTTTCATGCATCTTGAAGGGAGCAATAAGATCCCTTGTGAACTTCATCCCCCGATGTATATAACTTGCAACGTTGCCCATTTACTTTGAATGTTCCATCCTTTCCTTACAATTCAACAGCCCCATAAGGAAAAATCTTCAATACGAGAAAAGGGTCAGACCACTTTGACTTTAGTTTTCCAAGAAATAGCTTAAGTCTTGAGTTGAATAGAAAAACTTTGTCTCCCTCTTTGAAATCCTTCCTCTGGATTCTCTTATCATGCCACGTCTTGGTTCTTTCTTTGTAGAGCTTTGCATTTTCATATGCATCAAGCTATAGCTCTTCTAGTTCTTGCAACTGCAGTAGTCGCTTTTCACCAGCCTTCTTAATATCAAAGTTTAAGAACTTTATGGCCCATAGTGCACATTTCTCTAGCTCCAGCGAAAGATGACAAGATTTACCATATATCAGCTTAAATGGGGTGGTGCCTATTATGGTCTTGTAAGCCGTCTAGTATGCCCATAGTGCGTCATCTATATTTAATGCCCAATCTTTCCTTGAGCTAAACACGGTCTTCTCTAGAATGCCTTTTAGCTGCCGGTTTGAGACCTCTACTTGCCCGGAAGTTTGAGGATGATAAGGCATAGAGACCTTATGAGAACTCCATATTTAGAAAGAAGATTATTGAATTGTTTCTCAACAAAATGTGTACCACCATCTGAGATTACAACTCTTGGAACTCAAAAGTGAGGAAAGATGATTTTCTAAAAAAGCTTAACTATAGACTTTGCATCCAGTGCTTGGGTTGGGATAGCCTCAAGCCATTTAGAGACATACTCAACTGCGACGAGAATATATTGGTAACCACATGAAGATGGGAATGGTCCCATATAATCAACTCCCCATACGTCGAATACCTCAATCTCGAAGACAGAGTTAAGAGGCATATCATCACGTCTAGAAATTCATTTGATTCTTTGGCATTTATCACAAGCTTTGACAAACAGATTGACATCTTTAAACAAGTGTGGCCAAAATAAACCGGCTTGTAAGATCTTACTTGTAGTCTTCTCTCCTCCAAAGTGATCTCCATAAGGAAATGCATGACATTCAGAAATAATGGTAGCTATATCTTCTTTAGAGACACACCTTCGAATAATTCCATCACTCCCATGTTTGAACAACAAGGGGTCGTCCCAATAGTAAAACTTGACGTCATGGAAAAAGTTCTTCTTTTGTTGGTATGTCAAACCTGGCGGCAGCTATCCTATAGCAAAGAAATTTGCAATGTCTACACACCATGGAACTTGGGTGGACGATAGTGCATAAAACTTCTCAATAGGCAAATGATCTTCAATAGGCAAACAATCTCCAACATTTGTAGTCAATCTAGAAAGGTGATCGGAAACATTGTTCTCTGTCCCCTTCTTATCCCGGATCTCAAGATCAAACTCTTGCAGAAGCAGTATCTAATGGATTTGATGAAGCTTTGCATCCTTTTTATTGAGAAAATACTTAATGGAAGCATGATTTGTATATACAATCACCTTAGATCCTACCAAATATTGTTGAAATGTGTCAAAGGCATACACTATAGCAAGCATCTCCTTCTTTGTGGTTGTGTAATTGATTTGTGCTTCATCTAGGGTCTTGCTCGCATAGTATATGGCATGAAGCTTCTTGTCCTTTCATTGTCCTAGGACTGCCCCTACTGCATAGTCACTTGCATCGCACATCAACTCAAAAGGAGCGTTCTAGTCCGGTAGCTGAATGATTGGTGCATAAATAAGAGCTTCCTTTAGCTTGGTGAAGGCGGTATGGAAGTCATCATTGAATATGAATTCATCGTCTTTGGCAAGTAAGGAACATAATGGCTTTGTGATTTTGGAGAAATATTTAATAAATATTCTATAGAAACCTACATGATCGAGGAAACTGTGGATGTCTTTGACTGAAGAAGGAGTAGACATCTTTTCAATAGCTTCCACCTTGGCCCTGTCAACCTCAATACCCTTGTTAGATACTACATGACCTAATACTACATCAGATTGTACCATGAAATGGAACTTCTCCTAGTTTAGTACTAGGTTAACCTCTTTACAGTGGGCTAAGAATAATGATAGGTTGCATAAACATTGATCAAAAGAATCTCCATAAACACTAAAATCATCCATAGAAATTTCCATTATATTTTCAATGAAAATAGAAAAAATAGCCATCATGCATCGTTGGAACATCGCAGGAGCGTTCCAAAGGCCAAAGGGCATACGACGATAAGCATACGTTCCATACGTGCATGTAAAAGTGGTTTTCTCTTGGTCAGGAGGGTAGATATGAATCTAGAAAAACCCAGAATACCCATCCAGGTAATAGAAATAGGAGTGGTTTGTAAGGTGTTCAAGCATTAAATTGATAAACAAAAATGGAAAATGGTCCTTTAGGGTCGCTTTGTTCAAATGCCGATAGTCAATACACATACGCCATCCCGTGACAATATGTGTTTGAATCAATTCATCATTGTCTCCCTTGATGACAGTTGCACCCCCCTTCTTAGGTACCACGTGGATGGCACTAACACAAGGGCTATCACTTATAGGATAGATGATACCGGCATCAACCAACTTAAAGATTTCCTTTTTAACCACCTCAAGCATATTTTTATTTAAGCGTCTAGGCAGTTCAATGGTGGGTTTAGCATCATCCTCCATATTTATTCGATGCATACAAATAGAGGGATGAATGCCCTTCAAATCATCGATTGAGTAACTAATAATGTCTTTATACAAACATAATTTGGTAAGCATTTTACTTTCTTTTTCATTGGTTAACTCATTATTAATTATTACAGGAGAAGTAGAGTCAGAATCAAGGAATGCATACCTCAACCCTGGTGGAAGGGTTTTAAGTTCTACCTTTCTTCCAGTTGCATTGTCTTTGGCTTTGTAATCAACAATTGGAGTGTCTTTTTCAGAAGCATCTGAGTGGGCAATAGAAAATACTCCAGAATTTCTAGATCCATTATTCATACTTTCATCATCATCACAATAGTTCAATATCAAATTGGCAATATCATGATTTTCTTCTACAACAGAATCAACAGAGTCCATAAAACAAAATTCTTCTACACGAGAGGGTGCATTCATAGCATCATATACATAAAACTTCATGGCTTCATTGCCAACTTGGAGTGTGAGTTTGCCTTTACGGACATCAACTAGGCATCCAAAAGTTCTCAGAAAGGGCCTCCCAAAAAGAATGGGGTTGGAAGGAACTTCTACCATGTCTAACACTACAAAATCACAAGGAATATAAAGTTTATCAATCTGCACTAGCATGTATTCCACAATACCTTTGGGGTATTTGATGGAATGATTGGCCAAATCAATAGCCAACTTTGTAGGCTTTATATCTCCAAGAACTAGCTCTTGACACAGAGTAGATGGGATGATACTGATACTAGCTCTGAGGTCTATAAGACCTTTTTTGAATGTGGTATTGTTGATTTTGCATGGTAGGGTGAAGGCTCCCAAGTCATCTAGCTTCTTAGGAAGTCGATTTTGAATGATAGAACTAATTCTTTCAGAAAGCATCACGGTCTCCACTTGGTCCACCTTCCTTCTTTTGGTGAGGATGTCTTTAAGGAACTTAGCATATGATGAGATCTCTGCAATAACATCATCTAGTGGAAGATTGACATGGAGTTTGTTTAGAATGTCCATAAACTTCCTAAACTGTGAGTCCTCCTTCGTGTTTGCAAGCCTCTGTGGAAATGGTGCATTAACTTTAACAGAAGATGGTACCTCAAATGTACCTTTACCTTTATCACCCATAGGGGTGTCAAGCTTGTCTTTATCAACGATCTCTACACTCTTCTCCTTGGGTGGAGAAGGTATGTGGATTTCATCTCCACTTCTCAAGGTGATGGCATTTGCTTGCTATCTCAGATTCACCTCCGGTTGGCTTGGAAGAGAACTAGATTGGGTGTTCTTTTACTGCGTCAAGGCTTGTTGGGTAATTTGGTTTTCCAGCATCCTAGTGTGAGTGGGAATGTCATCCACTTTGGCAGAGAGTTGTGCAATCACATCCTTCAAAAGCTTGTCATTGGCCCTTAACTCTTCATTTTGCTGCATATGCGTGGGGATAAATTTTTCCATCATGGCCTCCAAGGAAGAACTTTGGGGTTGTAGTTGCTATTGGTAACCCTTGTTGTTGTTGAAACCTGGTGGATTCCCATTGTTTTGCCGGTTGAAGTTTTGTTGTTGTTGCGGTTGTTGCTGTCCATGTTGGAAGTTCTGAGTGTTTCTTGTGTTCCGGTAGGAGAAATTAGGATGAACTCTCCATCCCAGATTGTAGGTGTTGGAATAGGGATTGTACTGCTTGTTCCCCTGCATCCCATTGGCATTGGCTTGTTCTAGGCTTCCTTCATTCATGTTAGGAGCAAAGCATGAAGAAGAAGTATGTCCCAAATTACCACAAGCTTCACATATCACTTCAACTGATTGGATCTACAATGTAGTCATTTTCTTGAACTTCTGTGTAAGAATGTCAAGTTTAGTAGCAATTAAGTCAACGAAATCAACTGTATGCTTCCCTCCTTGTTTCCCAGCTAAAGAACTAGTTGTAGAGGATGATTGTACTCTCCTATTTGATCCCCATTGGCAGTGATTGAGGGCTACGTCTTCAATGATGTCATAAGCCTCTCTATAAGACTTAGTCATCACTGATCCATTAGCTGCAACATCTAATGTCATTCGGTTGTTGTAGAACAGACTGTTATAGAATGTTTGGAGTAGCAGCCAGCTGGTCAACCCATGGTGGGGCAAGGCGTTGAAGGTCTTTAAACCACTCCCATGTATCATACATAGTTTCTCCATCATTTTGAGAGAAGTTGGTGAGCTGATTCCTTACCTGGGTTGTCTTGCTCGGGGGGGAAATACTTTGCAAGCAAAGCATTTAGATGTTGTCCCAACTTTTAATTGACTTCTTTGGAAGATACAAAAGCCACACCTTGGCTCTATCTCTTAGGGTGAAAGGAAATAGCATTAGCTTCACTCCTTCGACGGAAACACCATTGATTTTGAAAGTATTCATATACTCCAAGAACTCAACCACATGAAGATTTGGATCTTCATTGACTGTACCTCCAAAGTGGTTCTGTTGTATCATCTACATCATACAAGGAGCAATAGAGAAATTGTTCGCTTCAACTGCAGGCAGGTCAATGGCTCCACAAATGTTTGTGGCAACTGACATTGTGAAATCCTTCAAAGGATGGTCGTCCTCCATGGTTGGATCTCTTGGTGTAGCTTCTTCAAAAGGCAAAGAAGATAGTGACGGTGATGATGGTGGAACACCTCTTAGAAGTAGTTGTTCTACCCTTCTTACTCTTCTTAAGCTTGAAAGAGTACGTTCGATCTCAAGGTCTAGCAACGCAGATGTTTGCAGACCTCTTTGCAAGCAACGCATAGAACCTAAAAAATAGCAAGTAAAATTGAGAACACAACTAAAAGATATATGGAAATTCCAAAAATGGAAATGATTATCTAGTCTCGAATACTAGTTAGCACTTGTTACTCTAATTAGATTAACCGTAGCTCCCCGACAATGACACCAAAAACTTGTTGGTTTATTACACTAACGAGTTTCAATCTTAGGGAAGATCTTTTTCTCAACTAACCAATTCCCACAAGTATACGGAAGTAGTTGTAGTCGAGGTTGAACAAAAGGAGCTTTAGCAAACCAATAAAATGCAAAAGTGCTAAGGTTCAACAATCTAGACCATTTTGAAGGCGATTTGGTTAATTAGACTAGAATTTCAGAATTAAACAAATAGTAAATGGACTACTAAAAGAGATTAAAATTCAGATATGGAAGTATCTTGAACTTAGGATTTCATCCACATATCATAGCATACGACAGGAGCACGAAATTTAAACATACTAAGCACTTGTTTTAAAGGAGAGTTGTATGTTGCACTTGACCTCTTGGTGTAAGTACTACGATCCTAACTCAATTCAACATTCCCATGTATGATTTTCATTTTGGATCACAAACCTACTCCTCAAATCCATAATTTCCACTCTCATCGTAAAGAAGGAGTTGCCAAGAGAGTACCTCCCTACTCTCTCACCTATCTTCTCAGATCAAGCAAAAGAGCATAAAACATACATATAAGGTGGCCAGCCATACAAGTAGAAAAAGAAGAAACTAGTACTCACAAGGTGGAAAAATAAGCAACATAGTATTTAGTATGAAATTGCCATGTTCCATACATGCTATGACATGGGAGCTACTCTCCCATGTCCAAGAAAAGGAAACTACTCGTCCATGAATGTGTACAACATGAAATGTGCAGAATTTTCAAAATTCAACATGATTTAGAGAAGGAAAAGCTAAGTAATCCCAAGTTGTAACCCAAGAAAGGTAGAATTATAACTTGAGGATGAAATCCCACTTCTACAACTGCTCCAAAATGGACAAACCTCTCTCCCAAGAAGCTTTGTAGAGTGAAGAAGCTCTGCTGCACCTTGAAGAAGAAGATTGGAGAAGAAAAGAAGAAGAATGGGGTTCTTTTGCAAGAAACCACCCTCTTCCACTTCCAAATCGCTCTCCTTTCTCTAGCCTTGCTCCGGGATGAAAGAGTTTTGAATTTTGACCAAAGATAACTTCTCCATAGAGTGGTTTTATCTTTTAAAATGAAAGAAGTCGTATTTGAAAATTGTTGAAACTGATAGGCATACGCCATGTCTTTCTCCGGACACGACGTGTCATGTCTCTGGCAGTTGTTTCTATGTGAAACACATGTCATGTTTTATTTAATACATGCCATGTGCTTTACTAGAAAGGTTAGGATCAATTCTGAATTCCCAAACACACGCCGTGTTTTATTTAATACACGTCATGTACTTTTCCAGAAAGGCTAGACTAAGTTCTAAATTTCCAGGTACATGTCGTGTCTTTTATAGACACGCCGTGTACTTTTCTTTAGTGACAGAAGCAATAAGCTGTCTGGAATTTCCCACATCGTGACTTAAATAAGACACGTCGTGTGCATTGTTGTTTCAACAATTTTAAAGTTTTGGATGTTGCAAGGCTTGGAGAAATCCCAAATAAGATGAGTTTGAGTTGGAAAACATCCAATTTGATTCCTTTGATGCAAATCTACAATACACATAATGTGATAAGTAAAATAACAAAAAGGTGGAAAGAATGATATGAATAGAGGCTAAATGAGAACAAAATAAATTGAATTTGTGTGTGAAAACACATGAAAATTTGATGTGAAAACCACACAACAACATGTTACATGTCAATATATTTGCACTGAAGTTCTCACATGGATGGTAAAGGATGAAAGTTAATGTACCAAAATGTGGAAATGACAATCAAGTATAATGTAGAAGAAGTACTCATTGATAATTGACAAAAAAGTTCACAATTTCTGATTGATAAAGGTATCACTCCCGCCACGATCACAATATTTGAACATATTTATTATTTATCTTAAACATGAATTGATAATTCTTTTATTATTTGAAAAAAAACATAATGTGACACTAATGGAAGATCCAAAAAATATAGCAATGCAAGAATGACAAATATCTACTAAAGCAGGGAACGTTAGGTGGTTGCCAATATTAGATAGCTCATTTCATACATGTTAATATATATTTACCCAATAATGGAAGGGGAACATATAGATTGAACTATATGTGTCTACCCAATACTCTTTTATCCTTACAAAAGAATTACATCGAGAGCTAATATATTTATATCATAACATAACAAATGATATCAATTGTAACTCCAATTTATATGCTCAAGGGGCACCATTGACTTACCTTCTAGGGATCAACTCCTAGTGGGGACATAAGATCTTAGTCAAAGCCTTATATTTCTTGAAAAATACAAGATAAAATTTTATAAATACCTATGAACACTAAACATAAAACCTTGATTAGAAATAAGGTTTCATTTTATGTTTAGATTTTGGTCAAGACATGAGTTTTAAATTTTATTCTGTTATTCAGTATGTTTTTTTGAGACGTTGGAACCACCTCTAAGGAGGATCCAAACCACTGACCCCACCCTGGAACTATAACCCTCCCTCTTCAACTACATGCACATTTTAGAGAGAGTGTAAACTCACACAGGGGCCACCATGTGTGAGGGGACCAAGGATTGTGTTCGGAAATATGGGCACAGAGTAAGCCAGCAAAAAAAACATTATATATCTGTATTTCCCACAAGAGAAAGATCGCATCAACCACTATGAAATAGGAAAGATGGTTTAATGAGTTTATACTTGGTCCTAGAGCAAGTCCAGTGACTACAACTCATTACAGTTGCAACTATCTTCTAGTTTCTCCTTTGAACGATGTTTGTGTAGATCTTAGTCTTCACCATGGATGGTAGAGTTGATAGCTTCTATAGTCTTTTGATGGACGGTGGAATAGATCAACTTCTGTAGCGACTCATATGGACTCACCACAGACTAGAAGCCGACCTTGACCTCCTAGCAGAAGTTAAAGGACTCCTATCTCTAGAGTAGTCTACACAGACCAACTAGAACTCCTGTCGTCATGCTAGAATTGACAAGGAGTTGTCCCTCCCTTTTGTGTACTAGTAACCAACTTGCTCTCCCACAACAATAATCCTCAGTTGTTCTCTCCCGTCTCTATCCCTCCCTAGTTGGGTAGGACTTTCTTAGTCTCTCTTGGTTACCACAACCAAAGATGACTACAATTGTTGGAGCAACTAATTCTCAAGTATCTACGTTATTTTCGAAAAAGCCCCCAGTACCCCTCATTTATAGGCAGGGTTAGGGCCAGGGTTCCCAGTATGTTCATGATCTATTTGGGAGTGGAAGGGATCGGCATATATTGAATTTTCACAATCTATGAGAAATGAAATGCTCATTTTTCTTGCAAAACAATCATATCGCACGTGAGACAGTCATTTGGTACATCCAGACGATTGTGTCACCATGTTTCTTGATCACACATGAATTTTCCAATTTAGAATCCAATTAATGCATTACATAACGCCAACCTAATCCTTGATGCAACCATATTTCTTCATGAACTAAGCGATCTCACACATGCGAGACGGTCGTCCCACACACCTAGATGGTCATCTGGTGAGCTGAGACAAGCCAGTCGGTTCACACTTCAGTTTGGTCAGAAATTAGCCAATTCATTTTCTGATCAGTCTGCCAACCCAAACAATCGTATCAACATTTGAGTCGATCGTTTAGAACTCCAACTGGCCATCTCACCCTATGAGATGATCAACTGGAAGTGCAGTCAACTAATTCATTGTGTGAATTGAGTACCTAAATACTTTAGTAACCAATCCAATCATCATTCAACATTAAACTCCTCTTCTAGATGAGTTCCTATGTGTGTGAGCCTATAGGTCCCATATCACATTGGAAGTGAATGTCTATAACTAACTTATGACATCGTAGGCAGAGAGTGGTGCCTAGTCACACATTAGTGATACCCAAGTGAATGGAAAGTTGGAGAACAAATTCAACCTACAACCTGTGTAAGGTGTTGTAGTGATTGTATAATTCCTTTGACTGTGATATATGGAGTGAACTTGAGGCATGAAATCATCATCATCTCAATGTTCAACTCATATTCCTTGAACCAATAGAAGATTTTCTGAGATAATGTGACCTCAATACCATATATTGATTCACATGTACATGAACATATGTTTCTCAATCTCACTTATCAACTGACCAGGATATTAATATCCATCAGGAATGAAAAATCCCACCTCTATCACTCACAATCAGTCCCCATGTATCAAAGCTACCCAATCATCACCTTTATTGTAACCCATGTTTTAATATTACGTTTGATGATGTCAAAGTATACCCAACGACATGTGATGAGTGTAGTGATTTTAGGTCTAAGAATCATAATCATCACCTTCACTATGAGAAATGACTATGACTACCAATAATAGTTTCCATGTGTCACTCTCAAGGTGGGTCTGTCCGATAGACTATTCCCTAACATGTATCTGTGTGCTTGTTTTGATATGTCATATCATGACTAATGAGATTCGGTCATCAACCAACACACACTCCAGTCTTATGTGTTACTGGTGTCTATATAACTTCCACAGTAACAACCAACTAGGGACATAATAAGAATGTACATACTCTTAGCTTTTGTATGATCTCATCCTCTAAGTCACATAATTGAAGTCATACTTCATTGAGTATTGTCATTCTTTAGACATTCTTATGTTTCCTCATTATCTCATAACTGAATGAAATAGAATGAATTGAAAGCTTGCCTCTATGAGTATAATCAAATCCTTTATGGTATATGCAATGTCAACCATCATATGATTGGTTCTCTAGGCATACCTTACCAATAGAATCCCACTTGCACTTAGAGCCAATCACCCATGAAACTCATTCTTAGTGATCTAAACATGTCCACCATGTTTCTGCTGTGCTAGTGCTCATCCAGCAGGTTAGTAACACTTTTGTTATTATTTAGTATATTGCATGTTTTGTATCTCTTCGCTGTGAGATGAAACCACCATAATATGGTATCTGATATTCTTTGCATAACAAATAGCTCCATTGGTGTCACAATATTACTATTGAGTCATCAATGGTTGGAACATCTATAAGTCCATCATATGAACTTCTAGATCCATATAGCATGATTTTGTATTCATAACATAAGTATGCTTAGCTTCCATTGTAAAATACAATTAATGGATATTAGTTTGGAACCCTTCTAACTGAACATCATTTCTCCTTTTAAATCAAACATATTTTAATTTGCGTTCACTTTTGTCATTATGAAGGCTTGCATCGATGTAACCATTTACATCAAACTCTTCCTTTATTCTTATCTTTAATTATTAGCAATCTATCCTTATATAC
This sequence comes from Alisma plantago-aquatica, assembly GCA_963693085.1. Taxonomy (NCBI): domain Eukaryota; kingdom Viridiplantae; phylum Streptophyta; class Magnoliopsida; order Alismatales; family Alismataceae; genus Alisma; species Alisma plantago-aquatica. The sequence continues at coordinate 190,936,104 of OY856414.1, forward strand.
ATCTCAAATGTTAATGGATATCTTTAATGACTTTCCAATAACCCTTATTAGAATTTAGTATCATATTATCATGTCTAAGATTATATGGGATAAGTACATTTATAACATTCATGACTGATCTATTTCTACATCCTATGGCATCTTAATCACATCATTTCCATTCTTCACAAGAATTAAAACATATGGTTCATGAGAGACTAATATAGTTTCTCTCTCATTGAATCCTTATGTGTTGAACTTCTTCAACATATTGCTATTGCATGTGCTCAAACTTATATTGTGAAGCATTTAAGAACTGTCTCATAGGTCTTGATCCTTATCTCATAAGATGTTTCACCTTATCTCATAATATGTTTCACCTTATCCTTCTTTGCTTAAGGTGTTTTCCATGCCATTTCACAATATTCACGACAATGAGATGGTATTCCTCAACATATGTGGAATCTTCATATATGATCCCACGAAATCTCTTACAATCACATATTTCATCTTTTATCTTGTTTCAAGTCAAACTCTTTGACTGTCTTGTCAAATTAAAAGATCCCATCTCTGAGATGCTTGTTTTAATCTCAGATTGAACTTTGTAGTTTATATACTTTATTTGCATTCTTGAAGTTATAAAAATCTTGTAGGTTGTGTCACATACACATCCTTTGATGTATTCCCTTTAAGGGATCCAATTTCTATCTTCATATGCTAAATCTCATAGTCTATTTTAACTACAACAACAAGCATGACAATTGGTAGAGGAATTTCTATCATGTTCAACAACTTGAACTAAAATGAAATCTTTTTAACCAATTCATTCTTTTATGTTATTCAGGTAGGTCTTTTCCACAAGACCCAACTTCACCCATTAGGTATTACCCCTTTAGGTGGCACTATCAAGGTCCTACTTTGTTATCTTACATGGACCCCATAATGGCCTTGAGCCATTACTTAGATTATGGTACTTATAGCTTCTAGTTGAATAGTTGGCTCATCCTACTATGACCAACATATCTGAATTGTTGGATTCTCAATCCTTCAATTTCAGATGTGTTCTACTAGAACTTTTTTGTGTGTGTTACATGAAGAACATGAGATTCCCCAAAAACTTATGATTGTCTTGGTTTTCATCGTACCCTTTTGTTGACCTCAAACATTTAAAGTTCTACTTTTACTCCCATTTATTCTTTAAGAACTCAACTATCCTATCAACAATACAATTTGTTATTAGATTAGGATTAATAGTAATATTCAACACTCATGGTCTATGGATAATAAACTACTTTCTCAATATAGATTTTAATCTATTAGACATATTGGGACATTCCCAAATCATATCATATATGATGTCTTATAAACCATTCAGATGGTACATGATTTAGTGATAGGTATATATTTATGAGGATATGAGAAGATTAATCAGATTAATTGATAATTATATTGTGACTCATAATGGTACAATTCCTTCATTCTGGCACATCATCATGTTTAGATGTATTTGACTTGTGATACATTATCACAGTTCTTTTTTTGAAGGTCCTCAAGGTAAAAGTATTTCAAAGTTTGATCTCATAAAAGTCATACTTCATTTATAATCTCCTTGAACACTTTAAGAGATTAATGCTTCTATTTTACTTCGTACATATCATCATATGAAGTATGAATGAGTATCCATAACAATAATTGCATAACATCATATGTATGGGTTCTTATGGAAGGCTTATCCTCCCACTACATCTACTGAAGGATGTCATGTCATATTATGTGTAAATAAGGCTTTGCATATTTCCTTAGATTTGATAGCCAAGGGAATCTAGATTGACATCAATATGAATTCTAGACATGCATTTCTTATATATACGTCCAAGGTGACTATTGCTAATGATAGTCTTGAGTTATCAATTACAATCCTTTGGCATTAATGTTGAAAAAATTATCCATGATTCTTTCAAAGCAAATATCATTAGATATTTTGGCATTGACATGCAAGAACATATCTTTTGATACATAAACATTAATATCTCACTTTATTGATTTGTTATCCTTGTCATACAAGATGCTTTAAAGTAAATGTTTTTATTTGTTGGAATAATAAAATACCAGTTCAACTAATTCTATTACATGCCCATTTATCCTAAGATAAATTTAAATGTAGACTAAAGCTTCCACAACTCTTGCTCTGCCTTATCCATATTTGTCCTTTCATGAGGGTCTTTACTTCTTATCAGATCCTGTACATTAAGTATGTCAGATCTCTATTTGGTATCACATATAGAAATGAAGAAGTAATCACATTTATCTTATAATGTTTAGACCTAAAGGGGAGGCCTCAGTGCCTTCCTTCTTCTTTTTTAGTTCCTCTAACTGGAGTGGGAAAATCCTTTTCCCATGTCCAGGCTAGTGACAATGGTGACAATTGCCTCTTTTCTTTACACCTCCCTTTGCTTTGAGATTTGAAGACTTTCGCTTCTAACTAGATTTAGAACTTTTCTTATCTTTTCCTTTACCTTTATACTTCTCATTTGTCTTGTTGGTCACCATCATAGAATTGAGCTTGTCTTTCTTCATCTATCCCTCATTTGTTCTCAACATGCCCAACAACTGAGTCAATGATTTGTCAAAGTCATTCATGTTGTAGTTCATGACAAACTAATTGTAAGATTCTAGAAAAGACTACAGAATCACATCAGTGGCCAAATCTTGACCCAAGGGGAATCTAAGTCTAAATAGGTTCTTTACATACCCAATGATAATAAGTACATGAGGATGTACTGGGTCTCCTTCTGCCATGTTGCATTTGAACAATGTTTTGGAGACATCATATCTCTCTTATCTTGCTTGATCTTAGAACATGTTTTTGAGATGTGTGACCATCTCAATCACATCCATGTTGTCATGCCACCTCTATAACTCATAGTTCATGAAGCATAGCATCAGACACTTGACATTCATGACATCTTCAGTATGCTTCTTGTAAGCATCCCTATCATCCCTAGGTGCAGTCGGAAGGGGTTCATCTAGTTCTCGCGTCTCCAGGACATAGAGCTTGCACTCTTACGTGAGAATGATTCTCAACGTCCTGAACTAGTCAGGGAATCTGTTCCCATTAACTTTGTCCTTCTTAAGGCCCGATCACAAAGAAAAGTGATTGTTGTTTGCTGCCATTTGATTCTATAAAGGAATTTGCAATTTTGTCAAAAACTCATATTGATTTGATTTGATTTTATTAGATTAAAATTTGGGCGATAATAATTAGGTCTTTAATTAATTATCATTCTCATTATTTTGTTCAAATTGATAACACTTGAGTATCAATTTAGAAAACTACAATGAACAATTTTCTAATGAGCAAGATCCAAAAATAATCCAACTATGGCCCGACCAATGCCGCAGTACATAGTCAATTATCAAGGTAAGAAATTTTCCAATTGCATCATATGAAAATCTTGATAGACGATGTGCACAATTCCTTGCCATAATAATATGTATTCTTTTGGGCTTAGACACTTTAAGATTCACCAGTTAAGCCTGATCCATAGTAGATATGCACCCTGAGAAGGCAAAACCTACATATCTACCATCACACTTCCACAAGGTAGACGATACACCACATGAGGGCGTAACTTGTACTTAGTCGAACAAGCTTTTCATGCGTGTTTCTAATGGAAAGAATCTTAGACTTCAAAAATTTATTTGAGGGATTTTATAAATATCATATATATATATATACATACATACATACATACATACATACATATAATGTGTCCAATCACCACCTATATATTATGTATCATATACATGCTATATCCCATTACGTAAACATGGAATATAAAATAAAAAGTGATGGTTATGGCCATGTCTATTATAATTCCTTGGATCTACAAGGAATTACTACCACCTAGGTCAATCATCATATCACATATATGAACCTATTTTTGGTGTAGATATGTGTTTGCCAAACTAGATAGATTGATTCAACCCTTGAACCGATCATCTCACCTCTTGGCCAGTCAGTTGGTTCTCAGGGATAGTCGTCTGGCCTCCTATCCAACTAATGTCAGGACACCTTCTAGACGTCAGTTGGGTCCACCAGGTGCGCGTCTAGTTCCTTTGTTCTATCCTTCATGGTCCTCCAGACGGTCGGCTCATCTCACAAACAACTCATATCATCCGGTGATGATCATCTTTGTCGTCATTGAAAAAAACAAACTATCTTATTGCTATTTTATTACATTGTAAAGAGAAACCTCGAGTTACTTTCAAAGAAAGAAAAGGTAGAAAAGAATTAACTTTACATTGGGAATAAGGAGATAGAGGTTCAGTACACAGACCAAATAAATAGGAATAAAACTAAACCATCCAACCACACACATATATTGGGTATTAGACATAACAATGCTACACATCCGCCATCAAAACCGCTTTTCGGGCGACACATGTAAATTGCATATATATACATATATATATATATATATATATTGGGATTATATGATCTTTGATCGGATACACTTATGAGATAGTTTAAATATTTGCATTGTATGCAATAAATAAATAATTAAAAAAAATCTTATCATATCAATTATCCTAAAACATATTAAATTAACCTGGCTCTGAAACCAATGTTGGGAAACACGAGCATAAAGTAAGACAATGGAATTTTTTTATTTATCCATATTCTCCATAACAACAATATCACGTCAACTACTATGAAATAGGAAGGATGGTTTAACGAGTTTATACCTGGTCTTGGAGAAAGTCCAGTGACTACAAGTCATTGCAGTTGCAACTATCTTCTAATTACTCTTGGACAGTGTCTATGCATCTCATGCTCTTTACCACAGATGACAGACTTGACATCTTTTGCGGTGACTTATGTGGTCTCACCACAGACGATAGACTGGATCAACTTCTATAGAAGCTCCTGTGGTCTCGCTACGGACTGCAAACTGACATTGCCCTCCTAGCAGTAGCTAAAAGATTCCTACCTCTAGATAGTCAACACAGACTAACTAGAACTCCTATCATCCTACTAGAATGGATAGGAAGGAGTTTCTCCTCCCGTTGGTGTACTAGTCACCAACGTGCTCTCCCACAATAATGATCCTTAGTTGTTCTCTCCCGTCGCTATCCCTCCCTGGGTGGGTATGACTAGCTTAGACTCTCTTAGTTATCACAACAAGAGAGGACAATAATTGTCAGAACAACTAATTTTCAATTATCTGTTTTGTATTCTAAGAAGCCCCCAATACCCCTCTGTTTATAAACTGGATTAGGGCTAGGGTTCCCAGTCTGTTTGGGGTTTGTGTGGGCGTGAAAGGGATTGAAAGATCTTGAACTTTCACAACTTGTAAAACATGAAACAATTGTTTCTCATGTGAAACAGTCATTTCACATGTGAGATGTTCATTTGGTACATCCAAATGGTCATTTCACCATATTTTCTAATCACATAAGAATTTTCCAATTTTGAAGCCAATTAATGCATGACATAACGTCAACACTAATACTTGATGCAATAGAATTTCCTCATGAATTGAGAGACCTCACATATGCAAGATAGTCATCTCACTCACCCAGACGATCGTCTGGTGAACTGAGCTGGGTCGTTCAGTTCATACCAAATGACTATCTCAACATTTGAGTCGATCCTTTGACACTCCAAACTGCCATCTCACCATGTGAGATGATCAACTGGAAATATAGTCAGATGATCTGTTGTGTGAATTGAGTACCTAAACACTTTAATAATCAATCCAATCATCATTCAAGGTTAGAATACTCTTCTAGAAGAGTTTTTATGTGTGTGAACCTATAGGTCCCATATCACATTGGTAGTGAATGTCTATAATTAACTTATGACATCACAAGCAGAGAGCAGTGCCAAGTCACACATCAGTGTTACCCAAGTGAATGGAAAGTTGGAGAACAACTTCAACCTTCAATCCGTGTAAGTTGCTATAGTGATTGTATAATTTATTTTATCTCTGATATTTTATCTCCAATATATCACCTAGGTTGCTCCATTATTCAATAAAACATCCATAGGTTACATATGATAAAAGTATTTCATCCATTTAAAAAGAATCACCCAAGTTGTGTTTTAGGTTCATGGGTCATACATGTGTGTCAAATTTATGAATCTCACACTAACATATGTAACTAATGTACTACTATTAACATTATGACAATATTTTTTATCAATAATTATTATATTCCTTCAATAGACATGCATTTTGTTTATGCATATTTGTAACATTATCTATATAATTACATTCAGTCTAGTACAAACCATTATTCAATATAGTGCTTTATGATATTAGGTTTAATTTACATGTTCTTACACTTTAATAACAATGCAAATAGTACTCCAAGTTTATAAAAGTACAAATATACTCATGAAACATAATTTGAATTTACTTATCCATTAAATCACTTTATTATTCATAAACTAGATAAAATTCACATAGTATTAGATCTAAATTATAAAATGTAAAAGTATCATACATTAGGTTGACAATGTAAAAACTATTTTATAATGCTAGCATTTTAGATATTGTTTGTTATTCCAATATAATAAATTGTTCATAGAGGTTTGGGTCAAATCAACATCATTTGTGAAAAATATTAATATAAAAAAGGATAATTAGTTTAACACATCAAAAAAAGTCTACTATAGTTTAATAAAAATTCCAAACTATATACTATTTCTTAAATATAGAGTTATTGATTATACATGCTTTTACCTCTTTATATGGTTACACCATATAAAACCAAACAGAATAAGTTGTGAAACACCCCAAGATTGAGGCCTCATACAAAATAATCTTAAAAGGAAAGATTGGACTACCTATATAACTGAGGTGCACCTCCTTTTCAAGGAGTCCATCACTAAGAACTATGTGGTTAAGTGCTCTAAACTCGGGGTAGTAATAGGATGGTTGACTAGTCAGAAAGTTGATCCCGACTCATGAATAGGTAAGGACAAAACACATAATTAAGGCCAATGGTTTATGGGGCCAATGGTGATTCCTAAAACTCTACTAGAGCCTCAGGTAGTGGTCCCAAATGTTATAACACATTTGTATATAAAAATAGCAAATGTCAAGAGCTTGAAATAGTAGTTGCACCAATTAAATGAGAAAGAGTTGCACAATCATGGCCATCGGATTGGCCGATCTGGTGATCCAATAAAAACACAATTTCTATTCATGATTAGATTCAAATTTCTTACCTCTCTCCATCATGATACCAAATATAAAAAATCTATCAATCTTCTATCCCAAGTAAATTCCAAGATCTACTCTAAATTTCCTAGAAATTTCTACAAGTTACCTTCCCTATTAAAAGATAAATTTAGTCAAAGATAAAAATAAATGTAGTATTTCAATTTTTTTACTTAATTAAATATTTTTGAAGTGAAATATAAGAAATACAGTTACTCATTTGGAACTCTCCACCTAATTCTATTATAATTTACCTAATGATCTCAAGATTTACTCACAACTATGCAATTATATATTATCTTCTTTATTAATAAAAATATCATTTAATTTCATCCCTACTTTTATTACCAAACTAACTCCCAAATTTCTTTACAATCAAATGTATACTAGCCTATAAACATAAAATGATTTCAATTTTGTATTTGAATAACATAAACTTCATGATTTGGCAAAATTTCCTAAAAGATAACTTTTCCTTCTATTTATTTACATTAGTGGATTTTGTGAACATAATTTAAATAAGAGATTACTTTGATATATTATCATTAAAACATATATTAAAATGAATTTTCAATATTTTAGTGGTTTCAATGTTACCCTTATTTACAAATTAACAGTAGTTGGGCTACATTAAACTATATTCATGAGGTGCTATTAGGAGTCAAGAGCTCATAAAATGTTGAGATAATTTATATAAAAATAGTAGGATGTTACATTTTTGATATTTTTCTGTCAACCACATTTAGCGCATTGGTGCCCTTGTCATATGTATAATTGTTTTGAAGGGCATGCACTCTAGTTACCTTTGGGTAGACACACCTTTGTTGTGTTCCTTAATTGCACTTCTCATGCATATATTCAAATCACATAGTGAAAGTTGCTTAGTCTCTTTTGGAAAGAACATAGTAATATAGGTAGAGCGAGTGACAAAGAGATGAGGGACAACATTTAGAAGGGTTGTGCCCAGGAGTCACTCCAATTGTGAGTGGTGAAAATAATACTAGGTATTTGAAACCACTAGGAGATGAAGCAAATCATAATATTATCTGCATGTTCCCAGACTTGTGGAGCAAAGTGTCATGTGATTTGCAAGATTGGAAAGGGTATGAGTTATAATTTTTGATATGTATTTGGTACCATAATCAAGATGAGGATATCTGAGCATAATAGTATAAGGACCTCTATCAATTATGCGATACCACATTTAGTTTGTTGGTAGGTTAAACAACTAAGACACCATGTTTATATGAAATTGAGGCCTAAAGGTGGATTCATATTATCACATAATAAGGAAGCACTAATCGATAATTGAATCCATGTCCCTCAATGCCTTTTTTCTAGAAGAGTCTGGACAATTTCCTACAAGTTTCTTTACCTATACCTCAAGTGGCCAGGATATCAATCTCCAGTAGGAAGGACAAATCCCATCTCTATCACTCATAGTCATTCCCCATGTGCCAAATCTACCCAATCATCACCTTTATTGCAACTCGTATTTCAAGATTACGTTTGATGATGTCAAAGTATCCCATATGAAATGTGCTAAGTGCAGTGTTTTTAGGTCTTAGAATCACAATCACCACCTTCACTATGAGAGATGACTATGACTACCAGTAATGGTTTCCATATGTCACTCTCAAGGTGTGTCTATCTGATACACTGTTCCCTAACATGTATCGATGTGCTTGGTTTGATATGCCATATCATGACTAATGAGATTCAGTCATCAACCCACACACACTCCAGTCTTATAAGTTAATGATGTCTATCTACCTTCAAGAGTAACAACCGACTAGGGACATAATAAGAATGTACATACTCTTGCATTCATATGATCTCATTCTCTATGTCACATACTTGAAGACATACGTCGTTGAGTATTGTCTTTCTTTAGACATTCATAATGTTTACTCATTATCTCATAACTGAATGAAACAAAATGAATTGGAATCTTGCCTTTATGTGTATAATAAAATCCTTTGTTGTACATTCCATGTCAACCATCATATGATTAGCTCTCTGGGCATACTTTACTAACAGATTTCTCAAGCTGCACAATCAGAGGTTCAAACCCAAATTTCTACTCCAAAGACCCTAACCCTTCTTCACCAATATACCACCTAGGTTGCTCCATTATTCAATAAAACATCCATAGGTTACATATGATAAAAGTATTTCATCCATTTAAAAAGAATCACCCAAGTTGTGTTTTAGGTTCGTGGGTCATACATGTGTGTCAAATTTATGACTCTCACACTGACATATGTAACTAATGTACTACTATTAACATTATGACTATAATTTTTTTAAGAATAATTATTATATTCCTTCAATAGACATGCATTTTGTTTATGCATATTTGTAACATTATCTATATAATTACATTCAGTCTAGTACAAACCATTATTCAATATAGTGCTTTATGATATTAGGTTTAATTTACATGTTCTTACACTTTAATAACAATGCAAATAGTAGTCCAAGTTTATAAAAGTACAAATATACTCATGAAAAATAATTTGAATTTACTTATCCATTAAATCACTTTATTATTCATAAACTAGATCAAATTCACATAGACTTTGTTCTAAATTATAAAATGTAAAAGTATCATACATTATGTTGACAATGTAAAACCTATTTTTATAATGCTAGAATTTTAGATATTGTTTGTTATTCCAATATAATAAATTGTTCGTAGAGGTTTAGGTTAAATCAACATCATTTTTGAAAAATATTAATATAAAAAAGGATAATTATTTTAACACATCAAAAAAAGTTTACTATAGTTTAATCAAAATTCCAAACTATATACTATTTCTTAAATATAGAGTTATTGATTATACATGCTTTTACCTCTTTATATGGTTACACCATATAAAACCAAACAAAATAAGATATGAAACACCCCATGATTTGAGGCCTGGAACAAAATGATCTTGAAAGGAAAGATTAGACTACCTATATAACTAAGGTGCATCTCCTTTTCAAGGAGTCCATCACTAAGAACTATGTGGTTAAGTGCTCTAAACTCGGGGTAGTAATAGGATGGTTGACTAGTCAGAAAGTTGATCCCAACTCGTGCATAGGTAAGGACAAAACACATAATTAAGGCCAATGGTTTATGGGGCCAATGGTGATTCCTGAAACTCCACTAGAGCCTCAGGTAGTGGTCCCAAATGTTATATCACGTTTTTATATAAAAATAGCAAATGTCAAGAGCTTGAAATAGTAGTTGCACCAATTAAATTAGAAAGAGTTGCACAATCATGGCCATCAGATTGGCCGATCTGGTGATCCAATAAAAACATAATTTCTATTCATGATTAGATTTAAATTGCTGACCTCTCTCCATCATAATACCAAATATAAAAAATCTATCAATCTTCTATCCTAAGTAAATTCCAAGATCTACTCTAAATTTTCTAGAAATTTCTACAAGTTACCTTCCCTATTAAAAGATAAATTTCCTCAAAGATAAAAATAAATGTAGTATTTCCATTAATTTTTTTACTTAATTAAATATTTTTGAAGTGAAATATAAGAAATAGAGTTACTCATTTGGAACTCTCCACCCAATTCTATTACAATTTACCTAATGATATCGAGATTTATTCACAACTATGCAATTATCTTTTATCTTATTTATTAATAATAATATCATTTTATTTCATCCCTACTTTTAATACCAAACTAACTCCCAGATTTCTTTACAATCAAATGTATACTAGCCTATAAACATAAAATGATTTCAATTTTGTATTTGAATAATATAAATTTCATGATTTGGCAAATTTTCCTAAAAGAGAACTTTTCCTTCTATTAATTTACACTACAGGAATTTGTGAACATAATTTAAATAAGAGATTACTTTGATATATTATCATTAAAACATATATTAAAATGAAATTTCAATGTTTTAGTGGTTTCAATGTTACCCTTATTTACGAATTAACAGTAGTTGGGCTAGATTAAACTATATTCATGAGGTGCTATTAGGAGTCAAGAGCTCATAAAATGTTGAGATAATTTATATAAAAATAGTAGGATGTTACATTTTTGATATTTGTTTGTTAACCACATTTAGCGCATCGGTGCCCTTGTCACATGTATAATTGTTTTGAAGGGCATGCACTCTAGTTACCTTTGGGAAGACACACCTTTTTTGTGTTCCTTAATTGCATTTCTCATGCATATATTCAAATCACATAGTGAATGTTTCTTAGTCTCTTTTGGAAAGAACATAGTAATATAGAGCGAGTGACAAAGAGACGAGGGACAACATTTAGAAGGGTTTTGCCTAGGAGTCACTCCAAGTGTGAGTGGTGAAAATAATACTAGGTATTTGAAACCACTAGGAGATGAAGCAAATCATAATATTCTCTGCATGTCCCCAGACTTGTGGAGCAAAGTGTCATGTGATTTGCAAGATTGGAAAGTGTATGAGTTATAATTTTTGATATGTATTTGGTACCATAATCAAGATGAGGATATCTGAGCATAATAGTATAAGGACCTCTATCACTTATGCGATACTACATTTAGTTTGTTGGTAGGTTAAACAACTAAGACACCATGTTTATATGAAATTGAGGCCTAAAGGTGGATTCATATTGTCACATAAAAAGGAAGCAGTGATCGATAATTGAATCCATGTCCCTCAATGCCTTTTTTCTAGAAGAGTATGGACAATTTCCTACATGTTGCTTTACCTTTCCCTCAAGAGACCAAAATTGTTCTCTAGAAGATTGAAATTGAGGAATATTGTGGCATTCTATTTCCCTTCTCATCCAATTCCGCACTTAGATAATGTTAAGTTCATGCATGAGTCACATTATTCCCATGTCAAAAAATCAGTACTTGTAAAGCCATCTTGGGCTACTCCTCATATTATGATGGAAGATGATTAATTTATTTAAGCATGGGTTTTCCTTGATGTTTATCTCTCTCAAAGGAACATGTTAGGAGCATCTTGATTTTTTACTAGAATGTTGATCGTCCAAGTGTGATCAACACTGGACAATATTCTTATGATTTTGTCATGCTACACAAACGTGCATTGATAGCTTTATGTTTCTTCTTTGCGACATCAAATAGCAGCACATCAATACGTTGTTTGATTGATTTTATTAAGGGTAATCGTGTAATGTCAATATTAAATTTAAAACTTATGTCATATGATTAATAAAAGTAAGAGTATCAATCTTATCGAATACTCAACCCATTTTAGGAAATTGTTTATTGTGAACAAAAATAAATAGGTTTCTTTTTCTCTCTCGAATGGATGAATTGCACACAGACATTACTTTTTATTAAACCAATGTAGTAAAATAAATAAGAAATGTAGTAAAACAATTGTGTTTTGTATCTTTAGTATACCCGGAAGGTATATGTATATATATCTTTTGAGTTTAGACTTTTTGGAGTCGAATAATGGTACCTAAAAAAGTAAAACTACATTCTATAATTTGGTTCTTTCGAGTTTCAAATACTTTGATCATTAATTAAAATATAAAGAATTGAATACAATTACAGACCCAAGCTCTAAATGTCCATTTGTAGCCCAAAGTGTCTTGTAAAAATGGTCACTCGATTGCACGTAGAAGGAGATTATTAGTGAAGTTGTTAGAAGTGGATTAACAACGGCTGGGATGTTAGTTCATCTTTCTATGAGGTTGGTAACATTATTAGCAGTATTGATGTGATAATAATATATAAATAGTAAACAAAAAGGTATAGCCGATAAGCAACTAATAAATGCTATTGTGCTAGATACTATTCCTCCCTCTCATTGAAGCTAAGCTTGTATTCATTTTTGGGCCCCTTGGCTTGTTGCGAAAGACGAGGAGCGGAGGAGAAAGAATCTCCATTCAGACCACCTCCCGATTCCGGATTAGAACTGGTTCGGTTGGGATATCACTCTCAGAGTCAACGGGGGCCACTTGGATTAGCGCTAATAAATGAAGATCGATCGTCAAATAAAGGCTCCCTCTCCCATGGCCCGCCGTGGTGGGCAAGTGAAGGCGGGCGACTCGTCGTCGGTCATAGGCCGTAACAGCGACTAGAAGCTACACAAACACAGTACCGGAAACACAGTACCGGTAGAGGTCTCGCGTGTTGCTGCAGCTAATATAGCTGTAGAGTGAGACGGATGACTCGTTTCCATGTGGTTGCTATTTGGGAGTTGGCACATCAATATCAGAACGCGACCCCAAGATGTAACATGAAATAAAAGGGGTGGAGCAGCGATGAAACAACTCTCAAAAAAGAAAAGGCCGAAAGAAAAGACAAAAATGAATCAAATTAAAGCTACACAAACAAATATCTATTTTGGCCGTATTTGTTAAATGCTTTTCTCCGTTTTATTTCTGTCTTTAACTGAAAAAGAAAAAGAAATCACCCGAATGATGGAATGCATAACTGGATTGAACGGAACCTTCCTTTTTCTTTTATTTTGGATAGAACAGAGAGCTGAATAGCCTGAATGGTCTTGGTTTTGCATCCTACAAAGCAGTACCAGCGACCTGCCCCTTTCTTTGCTACATTTCACGAATCCGATCTGCAACCGTCAGGACTCGGCCGAAAGCTAACTCCATATCTCGCCCAGCCAGAAGTTGACGCATCAAAATAAACACATGGGCTACTAGCTGCGAGATACTGAAAAAGCTATGTATGATTATAGCCCAGCACAGCAACAGTCAATGTAGAAGACAGCGACAGAGAACTTCCCGTTATGAAACGAAGATAGAAGAAACGTGAAGAGTAAGATGATTCTTGTCGAGGGAGGAGGGTCAGGCCAGAATCCTGACTTGAGATCTTCTGATTTAAACCCCACTAGCCTGATAGGGAGGGATGCCCACCACAAGCGAAGGTACGAGTAACGAAATCAATGCATTCAAGAATTCCATCATCTTTTATGTTTACGGAATCTGAAAGAACATCATTCACATACTCACGTTTGTAAGGAAATCTAATAAGATTTACACAATCATAAGGGAATATACAATTATAATGGAATACAAGGTAGACAGACAACAAGCTAGTTCCATTTGGATAGTAAAATCAATCATTCGACCATAGAGTTGGAGGTCATAATATTTCTATGTATAACTTTTTGGACCATTTTAAGAAGTCCAACAACTTTGTTGGAGAAAGAAAAGGATCCGGTCTATGCCCTAGTTGGATTTGGACTTGACTGAGTAGGAGTTGACTTGTGCTACCAATCCTAATAGGAGTCAAATCTAAAAGAGAAAAGAAGATGGCTTCCTATGTGTAACATGAATTTGGATTAGGATTTGAACAAGGATTCCTAGTTGCAACTACATGCTATAGGCCATAGGGGAAGCTATTAAGACCATTCCACCTATTGGTGTGTGATTCCTTCAGTTACTTTTTGGTTCTTTCTATGGTGGAAGTGTCAGACAATAAGAACAACTGGAGGAGTTCTCTTAGTTGAATAAGAGAGCGTCATCGACTTTGCCTTGAAGCAAAGTAGCAACTGATAGCCGGTGGTACATTGGATGCATCGACAAAGTAACTCTCTTGGTTGATAAGAGAATGCCAACAATTTTACTTTGAAGTAGTGGGCGGTTGCAGGCACAGTGTTGCCATAGTGGCAATGGTCTGATCCAGTCATTAGTTGCAGCGACGTCAAGCGGTCTCTAGCAACAACAACAGTGTCGTGAGAAGATCAAGTAAAGAGGGAGGTTTTCTACATATTGGGTGTGACTCCCTTCTTCGTTATCTCTATTCTCGTGTGGGGGATATCCAAATTTAAGGATAATTAAATACGGATGGTGAGTTGTAATATTAATTACATAGTGTCTGTTGGCCAGTATTGTTCCGTGATTTTTCTCTTCTCATCTTGAAGAGAAGTTTTCATGTTAACTCTGTGTTTCTTCTTTATATTTATTCCCTTGTCAGTAATGCTTTCGCAACAAGTCCTCATCACATTTGGGTCCGTATTGGTACAACATCTCCAACAACTGGTATCAGAGCACATGTTGTAGATACTGGTCCAGATGGGAAAGGATTAAGATTCGACGATGATAAAGTTGATGAACACAAATTGACATATTTGGAAACCTAAGATTGAAGATATTCTTTATTGTAAAGATCTATATGATCCAATAGAGGGACAAAATCAAGAGAGTATGTCTGACGCGGACTGGAAGAAATTATATTGGAAAACTATGGAAACAATGTGAAAGTGGCTCGACAGTTTTGTGTTTCATCACGTCTCAAAACAAACCAATACCAAAGATATGTAGAGAAGTTCAAGAAATTATATGAGCGGAAGACTGCCACAAATAAAGCTTTCTTGATCAGAAAGTTGGGGAACCTCAAGTGTCGAGATGGTACAAGCATCATCGAGCATATGAATGAATTGTAAAGCCTTATAAATCAACTAGGATCCATGATGATGGTTATTGATGATGAACTCTAAGCTTACTTCTTCTGGGATCTTTACCTGACATTTGGGAGACGTTCGTTGTGACAATCATTAATTCTACATTGGAAGGCAAGATGACACTTGACCTGGTAAAAACAATCTATTGAATGAAGAGATACGATGATGAGCCTCAGGAGATAGCGGATCATATGTGCACTTCATAGAGAGTAGGGGCACTGATAGAGCGAGAGAACGTGGCAGATCCAAGAATCGTAATGAGTCCCAGGATTGCTGGAAGTCTCATGGTACATCCAAACTAAAGAATAATAGAGGGTGCTTCCATTGCGGCAAACCAGGTAATTTAAAAAATGATTGCAAGGTTTAGAAAAAGAAACATGTGTCTGAAGCCAAATACAAGCACGATGATGACAAGAATACTACAACGACAATCTCATATGAGTGGGACAATGACGACGATGTGGTCTTGACAGTTTGAGAGTAGTGTTTGTATGTTGAGGATGATGATTTTGAGTGGATGGTAGATACTACAATTTCTTATCATACTTCACAGAGTAAGGAGTTGTTTACTTTATACAAGAAGGGGGACTTCAGTAGGGTGAATATGGAAAATTCCAGTTTCTCTAGAATTATCAGGATTGGAGACATTTGTGTTCAAACAAGTGTTGATTGCACGCTCACACTGAAGGATGTTTGTCACGTTCCAAATTTATGGCTGAGTTTGATAACTTGTTCATTCTTTGATAGAGAAGGTTGTCATCTAGATTTTGATAATGGGAAAAGAAAGATCACCAAGGGGCTTTGGTTATTGTATGAGGCAAATTGTGTTGCACATTGCCCAAGATCCAACTTAAGGTTCTCAAAGGAGGCCATATACATGAAGTTTGAGAATCACCAGACAGATCTATGACACAAACAGCTAGGACACATGAGTTGAAAAGGTTTGAATCTTCTATCCACATATAAATTGATTCCTTGTGGAAGGACACTGGTCTTAGTTCATGTAATTAACACATGTCAGGAAGGAAATTATTAGTGCATTTCTTTCAAGATAGGATCAAAGGTGAAGTCACAACTTCCATAGTTGGTTCATTTAGATGTTTGTTGTTCGTTTGAGGTGGCTTCATTGAATGACAATAGATATTTTGTTACATTCATTGATGATACATCTAGGAAGGTGTGGGTCTACTTACTGAAGACCAAGGATCAAGTCTTTGAGTGTTTTTAAAAATTTCATGCCATAGTGGAGCGGGAGATAGAAAAAGTTGAAGTGTCTCTGCAAAGACAATGGAGGAGTGTATGCCTCTATGTAGTTCTAGGTTTAATGTGTGTAGTATAATATATGACATGAAATGACAGAGTGCAACACAACACAACATAATGGTACACCTGAGAGGATGAAACATACCATAGTGGAGAAGGTTAGATGCATGTTGAAGACTACAAAGTTTCCAAAGACATTTTGGGGTGAGGCGGTGAGTATTTCCTGCTATCTGATTAATTGATCTTCATCAGTTTCTTTGGGGTTTGATATACCCGAGGAAGGTATGGATAGGAAAGGATGCTTCTTATGCTCATTTACGAGTATTTGGGTGCAAGGCATATGCACATGTTCTAAAGGAAAAGAGATAAAAGATGGATGATTTAAAGTGATGCCATGTATCTTTCTTGGTCATGGAAATAAGTAGTTTGGCTACATTTTATGGGATCCTATAAAAAAACCATGAGAAAACATAGAGATGTGACTTTATGTGAGACTCAAACATTTACAGAGCCTGAGAGTGATGATGCAAAGGTTGTAAGATCAGGTGATAGTTCTTCTAATAAGAATTATAAGGATGCTTCAGCTTCTTCACAAGTGCAATCTCAGATGATGAAGACAAGAAACATGATCACCCTGAGCAACAAAGTGATAGCACACTGAGTGATCCTATTCTAGATGCACAGATGAGTGGTTCAGACTCACAATCAGAGACATCCGAGTAGGGGGAGGAAGATCATCACCAGGTAGAGTCCTTAGAGAAGTAGTTGAGTAGGTTTGAAAGAGGTCACTATCCTTCATCTAAATATCTGACATCTAAGTATATTCTCCTTAAAGAACAGGGGGAGCCTGAGACTTATCATGAGGCAAGACTAATAGAGATAGAGAAGTGGCATCAGGCGATGTAGGAGGAGATGTCTTCTTTACAGAAGAATGATACTGATGAGCTTGTGGAGCTTCCCAAGGGCTGGAGAGCATTAAAGAACAAGTGGGTATACAATATGAAGAGAGATGACAACAAAAAGGACATCAAATACAAAGCTAGACTAGATGTCAAGGTCCTTGGTTAAAGACCAAGGGTGGAGTTTGATGAGATATTTTCTCCTATTATGAAAATGACTTCTATTAGATTGGTTCTAGTCTTGGTTGCTATCCTAGATCTAAATCTTGAGCAGATAGATGTGAAGACCACATTTATTCATGGTGACCTAGATGAGGAGATCTACATGGAGCAACCAGAAGGTTTTCAGGTGAAGGGGAAAGAACATTTAGTCTGTAGACTAAAAAAGAGTTTGTATGTTTTGAAACAAGCTCCCAGTCATTGGTACAAGAAGTTTGATTCTTCTATGCATGGTGATGAGTACCATAAGGCAAGTACAAATCCATGTATTTACAACAGGAGGTTTCCCAATGAAAAATTAATTATTCTGCTACTGTATGTGGATGACATTTTGATAGTGGGACATGATGTTAGTTGGATCTAGAAACTAAAGACATAGCTTTCCAAAGCCTTTGAGATGAAGGATTTAGGACCAACATGATAGATTTGGGAAATGCAAATCATATGTGATAGGAAACATCATAGGTTGTAATTGTCACAACAGAGTTATGCTGAACAAATTCTTGATCGATTCAACATGATCAAAGCCAAAGATGTGAGAACTCCACTATTTGGTCACTTCAAGCTAAGAAAGAAGTCATGCCCATTCATGGGTGAGGAGAAGGAGGAGATGGACAAGATTCCCTATTATTCTGCTATGGGGAACACAATAGTGTGTACTCATCCTGATATTGCTCATATGATTGACATTCTGAGCAGATTTCTAACAAACCCTGGCAAAGATCACTGGGAGGCAGTCAAGTGGATCTTCAGATACTTACAAGGCATGAGCAACACATGTTTTATGTTTGATGCTTGAGGGATTGATGATGACATGGCATGTGATATTTATCATAGGAAGTATACCTCTGGGTATGTTTTCATTTTTGTAGGGGGAGCCATATCTTAGCAGTCTAGGCTGCAAAAAGTGTGTTTCACTTTCTACGACAGAGGCATAGTACATTGTAGTAGACGAATTATAAAAAGAGATACTCTGGATTGTGAAATTTATAGGAGAGATGGGCATGAATTTGATTGACCGAACTATTTTATGTGATAGTTAGAATGATAATGACTTGAGAAAGAGCACACTGAATCATGAACGAATAAAGTGCATTGATGTGAGATATCATTGGCTTTGCGATGTGATTGATAAGAGGTTACTGACTTTGAGGTAGAACCATATCAAGAAGAATACTTCTGATAAGATGACTAAGATGGTGATGTGAGACAAGCTGGAGCTCTACAAAGAGCTCTACGACATACATTCCCAGATATGATTATGTGACTGCGTCTCCTTTATGGGCCAGATGAGGAGATTGTTGGAAAAAGAAAAGGGATCTGACCCATGTCTTAGTTGGATTTGGACTTGAGTAGGAGTTGACTTGTTCTACCAATTCCAATAGGAGTCAAATATAAAAGAGAAAAGAATATGACTCCCTATGTATAACATGGAGTTGGACTAGGACTTGGACATAGATTCCTAGTTGCAACTACATGCTATGGAGGCCTGTAAATAGAGGACCTAAGGAAATCCATTGAGACCATCCCACCCGTTGGTGTGTATTCCCTTTAGTTGCTTGTTGGTGCCCTCTGTGATACACATGCCAGAGAACAAGAACAACTGGAGGAGCTATCTTGGTTTTTACACCAAGAGATACTCCATTCTCCACTACACTACAAACCATAAGTCTAAGATCATGTCACTCATAGTGAATTCCAATGTCCATCCCAATAAAACAAAACAAACATTACATAAAATACTAATTAATGTGATTGTATATTGCCTTTTTCCTAATGTCAAACTCAAATGGGCTTGATGTATCCTACACAACATATTTTTTAACTAAACAAAACACCCACAAGATCCACCCTCCCCATCCAAAAATCATTTTCATTGAGTTTGGTTACAAACCTAACCATTAGGGAACACTCATTATTAAGACCTTGATTAAAAAGTCTTTCTTGAGAATTTAGCTTTCTACCTATTCCACTAGTAGTAATTCTAGATCTCAACCAACTCCATCCACCCAACCTCTTCAACATAATCCACCAACACCATACATGGAACCTCCTCCCAGTTGTGACTCCCTTTTAATGTCCATTGCACAATCATTGGATACATCATGTATTAACATGCCTACTTTATACAAGTCACTGTGTATCATCCCAAGATTTGAGGCCTCAAATAAAATCATCTTAAAAGGAATGTTTCAATTTCTCATATCGTCAAGGTGCACCTTCTTTTCCATTATCCCATCAATATGTACTCAGTGGTCATGTATGCTCAACCTAGAGTACAGCTAGGACATGTCACCTATCTGAAAGTTGAACCCAGGATGTGCGTGAGTGAGGAAAAAAAGTGGAGACAAGGTACTGGTGTTCTGTTGGGCTAAACGTCATTCCAAGAACCCTACTTGAGCCTTGTATAGTGGACTAAGCATTATAAATGGTATGAGAGCTAGTTTCTCTCCAGTATGCTGGGAGGGGGTCCATATGGGCATGTGGCACACTATCCTTGAGCCATATGGTCCATGGATGTTTGGAAAGGCTATATGTAGTGATGGAACCACCCTTGCACTAGTAGCCATGTTCATGAGATAATTGTAAGTGGGACATTATGGACCTACACTAAAATGGGGAAAGATTTTGAGGCATATAGTTGAGCCTTGACAAGGATGTCAAGAGTCTATATGGGAGAGATTGTAACATCCATGGATTTGAGGCCTCATGCAAACATGATCTTAAAAGGAATGATTTGACTATGCATATCACCAAGGTGCACATCCTTTTAATGAAACCATCAATATGTACTATATGGTCAAGTGTGCTTGGCCCAGAGTAATACTATAATGAGTGACCTATCAGAACATTGATCAGAGTTGTGAACGAGTGGAGACAAAGCATGCACATGGGAACAATGGTGTTTGTGGGGCCAATCACCATTTCCAAAAATCTACTAGAGCCTTAAACAATGTCTTGAACATTACACATTGTCTGTCTTCAACAAGCCACCACTCATCTCTATGAGTACATCTCCCTCTTGATGAACTATATGAACCTCTCCTACAACTCCACCTACCCATAGTAACTTGGATCATACTAGCCCTTCTTCACCTCCAATTATTATGTTGATCGTGCTTATGATTAGTTTTATTAAACATTTCATCACATCACCTTTGTTTCCCCTACAATTGTTGGTCCCCCATAATCCTATCCGATGTAGTTTCTCCACTCTTAGGGGCCTTGGTTTCAGTATCAATGCCTCTATTTGTTGAGATTTTTGGATTTGACTGGGTTTCTACACCTAGACACCATCATGAACATGCCATAATAGAGTTTACTACTCTAAATTTCCCTCAAGTCAATGTGAATTGGCCCTCGAGTATCATCCATGAGGATATCGACATGGAAGTGGAATAAGAAGAGTTAAATAGAGAACATGGACAAAACTAGGGTAAACCATCTCTCATGATGAGGCTACGAAGGTGATGGTGAGGAAGGAGGATCTCCTTACATTACTTCTACCCCACATTGTCAACATGAGGTTGATGATTATGATCTTTAGAATCAATTTTAGGCATAGTATTGAAGTGTCCTTGGAGGTAGCTTGCATTTAAATTCAAGGCACTTGTATCCAAGGTTATGCATTTTAATTCATAAAATCTCTTATGTTGTATGTTTTTGTATTTGTACATGATGTATCTTATCTTATGTTTGTTTCCAAACCATGCAATTTGATTGAAAATATCTAGGTTTTCAGTCACATTTATGCATATTTTGATTACTCCTCATGGACGCTGCATCTTGTATTGTTCAAATACTTTTATCTTGTTTGATATTTTTCTTGGAAAGGACCTCGAAGAATGCTCGTATACCCCCTAATTTTAATATAAAAAAGGGAATGAATACCAATCTATATTGAAATGGATCTCAATCACACATATCTACAAACTGACTAAATTATGTAAAATATTCACTTTTTATAAGACATGCATATTTCTTGCTTTGTGTTGTCTTTTTACAAACTATCAAACATATATAAATAACGAATTTAGTGGGAGATAATTGAATAAAACCTTAACCCCTCCTATAATTTATACATCGTAGAATGGTTTGTCATCTTTAAGAAGGGGGGAATGTTGACATAGTCTAACTGCCCAAATTTGGACACTGTAAATTGGAGATACTCAAGTCATATGTGCACCCAATTTGAGGTTGAATAATAGATACATTTCTCTATTGAAATTTTATGTATATAACTTATAATTATTTTATGACGTGGAAATATTCCCAAATGTGTATTAGAATAAAGTATAATGGATTATAATTGCCAATAGGATAATTAAAAAAACATTCATAGGTTGGCCTAGCTGATAAGGTTTCCTTTGGAAACTCAACTAGAGATAGTAGATGTTTCCCTAGTTACTAGGAACAACTGATTTTGCTTTGAAAAAACTAAGCTGACAAACAAAAACTCACATTCCCAATGCGGCCTATTGAATGAGTTTTAAAACTGGAAATTCAATTGTATGACCTAATCGAGACATGGATTCTAGTGCCATTGTTTGAGTACTTGTTGGTGAAATACGATCAGTATACTATAGATAGAGCATTTTTTGACAAGTAAATATATATTAGAGGGGGGATAAATAGTAGAAATATATCCACTGGAAATTTAACTACTCCTAAAAAATGACTATTTTTTCATAATTAAATCTACTCATTATTAAGCACACTGAACAATAAATAGGGCATCTATTGGAGATCTTTGAGGCTACCGAGTGGCCCCTATGCTATAGTTGAGAAATATTCCTCAAGGAGCCCCTAATCACTCTATTGATCTTGATCACTTACTACATTCCTTGGAATGATATATGATACTTTTCAGAGAGATAGTCCTAATTTGTTATTTTCAAGCTCTACTCTCTCTCTTACCCTTTTTTGATACTAGAAATGATATTTTTATTAGCTCTACCTTGCCTAAGAAACGTCTACAGTCGTCAAATGTAAGGGAAGGTAAGCACCTAATAAGTTTCTTATATACTGTTCATGGAAAAGGAAGCTAGTTACTCTTGATCTAAAAAGAGAGGTCACTTGGTGTATGCTCTTCTGGTGGAATATAATATGGTATACAAAGTTTTAAAATCATAGGGATCAACCTATTTAGATAGTGGATCTACTTCCCTTTGGATATAGAACCCTTTAAATAGTTGCATTCATCTTGTGGCTAATTAATATCTCTCTCCCTTTCTTGTTCTAATTATTGCACTTAACTTGAAATATATTTTTCTGGTCAAAAAATTTGTTTTAAGTTTCTAATAGTTAGATCTTTTCCTCTTGGTACCATAGATCCTACTACACCCTGGTCTAGTTTTTCTTCTAAACATGATTGTTTTTCATTTAAATTTTTAGTTACATGATAATTACATAATACGATATGTTGATAAATGATCCCACTAATGTTTTTGGACTGGTGTATATCAGATGAATGATGTTTTAATAAAGATACAATTTAAATGATCTCTACATAAATTTGGGATGTGATATATTTTCTAGATATGTAAACATTAAGCTTGGGTAGGCATTTTTGTTGAGGAAGAAATTGAATCTGAAATAATAAATGTGATATACATTGGGCCTTGTTAAGAGTATATAAAGATATTTAGAGGTGTTCTAAATCTAAGTGAACCATTTTTTAGTTGGACATATATTCAAATATGTTTGATTCCTTAGAATAGGGTTCTATCTACCAAAGCACACAAGTCAAGCAACAACTTTATAGATTGGTTTAACTTCTTGGCTTTGAAAAGTTAATATGGTTCAATGTAACAAGGTCTAAGCATGGAAATTATTGTCAGGGAACTATGACTTTTGAGATAAGCCGGTCTAATTTATCAAATTTGAGTAGTAGATTTCCATTGTACCAGAGAAAGAAGTTAGATGGAGGACAACGTCTTGGAAGTTGGTATGATATTTTGGAAGTTTGTCTGAACTTTGATGTCGTCAGGTCCATGGTTAGGTTGATCTGATGAGATGTTAGCCGTGTCTTTAGAAGATTAGTCTCACCCTTTAGTCATTCAAATGACTTTCCAGGGTGGATGCTTCTATCTTCTAGATGAGTTTTTTGGTCTTTTGGAAGAGTGTTAAAAATCTCGTTACATCTAAATCAATGTTGTATCTCTTTTTGACCATTGTCCACCTACTATAGCTTAAAGAGGATATTTAGAGGTTGAATCTAGTAGGTCTTTGACCCTCTTTGTATTGGTGGAGATAGATCATGGATCATTCTTGGTAGAGGAGCATGTTCGAGGTTTGTCCTCTTCATTTCCTTAGTTCTTCTTATCCTTTATCTCCTTATGAAGACCAATGATGGCTTATACGAGGTCTGGTCCAGTAGAAGTCATCTTCTATTCTTCTACCTTTCCTCTTTTCTTCTAGGGCTAGTGTTCAACTAGGAGAATGTGTTCTCAGAGATTTTAATGACACCTAGTACATAATCAAAACTAACCAGAGCATTGCTATTGTTCTTCTTCCCATTTCACATTCTTGGTGAGTGGATACTTCCCATTTCACTTGTTCAATAGGGAAAAGGGATGGGTGAATGGGAATACACCCAATAATTTGTTAAATTGTGTTATACTAATACTGAGATGTTATGATGGTTTGATACTAAAATGAAAGTTGATAGTATAAATCACTTTCCTAAAGAAAAATTCCGTTACATCCTAATTCATCAATAAAGGGACAAAGTATGACAACATCGAGTCATATGTGGTTTCCAATGCTATGTTTATGCTTAATTGTTTAGTGACTCCATATGACAGTCTCACTCCCTATGTGTGTTGATTTAAATTTAATGGAATGGTAATGAGTGATCATAGAAATATGCCAATTTGTAGGAATATGCAAATGAATAGAATTCTATATTTGTAGAGATTAATCTTTGAATTAGTAAGATTCTAACTGGGATAGTTTATACATGCCACATTTCATCAATGTTGATTTATATACTCAAAATGATACACCCCCTAAATATCTTGCGAAAGTAAGTTCTAATAAATACTACATCCCATTCATATATACTATAATGATATATGGTTATAAATAACATATTCACATGGGAACTGTGATACACAAGATGACATCTCAATTATAATGGTACTCAAGATAGCATAATTCAATGGACATGAGAATGCATAATGGATGAGATGTTATAGGATGTATAGAAGATCATGTAATCCATGATATTAATACTAAGTTTAAATGCATGTGAGATATAATTACCTAAGATGTGATGTTTAAATATGAGAATGCCAACGATTCTACAAGTCATGGTAGATATATGAAATGAAAATTATTGCAAGATCTTTTGTTGGACATAGAAGCCTAAAGGGCTCATGATATATGGTGAGCATATTCAACATGTCTACATTTTTGATGATGAGCTTGTGTTGTAGAAAGAGGGTAGCAGAGCCTTTGCCTAAATCTCTACTATAGGAGGAAGTGACATTGGGTCTTTTCTACACACTTCACTTCTATAGCATGCCAACTTATTATCATATACCATTTGAGGAGTTGGGCCTTTATCCATTACACACGTGAGGCTTGTAATGTCAGACCTTGGTTGTATTCCAATGGATGGTTGATAAGAGCATTTCATATTTGTGTTTATGTTTTATTTACACACTTACCATATTGTTTTATCATTTTTATTATGAGTTATTTTGGAATTATTATTTATGTCTATTTGGAGAAAATTTACCTGTTTGATGCAGAAAACAAGGTAAAACACCTTATATACCTTAAGAATCAAGCACATAAAAGAAAACAAAATGATGGACCCAATGTAAAGGAATAGCCTACAAACACTTGAAATGACACATCAAGTAGTGCACATGTTGTGCATAATAACCCTAGAAACCTTGAGGAGAAAATATAAGAGTCACAATCTATCTCCCAAAGGATACACTGTGCCCAATCACAATGCAAAATTGACCATTTTAGCAATACAACCAACATATGACATGACTTGTTTGCATGTGGACATGATGTGTCACTTATGATTGAGCAATTATATTGAACAAATCACGTCCTATCTATCTCATACATGTTGTGTCAATTATTTATGCTTCTATGATTTCTTTTTATCTCATAGGAGACATGCCATGTCACCTCCAGGAAATGTTGTGGTAGTCAATTTCTTTGCAAAAATACATAGAAATCAATTCAAAATTCAAGGGGTATCTAATGTCATTATAAAATATTTGCACACACTTGATCCTATGGGGAATGATCCTTCCTCCCTTTTACTAATAAAAAAATTGAGAATAAGGAAAAGGAATCCAAGGAGCAAGAGAAGGATGAAACAGACATGTGGGATTTCACCACATACTAACCACTTAGAGTTTTAACCCTCTCATAAACTCAATTTCCTTCTTATCAACTAATTTAGTATTTATTTTTAGTGGTATATGTGTGGGGGAAACATCATCTCATCTACAAACAATAAGGATAAACAATGATAAAGTATGTACAAGATCACTCATCAACATATTTTTGTTATCTAATTTTGTTGTTTAATTGGTACTGACATTCTTGTTCATGGTTTACACTGACTTTTCTTGGGATGTATCGTTCTAGATATGTATTTAATGAATTTCTTTAGTAAAAAACCAACATAATTATTGTTTTGGGGACTAGAACTAGTTGGTTAATGACATGAAAAAACATGAATTAATTGGAGTAAGATTCCTAGTTTTGGAATATGGTTAGGGCTAGTATAACCATAGATGAAAATAAAATAATTCCAATCGAATATACTATTCTTAAGTTAATAAAAATTGGTTCTATAATATACAAGATTGTAATTGTTTGAATTATTTAGTTGGTTTAATGGTCTAGTGTGAGATGTGCTAAAGGTCATTATTGATATAGAGAAATTTTATTTTTCACTTGAATATCTCTATATATCCAAGTCTCTAGCTACAATACTAGGTTTTTATTTTCCTTTGTCAAACCAAAATAATCTGATTATCATCTCAACCAACAATATTTAAATCCAATTTATTATAAAACATAGTTCAAAAATTCCATTGATTACTTGTTGATTTGATCTAATAATTATTACTTGTAGTGTAAGTCTTTTCATTGATAGTAAACTTTGTATCCATCAATTTTTTTAATGCTATTCCTTGAGGAATAAATTCTTCTTCAAATGTTTTCTAGATTTTCTTAGTTTTGCAAGATTAATTGTTATGTAAATATTTGGTTTGTATTTTTCTATGTTAGTTTGCATTGTATTATGAAAATGAATTGTTTCTTAGATTGATGAAATACTAGTATATGGTTTGAATAATATCAAGTTCTAGAAGCCTACAATCTATAGAGAAATCACTCATGGATTACACCATGCCACTTATACATCAAGCATCTAATTCAACAATTGTTATACCAAAAATGTCAATAAATGATTCCATCCTTGACCTAGGATTGATTGGTATTGTACAACAAAGCCAAATTTTATGCAATTCATATGAAGAAAACGACCTACAAGTCACCAAATTTCTACAGTTAATAGAAATAATGATAATCATCAAGATGACAGATGATGAACTGCAAATTTGCCTTTTCCCCTTCGTACACCACACAAGGGCAAAGTAGTGGATCCAAGGCCTTGACAAGGGGTCAATCAATACATGCTATGCACTCCTGATGACATTTTGAAAGAAATTCTTTTCAGCAAGGAATATGGTGGAAATTCTCAAACAAATCTACACCTTTAAACAATGATATGGGGGTGCCAATAGTGGATTCATGTGAATGCTTTGAAGAGATGTTGAGTAATGGTCCTCATAGTAATCTTATAGTGTGATTATGATGCATATGATGGTGCATTCTTCCTAAGGAATAATGGTACGGAGTCTTGGGACTAGATGAGACAATGTATCATAAATTCCTCTAGTCAAAACAATGAAATGAGAAACTAAAAGGATAACATCTATGGATTGTAAGAAATTTCTACATTTAATGCTAAGATGTGAAGCCTATATAAGAAACAAAATACTATCAATTCCAAAATGATACATCAAGTTATGAGCTGAGAGATATGCTATTATAACTTGGTTTTTCACATGTATTTTATGATTGAAATGAAATTATTTGATCAAAAAGGACATATTAGTGATATGATATGCTTTGTTATATAAGTATGGATTTCTCTTAAAATTCCCCTTTGTGGTGAAATTCATGATTTCTACTATTTTGTTTGTCCAATAATGATATAAGGGAAAAAGGATGGGGAGAAAATCTAATAATAAGGAAAAAGAAAAAGATAATAGTTAATAAGTAATGTACTTGTGATAATGGTTTGGAATCCTCTAGAAGGTGGTATGGATGGCCACTAGTAATTGGATTTTAGTTTCATAGGGTTGCTACTAAGAAAAATAACTGAAATAATGAATATAGAAAAGAAAGGAAGAGAAAAGGATGTGTTTAATCCTTTCACTTTAGGGATTCTAGAAAAATCCATATCTCCTATTCTATTAATTTTTTTGATCCCAAATTTTAAAGGAAAGTCCATAATGACATTATCTTGCCATGAACAAGGTTTGAGACCAAAATTCAAAAAGAACGATTATTTTTAATATTCAAATATTCTCTTTATAAAGCATATTTCAACGGTGATTGAATTATCACCTATCTTGGTCGAATATGGAAACTGGAAACCAGTTTGGCAATCTTCCTGAGTGAATCTCTCATGAGTTAATGCATAAATGATTCATGAATGCAGTCTATTGAATTCATGAAAACAAGACACATCTAACCATCCCTAGTTTTGGCATCCCTCGAGGGCTAACTAGGATTCTCCCAATTTTCTCAAAGTAACATGACTACCCCTTGACACCAGAGACTATATAAGGGGATGGGCATCTAGTGCAAAGACACCATCATGTTCACAAGACTCTAAAGAATCAACAACTCACTTGTATACCCTAAATTCCCTAGATAACCCCTCCATCCCCTTCTTCGATACCACCCTAAATAGTTAGAGGGACTTCCCTACCATTCCCCTCTCTTCGGTTACCTCCTCACCAATTGGGACTATCGTTGAATCCAGTGAGGCCAGGCGAAGATACTAGTGTTCTTTCCTGCCACTCAAAGATATCAAAGCCTAGAGTCAACTCTCAGGTTGACTCATGCGATTTTTTTGTTCGTGAGATGAAAATGGAAGACGACCCCCACAAAAGGTCTATCTTTTCCATGATCCCCTTCTTCACAAGTTAGGACCTTTACGTCTTTTCCCTCTTTTTCTTGTTTAATCAGCAAGGATGCTACATGAGTGAGACACTTGGTTGGCAAGAGATGGTTGGATGGGCCAACCGAGCTGGCAGGGCGGGACCCGGGGTTCCTTGCCTAGGTAGCAGGCCGCATGCCCCTATTGGCTAAAATGATTTAATTTTGTAAAAACTATAATAATAGATAGGATAATCAGATAAAGGCATATAATATATGAATTTTGAACTAAAAAATATGAGGAATCCAATAAAAATATAATGAAAATCTTGATCTACCTCCAATTCCAAAAAGTAACCAAAGTTGCTATCTTTAATATGTTAAATGAATAAAAATCCTAATTTCTAGGTTTTGATGATTTTAATGTGTTCACTTGATCTTAATAATCAAAGATTGGTCTTTTTGGATAAAAAGGATAACTTGTATCTAATTTGAGGTTAATAACTCATTAAGTGATGGATTAGGGTTTCGTTGAGATCAAAAGTTCAATTAATGTTAAGATTAGGGTTTGTAAACCAAAAAGGCATGAAAGGTGATAATCAAAGTTTAGGAAAATAAAACCCTAATAAAACCCTAACTTGAACCCTAAGTCAGTCTTAATGGTGAATCTTGGACAAATTAGTGACACATGGGTAATATGCTTTATTTCAGGGTAATTGAGTTGATTGGTTATTTTGTTGCCTATTGCTTGGACAATTAGTTACTTCCTGAACAAGGTATGTGGTTATGCCTAAGATTAACCACATCAGTTTCCTGTGGTTTCCTAAAATGGATTGGAAATAAATTTTTGCTTGTTTATTTATTTTCTACAATCTATAAATTCACTATGTCTATCACATTATATGGACATGACTAGCTTGAATCTTAAGTCACCTCTGGATGTATGAATGATAAGAGAATTGATGATTGAGCCCATGGGATAGAGGATCATCAAAGGTCATCCGCTTGAATAGGGAAGACTCATATGGTACCACTACAACAAACATACTCATTAGCGGCCTTTCAGAAAAGCCACTAAAAAAAAATAAAAGCCAGTAAACAAGTTTAGCGACATTTGTTGACATTTAAAAAAATGCCTCTAGCGCCAATGCCACTAGGACGATATTGGCTTAAGTTGTAAAAGCCACTAAAGGTTTGTCTTTAGTGGCTTCAAATAAATGCCACATAAGGGCCACTAAACCATCATTTGGCATTTATAAAAAAGCCACTATCCATCAATTGGCTTTTATACAAATGCCGCTATTTTGTATTTTGTTGGTGTATGAAAATGTTCTTATTGAGTTTAATGGCGTATAAAAAATGCCACTAATGACTACTAGTTCTATATTACTACATGTTCATGGCTTTTAGTCATTTAGTTTTCAATTCATTATCATTATTTCTAAATGAATGTCAATTGTATACGAACTCACTTTTCTGAAAGTATGAATGATTTTTATTATAATCAATTCAGAATTACATGGGGAGGACATTTTACCTTTCCCCTTATATTGAATTACATGGGGAGGACGTTTTACCTTGCCCCTTATATTGAATACAACAGCAATGTTTACCAAGCTCCATTGAACTTGGATGGCTTCACATGCCAATATAGTCTTCACTGACTTAAAAGAACAATAGTAGGGAGGCGTGAATGACTGAATTAACTGAATTAACGATCTGTATAGCCACTTATAAACCAGAAACTGTGGGAGTTGCAACATGATTCTCTTGATTAAGTCTGTATTCATTCCTCAGGTTGTACAGATCAGCTTTGGTGTGACTAAACTTTGGTCTACTTCAGATGTCGCTTCTAGATTATGAAAATCCTCTAGTCTTGGACTTCTTCCGTTAGTCTCAATCTTTCTCGCAGACCCTCGCCTCTTCATCTTTATGCCACTTCCTTTAATTCTCCTATTTATGATCTCTCTGGAGTGACATCCATATTGTCTTCCTTGGTTTCCTTTACTGCAGAGATTTGTATTGAATCCTTGTTTATGTGCAAGTCATCTTTCTCTACATCCACCAGGATGTTTACAAACTCTATTAATTCATCCAACTCTTGGTAAACAATTGTGTGATTCCTGCATTATCAACAATAGTGTAAAGCAGAAAATAATAAGGGCAAATAATTTACCTGCTGACTCATCTCAACAATGCCACCTGCATCATCAACAATTGGTCCAAACACATCCATAGTCAATACATATGCAGCAGTACTCAACATCCATGTTGAATCCACCAAGTGGCCTAATGCAGAGCAGTTGCAACATCCATGTCAAATCCCCCAACAGACTAACTGACAAATGGCCAAGCAAACCTTTCTTTCTTGCTTTGAAATTTCATTTTCCTTTGATAGCTTCCTCCCAGGACCTAATGCAATTTCATGCTCTTCTCAGGTTTTAGCTCTAAAATTAGAAAAAACCATTACCAAAAAAACTTTCAGGAATTGTTAATTCCTCTTGCAAGTTGCAGCAATAGAAGTGTGATGTTCATAAAAAAAATATCACTAGTACATGATTACAGTTAGCATGACAGTACATTGGTTCATCAAATTAAAAAGAAATTTACATTCCATCTCTATCAAAGCAATGTTCATGTTTGCTTATTCATCAAATTAAAAAGAAATTTACATTCCATCTATATCAAAGCAATAAGAGAACTAACTTCAATAATTATGAGTGATGTTTGCTTATTCAACAGAGAACAATATAAAAACTCCGTAATAGATGAAATTCCCTTGGCAATATGTATGAAGGCATGTGAAGAATGAGACATAATAACAAGGTAAATAATGATTCCTGCTCTACAAAAAATGTGTGGAATATGCAATGGTAAATTCATGAGTTAATTATTAAACAGAGATGTAGAAAAGATGTGCACCAAACATGCTTGTCCTATAGGGAAGCCGAGCATACTCCTCAGAAGAATATAGTTATTAGCCAAAGATGTGTCTGCCACAACTCATTGTACAAAGTGCAATGCTTCCCTCAATGCAGAAGGAAATTCCACCATCTGACCTATAAACCAGTCATTATCTCACATATTTGACAAGGCTGCAACTGGGTTGTCTTGGATTGTATTTAGCCACTATAGTCCTCCCAATATCTAAAAACTAGTTTGGTCTTGGTTGGCTCCACTTCTAACCTGATCATGTCCAGTTCAAGAACATGAAAGTTTGTATTTTCCTCAATCCACCACTTTGGGTGCACCTTTGGAGTTATGTGTGTTAATCGGAAAGAGATCAGGGATAGGAATGCAGAACTGCAGGGCTTTTGGCCATATTTGGCTTAATGTAGATGCATAACAGAGCATGCACAAGTCATATTATATACAGAGGAAGCCTTGTCTCCCCTAATGCTGTAAGCCTCATAGACAGATGGACCTCCAACAAAATCTAGCATATGCAAAAACACATGTGATTGTTCAACTATCACAACAGCTCGAGTGGTCACTTGAAGGCAATTTATAAAAAATTACAATTACACTTACAAAGTGACATGTTGAATAACCTTCCCTCTTCAACTCATCCTTCTCTTCTAATTGAGCCCTAAACCCATTTTTCTCCACTCTAAGATTCTCTAGTGGAAACTGAAATGATATGTAAATAAGTTTGGTATCTTTAAAAATCAAATGATGGGCATAGAAGCACTAAAGAATGGGAAGCAATAATGATGGTAACTTCTGGTTCACTTGTATGATATGTATCATTATAAGTTAGTAGCATACCATCATTGTGCACACTTAGCATCAATAGAATGTCTGTCATGCCCATGGAAAGCTTCAGACATGCATTCAACAAAAGGAGTCTTTGAAATTCAATGAAACTCGATCTTCACAAAAATGTACATGTATCCAAAGGGGTAAAGATCAACCTCCAATTCCAAAGTGGATTACATAAAAACAACTATAGCTCTCCTCTCTTTAGATAGTATCCAAGAATGCATACAATAGCATGATGATTTCGTGTTAGCTTAATGACACTGAAGGACACCAAAATAAAATAACTTCATGGATGACAAAGGAAAAAGTGAAAAATGTACCTAACTCTTAAATTATGGTTAGGTTTTAGTTAACTTGTATCTCTTAAGCATTCAAAAACCCATACATATGCTAAGGAGTCAAAATTCAAAACTTACAACAGCTATTGATGGCTTGTGCGACTGCCCAGGGCTCCCATGGGACACATCCATTTCTAGTATAATAGTTGGCTCTTAGGAGATCTTTGGCATGGATGGAGGATGCTCAGCTGTGGTGAACTTCTCTGCAGGCTTATTCAGGATCTCATTCGTTGTGGAAACATGAAGTGCGTTGTCAGTAAATATTTTTAATGTATTTCGTTTAACTAATTTAAACGAAATACATTAAAAGATTTTACTTACAATGCCCTTCATGTTTCCACAGTGAATGAGATCCTGAATATGCCTCCATCCATGCCAAAGATCTCCCAAGTGCCAACTATTATATTAGGAATGGATGTGTCCCATGGGAGCCCTGGGCAGTCGGACAAGCCATCAATACATAGGTTGTCAGCTCTCGAGATTGGCCTTTAATTAATCTCCAAGTACAGAGCTGCAGTTAGCAGAGGATCATTACCATAGTTATTGGCTTTTAGGGCCTGCATCACAACCACATGTTACTGAAAGGGTATTATTTTAGATGGAGGGGGTAAAGGAAAAAAGACAAATATACAAATGCTGTTTTAACAATTAAGGGAACAAGGAGGAACCCACATTACTAAGAACACCCATTCTTTCTTGAGGCTTCTGCCTAGACTTCTCAACCATAGCAAACTTCTGAAATGTTGACAATGACTTAGTGTGCCTCTGAAAAATGTAAAAACACCAGGCTATATTATACTTAGTACCAAAAACAAAACATTCAAAAACAATACAGTGAGAAGACAGAACATCACTCGTACAAGTAACACACCTCATCCGTACCCACAAACAAGAAGCTAAAACACTGCTCATAGCTAAAAATCACAAACCAATCATAATATGTGTATCATCCATAATACTAAGATTCTCCATAACAAAATTAAAAGTAGGACAAAACAAAATAGGATTGTTATTTGGCAACATTGTCTACGACAATGGACATGAAACACCATTACATTGGATCGGCATGTACAAATAACAAAGTGGATTACATAAAAACAACTATAGATCTCCTCTCTTTAGATAGTATCCAAGAATGCAATTAAATTTAAACTTCATGTCCTGCAACAAATGGAAACGACTTTAGATACTACTTTTGTTTTCAATTATGTAACAGTATAAGAAATACTTTATGCTCACCTTGGAAACTTATGTGTTTTCGGCCATGCTATGACGTTGCCAACAACATCATCAACAGATTGATATTGATCATAAGGTCTAACTAGAGGATCGTTGCCCAACAAAGCAACCTATACAAAAATAGCAACAAATGATGAGCCTAAAATTTCACCTCCCACCCTTTTCATGGGGTCAACCTCAGAGACTCGACCGAATGCAATTCTAGCATCTGGATCTGTAAAACTGAACAGATACACATCCTATAAAAAAATACAGTTGACATAACAAATTTATATAAATATAAAATGAAGTGCAATTCACAGTAATACAAACATACTTGTCTCTTCTTAAATGATGAATGTCTTATATGGAGTGGAGTTTGCATTGATAAGTTTGTCTGCACAATTATTTTATTTTTGTCATAAGTCCATAAAAGTCAACATGGAAAATTATTGATACCACACATCTTGTATAAAATGTATTCATACTTGGCCAGTGCCAACATGCTGTGCTTGACTGTTTCCTGCTCTAGTTAAGGCAAACAACTCCTCTAATTTTTTGTTGAATTCATCCTTTTATTGTTGAAGTTTTGCATCAAATTCCAACCGTTGTTCTTCAAGCTTATCCTGGAAATGCTTCCTTTGTGCTTCTTCAGCTTTTCGGGATTTATGGTTCTTGCCCCAGATATTAGAAGGTGATGGTCCAAGTCCATAACCACAAACATATCCTGGTCTCTCTTCTCCCATAACATGCCTATAAATTTCATCTGAAGTAACATCAGGTTGTTTTCTTCGCAGCTCTTCTCCTACCTCAGAATTTTTTTCCTACATACAACAAATCATATGAGATGCAATTTATACCTAATATATACCTCTATGAAATTAGTACATGTAACATAATACTATAGGATATTATGTGTTGTACCAAAATTTTGGCGGATTCAACATCAACTATGCTCCCATTTTTTTACGATGAGTTTTCTCAAAAAACATTATGGGATCCACTTCTCCACCTATTTCCTTCTCCAACTTTATCATTCAAACAAGGTTATTGTAAACATCAAATTAACGGATGTCATCAAATTATCTAAATGGATCACAAAAATTACTAACTTACATCATATTTCAGACATGCAAACGACTTGGTTCCTGTTGTGTGGCTAACCTTTTGAAATTTTCTGCTTGTCTCGTTAGTTATAGACTTCTTCTGTGGAAAACATTGCAGTATTGTGCATATTAATTATCTGTGTGGTACTGTAAGTATCAATGAATAGAAAAAATAATATTACCTTTCCTTTATTACTCCTCCAATAATCGACAAGAAATTTCCAATGCGACTTGTCCACGCGGGGAACAACTTGTTCAAGCTGTTGTTCGTATGGACTATCTTCTACAAAGTATAGTCTCCTTAACTCGCACTTGTGGTCCTTCCATTTCTTTCCTAGTCTCTTCATTGTCCACTCCTTCAGATCTGAATCCATTGTGAATTTACTCTACCGACATAAATGATATCAATTAGACGCTTCATTTAACCATTTAAAAATAAAATTTAATAATATACCTTCACAAAATTCCATATAGAATCTTTTTTATTTGCTGGAAATTGTCTCTAGTCCTCATAGTTTAGTGGACAAAGATTGGGATCTCTTGCAATGGTTGTTAGAAAACTTGATAAGTGACTTTGGTTTTCACCTACTGGTTGTCCAAATTGATTTTTCTCAATGGGAATTGGATCGTCGGGCTTTCTTTTCCAAACTTTCAAACATTGTGTTCGGCCACGTGCTCGATGTTTTTGACCTAAGAATTCATTCATAAAGGATAATATATATATATATATAATTATATATGATTAAATGCAGCACTATAAATACAATGATATGAATGAAATGATTACCTAGCCCATCAGAAGGTGTTGTTGTAACATTCAATGACTCAACATGGTGATCAGAGATGTTATTTTCGTCCATGTTATCAGGAAATACATTGCTATTTTGGTTACTTACAACTCTATTCTCTACAATTCTTGAATGAATAGACACGGAAGCATTGACATTAGGCACACGGGATAGCTGTGAAATTCTTGATCTTGTAGCTTTATCGCCACTTTATTTATTTTGCTGATTTTGGAACCTTGTTCCCATCTCCTTTTCAGTTGTGCATGTTTTAGAGGATTTCGAACCACCAACCATATTAGAGTCTTGGGAAGACGTGGCTGATTGGGCATTTTTGGCAGAGCTAGCAACAGTTTTATTGAATTTGTTTGCTCGATGTTTTTGACCTAAGCATTCATTCATAAAGGATAAAATATATATATGCATAATTATATATGATTAAATGCAGCACTATAAATACAATGATATGAATGAAATGATTACCTAGCCCATCAGAAGGTGTTGTTGTAACATTCAATGACTCAACATGGTGATCAGAGATGTTATTTTGGTCCATGTTATCAGGAAATACATTGCTATTTTGGATACTGGCATCTCTATTCTCTACAATTCTTGAATAAATAGACACGGAAGCATTGACATTAGGCACACGAGGTAGCTATGAAATTCTTGATCTTGTAACTTTATCGCCACTTTCTTTATTTTTCTGATTTTGGAACCTTGTTCCCATCTCCTTTTCAGTTGTGCATGTTTGAGAGGATTTCGAACCACCAACTATATTACAGTCTTGGGGAGACGTGGCTGATTGGGCATTTTTTTGTAGAGCTAGCAGCAGTTTTATTGAATTTGTTTGCTCTATCATTATAAATTTTAGTTGGAAGGGAAGCTAAATTTTTTTTGGAGCGATTTGAGGTTGACATGTTCAAAGATTGCCAACAAGCATGTCGAGTAATGCTAGGCAAATGAGTCACCGTACAGGAGTCATTGTTGTTGTTCTTATCATTGCTTGCGGCTGTCATGTTATGGCAGTTGTCACTGTACTGTTCTCTCATCTTGAGTATATCAAGTCACATAAAAATGGTTACATTTAGAAAAATATTGAACAACATAATAAAAATTTTATTAATAATATTTGAAAATGAAACTCAGATATTTAAGCAAATATAATTATAAACAACAGTAGAGACAAGGATAAATATGAATAAGAATAATGTCAGACATGCAAAATTGATACACCTAGCTAGAGCACAATGTGAGACAGAAAATTAAAGAGATACATTGAGCCAAAAAAGGCTTATTTAAGTCAAATATTAATGATAAGCAAAAAGAAACATTGGCTGCTATTTTGTAATCTTCTCATTCAAAACAGTCATCATCATCACTTTGAGATACACTTTCATCATCCTGCTGAATTCGGGATTGGTCTTTTTTAGTTGTTGAACTAGCAACAGTAATTCCTTCCATATCCAATCTAACTATGTCACAATCAGTATCTCCATCCTGTGATGTCATTGATGTCCCATCTCCAGTTTCACCTTGCACATAAGCTTCGACATTCTCAATACAAGATTGTTCTTCCATGTTGAACATATCCCGTGGGGCAATCTTTACAGAAAAATGCCACCCTTTTGCACTAACATCTTCTACATAAAATACTTGTCCAACTTGAGATGCCACTACAAATAGTTCTCCTGTAGTTTGAAGGTGTCTCAAATTAACAAGAGTCAACCCATGTTCATCATGCTTGATTCCCCTCGTTGAGTAGATGTCCACCCAATCACACTTAAATAATGTCACCTTAAAGTGTTCATAATAATTGAGCACAATAACATCCTTCAAAACACCATAGTAGGTTACATCTCTAGTAATTGGATTGCGGTCAGTGGTTTTAGAATAACAATCAGTCTTAGCTACTAGAAAGACTCCACTATTTTGTGTTGTTCGATTTGCATCTTTTGCCTTGGTATGAAATCTGTGACCATTGACAACATAGCCCTTGTACTTAATGGCCAATTGATGTGGACCTTGAGAAAGAAACTTGATTTTATCATCTACCATATTTGTTCTTAGGAGTGTCTCAATCTAACAAAAGAAAGTTTGTTAGACTTTATTCATGAAGCATAACTAATTTAATTACCACAACTAAACTTACATGCTCCTTAAACCATCCATCAAATGAGTTACTATGTATTCTCTGAACCTCCTTTAAGGACTTTTGAGGATGTTTTTGCCTAATGATATCATAGTGCATCCTGAATACAAAATATGTGCAATATGTTATTGGAATATGTTATAGCATTTTATTAATAGAAGACAGTTGACACTAACTTACTTAATGTAGGGTTCAATTGCTTCACAATTGAATAGTACATACTTATGGGCTTGTTTCAATGTATGTTCATCCAAGACACATGTTACCATTTTACCAATACCACGACCTACTGTTGAGAAAATAGACCAATCATCACTGTCAAGTGTTGGCTCGTTTTCCAAATTTGCTTCGTCAGTATCGTTTCTATTTGGCCGATTTAACTTTGTTTCAACTCCATCCAAGTATCTTGAACAAAAAGTTAGACACTCTTCCGCTATATATCCTTCTGCTATTGACCCTTATGGATATCTTTTATTACGAACATATCCTTTTAGGGTCATCAGATACCTGAAAACAAAGTTGAGGAAAATATTATGATAAATTACATTCCAATAGGTAAAGTCATCACAACGTGTGAAATGTTACCTTTCAATTAGATACATCCAACGATACTGAACAGGGACGGCTATCTTAGCTTCATAAGAGAGATGGACTGATAGATGCACCATTATGTCAAAAAAACATGGAGGGAATATCTTCTCCATCTCACAAAGTGTAACAGCTATTTCATTTTCCAATGCAGAAAAATCAATTGGATCTATGACTTTAGTGCACAACCTTTGAAAATAGCGACAAAGATTAATAATACACGACTTAGCATTCTTACTGGGCAAGGACACAGTGACAGCTAATGGCAAAAGTTGTTGCATCAGCACGTGATAATTGTGACTTTTCATTGGTAGCATCTTCTGATCCTTCGGCCGTGCACATCTAGATATATTAGACGCATACCCATATGGAACTTTGACATATTTTAGGAGGTTGGAAAATAATATTTTTTCATCTTTTTCATTGTATAGCAAGCTGGAGGTAGGATGGTATATTTACCAACAATTTTTGGATGAAGCGGAAATCTGATTCCCATATCCTCCAAATCCTTCCTTGCATTCAAGTTGTCCTTACTTTTATCCTTCAAACCTAGCAATGTTCCAACAATACTCTCACATATATTCTTATCAATGTGCATGCCATCGAGATTGTGCCTTACAGTGTTAGTTTTCCAATATGGTAGCTCAAAAAACATGCTTTTCCTTTCCCAATTGTGTGTTGAATCCTTACCTCTTGGCCTTTTCTTACCAATTAAATTTGTTCCGTCCTCCAATTGTGACAAGATTTGAGCTCCAGAAGGAGGTTTAGGTGGACTCCTAAATTCTTACTGACCGTCAAATGCCTTTGCTTCTTTTCGAAATCTGTGGCTAGTTGGCAAAAACCTACGATTGCCTCTGTAGCAAACTTTACGGCTATGTGGCAACCAATGTGAGACAGTATCTTTATTACAATAGGGACATGCTTTGTAGCCTTTAGTACTCCAACCAGATAGATGTGCATATCCTGGAAAATTACTAATTGTCCATAATAAAGAAGCACACATCTGAAAGAATTCCTTGGTTCTAACATCATATGTATGTACACCAGTATCCCATAGTTCTTTCAACTCATCAATCAATGGATGCAAGTACACATCTATATTTTCGGGTGAAGCTGGTCCAGAAATGAGTAGGGACAACATAAAATATGGTTGCTTCATGCACAACCAAGGAGGTAAATTATATGGAATAATCACAACATGCCATGTACTGTAAGAAGTACTCATTGTCCCAAAAGGATTAAATCCGTCAGTTGCAAGTCCCAAGCGAAGGTTTCTAGCGTCTGTAGCAAATTCTGGATGCATCGCATCAAATGTTTTCCATGCAGGTGAATCAACCAGGTGTCTTAACTTGTCATCTTTTTCATATTCTTCTGCATGCCACCTCATTAAGGATGATGTTTTTGATGACATGAATAACCGCATTAGGCAGGGTATAAGTGGAAAGTGTATGAGCACTTTGATAGGTATTCTCTTGGGTTTTTTTGCAAGCTCGTCATCATCATCTGGGATTTTAATCGGTTTCCATCTTGATGCTCCACATGTATCACATACGTCTTTATCAACAAAATCCTTCCAAAACAACATGCAACCATTTGGACAAACATGAATCTTCACATAATCTAAGCCCAACCCCGTAATCGTCTTTTTTAGCTCATAAAATGAATTAGGTAACTGTTCTCCTTCTGGTAGCATCTTCTTAAAGAACGTAAGAGACATAGATGATGCTTTCTTACTCAAGCCATTAAGACAAACCAGGTGATAGAATTCTAGGATGCAAGCAAGTTTGCTATATTTCTTACACCCTGGATATAATTCTGTCTCAGAATCCTTTAAAAAGATATAAAAAATTTCAGTATTGAAATGTTGATCACTAGATGGCTCCACTCCTTCTGTATTTCCATCTTCACTGAAACTCGAAAAAGTATCATGCAACATATCTTGTAAATTTTCAGCATTAAGGAAATCTCCCTGATCAGTAGGAGCATCCATTTGAACATTGACATCTTCACCATGAAAAGCCCAAGAAATATAGCTTGGTAAGAAGACATGCCACAGTAGATGGCTCAATGCAGTCTTTTTGGTGATCTGGTATACATTAGCACACTTTCTACATGGGCATACAATCTTGTCTCCAATCGATGAATGTTCAAAAGAAAAATCCAAAAATTTAGATACTCCACATAAGTATTTACTACTGGTTCGGTCATCCTCTGCTATCCAAGACTTATCCATTCTATAAAAATAGTAAAACATATAACATATGAGTAAGTATGTCATATTAAAATAGACTATACAATATGAGAAAATACTAGTGTAATCATGCAAATGAAGTTCACGTGAGCATATTTGACTATGCGGGCGCCCAAGCATTTTTTGAAATACTTATAATAAGGATAAAAAACATAGTTATAATAATGATAAAATAGCATTTATAATGAAATTTATCAGTAATTTGTAACATAATAGGATATGCATATTTCTTTTTGTTGTTTGGTTTTGAATGTGTCGTTAGATAGGATGGATACGTGAATTTGGAACATTCATGGGAACACACACTTCAGTTATAAGCATTCATGTAGCAACTTTCAGTTCCATTCATTAATCTCTTTTTACATCCACACACAGGGGTGTACCCCTAAACAGTAACTAAACAAAGGGGTTGATGTACCCCTAAACATGTGCACAATTAAAAAAACTATTAATACAGAAAAGTCTAGATAGATAGACAACTAAATACTACACCAACATGGTCCCGCATCAGTAACTTCGAGGACTTATCATTGTGGCGATCTTCTCCTGAAGTTCAGAAAAGAAAGCAGCTACGATTATTGATTGCTTTCAGACAAAAAGTGTAAACACAAATTTTTTGTCTTGACAATTATATTTGTTAATTGGACTTACCGTGGCCTTTTTGATGATCGTGCTGTGTCACAGAGCTCCTCACTGTATTTAGATGAATCTGAACTGATAGGGGCCTCATAATCAGATTCGTCCGAGCTGATATCCTCCAACGTGCGCTCATACCGCAGTAGATGATTGGGGTCTCGCAGTTGGTGTTGGTTATCCAAACTTTGATGGTATTATGGACAACTAGATGGAGAAAAAGCCTGTCGCTACGGCCCACATGCATCTTTCCAATCCAATCACGCCAAATGGATTTTGATACAGGATTTCCCACCAAATCATAAT
Source organism: Alisma plantago-aquatica (assembly GCA_963693085.1). Lineage (NCBI taxonomy): Eukaryota > Viridiplantae > Streptophyta > Magnoliopsida > Alismatales > Alismataceae > Alisma > Alisma plantago-aquatica. The sequence goes on from OY856414.1 coordinate 190,978,459, forward strand.
CAACCTCGATAACATGTGAATAATTGCCAAAAGTTAGGGTCACTTCACCAGGCCTGTAGTGTCTTCCTTTTAGAAAACACCAATGTTTGGGGTATGACCAATTGGTTTAAGGAATGATCATCTAGGATGATGTCCAATTGTTCTTCAATTGGGAACGTTAACATTGCCATAGAGGCCCAGTTCATAGTGACTGTTGTGGGTGGACAGAGACTGCATAATATTGGTATTAACAAAGTGTAAGTACATATAACGATGTTATATATTTTTAGAAAAAGTTGTATAACATCAGTTAACCTTTTATTACTTGTCATAACCAACTTTATTGTGGTAGACATGATAGCTTGAAAAGAAATCTAATAGAGGAGATCATGTCCTATATCTTTGCAATCGGTCCAATGTTCACTAATCCTTCTTTGAAAATTTCAAGGAAGTAACTAGTATTTTCTATAATTTGATGTATCTTTTTTTTGTTGAACCATGCGTACCTCCTCCTTTATTAAAAACAACACCAAAACAAAGTTTAACTATTTACAAGCTAAGAAGCTAACAACTGTACAGAAAGGAAAACTATAACTATCTATTTATGCTATTGACATGATGTATACACAGGGTCCAAACCCCTTTGGGATCACAGACTTTTTGAGAAAAGATTCTTCTATTCCTCTCCTTCCAAATACTAGAGATGAGGAAGAAATCTGCACATTTGGCTCTCTGATTGAGTGATAAAATCTCTGTCAGACATGAAGGAGCACAACCGTACTTAAGCTTAAAGAAGGACCAAAGCTCAGTGTAATAGAAACAGTCAAAGAAGAGGTGTTGTCCATCTTCTTCATGCTTCCAACATAGATAGCAAACAGAAGGGAGCTGGAAGTTAAATTTCTTTAAAGTGTCCTGAGAAGGTAAGTGCTGAAGGTAACATTTCCATAAGAAAACAGAGATATTCCTGTTAGGGATAGGTCTAAATCTGACTCACAAGCACTATTTGGTAAATTGTTTGGATAAACCTAAAGTAGGCATACAAATTGTGGTCTTCCCTTAACTAATTGCATTGGATGTACTGAAAATGTCATGCCCCACACAATAAAGTTGTAACATAAAAAAAGTCAAACCTAAAACTAGAAATGCACACTACAAATTTTAGCATGATCGTGTATGAATGCAAAACAATACTGAACTGAATTAGGATCAATCATAGGGATTGGTTAACTAAATTATCATTGACATCTACTTGTTTAAGAAATAGGTTAAGCCAAGGTCAACACACACTAACAATCATAGTAAAGCCTCATCATGATTTACAGACCAGTTGCAGACTCCTAACACATGTATCAATGACTGCAAAGTATGTCATGCAACTTGTTTTACACATGAAAAAGAGCCATGTTCAACTACATTGGCTCAAATGGAAACCAAACCCTATTAAAGGTAGGTCTAAATCCCACTGATGGCCGGAATTTGGCAAAAAAATTAGCTAAAAATGAACTAAGCATACAAAATGTGGTCTGGCCTGAATAATATTACCCAAATTGAGGAAAATGTGGCATGAAACAAAGTGGTGGTTCATATCCATGGAAAAAATCATATCAATCCAATCCATATAAAAAAACACAACTAAAGCTAAGAGTGGGAAAAAATCAGTAAATCTTAGTTAAAATCTCTATTGAAATCATGTACAATTTGCCTTAGGAAAATATTTTGTGCCCAATCAGTAAATCGTGCATGGGCTTGTTTGTCGTGGCCATCAGGGTTCTGTCGAATTCCTTGTAATTGCCTCCTCTCCTAAACATAGGACATGGGTGTACATATCAATACACAACAACGATTACAATGTCCCACACACTTGTTAACAATAACCATGAAGCTCTAGAAGGATAAAGATGAACTCAACCGAGTCTGAGAAATAAGCAAGAACCAAAAAGTAGGGAAATATCGTATGTGCTTCACCGAGCTCTCTCCTCCTTTTATTTTCCTCACAACTCGTCCTTCCAATGCCTCCTCTTTGGTGATCTGGACTGGAGGTTGGGTTCTCCTAGAGGGGACGAGATGCGGGTGGGAGGCGGAGAAGATGGTGAGAGTGTCACCAAATTGGGAGGCAGAGAAGAGGTGAGAATAGGGTGTGAGAAATAGAGTTTGGCCATGGGTGGGATTTGTGGGGGTGCAGGGGGCTAGCGGAGTGAATGAGGGAAAAAGAGAGAAACCTGACGAGCTCATTGAGTTATTGCGGGGAGGAGAGGGGGAGCGCCAACATACCACTTCAGAAAGTTGCAAAGCTTTGGATGATTGGAGTCCCTCACTCGAGCTCGCCGGCGCCTGAGGCGGTGCTTCAGGTTGGCTAGGTCAAAATAGGCGGCGGATGAAGGTTCCCGGTTCCCGATTGACACACACGACTGGAAACTCTCATCCACTCGTAAATGCCGATTCCAGGTTGGGACTCACCGTTAGCACCGACAACTCTACGGCCGACAGATTCTCTGGAGCCGACACGATCCACAAAGCTAGGGCTCGTCGCAAGGAGAAACTGGAGAGGGAGGAAGTCGCAAGCTTGCGAGAGAGCGGCAGATGTCAGGATGGATTAAGGAGAGATTAGCTATTTGGAGCGCGAGTCGTGAAATTTGGAGCGGAAAAGTCAATATTGCCTTAGCAAATTTGAGTATGGCAATTTAGGATTGCCACTAATTAAAAATACAAATGCATTTAATGTTAAGTCCTTTCTAGAAACTCTATAATAGGAGGTTTAGAGGCATTTTAATTAAAAATGCTTGTATATTAGAAAGATAGTGGCTTTTTTTTTTAAATTCCACTAGAATAAATGCCGCTAATGGGCAATTTTGCTGTAGTGTACCAAGAACCCGTGACGAGAAGGTGGCCTATATCTACTGTAGGGACAATACCCCGAGGAGTTTCACAGAGTGTTGGATAAATGATGGTTGAGTACTCATGATTAAAATGTTAATTTTGATCCTATAAAAAATAATTGATGTGATTATGTTGTTACAAATAAATGCAAACTTTTTCCCCCACATACCAGTATAACTTGTCATACTGACTACATTTTGATTTCTCAGCCTTTTAGGATAATCTCCTACCATTCTTACAAGAATAATGGAAAATGGACATCCAAAGAAGAATAAACCAAATTAATAAGAAGTAATGTAATTATAGAGGATTTAGTTAGTTAGTTTTATTTCATTTTGCAAACTCTACAAAACCATACCATGTAATTCCCTTATAGAAAGTTTATCTTCTACAAACTATTTAGTTAGTGAGAAATTCATTAATTATTTCTGGTTATTTGATAACCTTAATCTTATATTTATTTTAATGGCCCTTTACCTCTCAGTCCACCTGAATAAGAGATAACATGGGCAGGGGGTCATTACATATGCACTAGGTCTACAAGGTTCTGGAGAAAGCAACATGACAATTCCAATTCTGATATAACAAGAACATGCTAAATATGTCACAAAAAACTACAATAACAATCCCTAAACTTTTCATGGAGGAACGTAGCATACTCTAGACAACAACTGGGAGATAATAAACCATCATATGACCACTATGAGAATTTGAGAGTAACTTCTCCAATTGCATGGATGAGATAGGAAATTACTTGTAAAATTTAGAGCTTTTTGATTAAGGGATGAGAACCACAACTTTTACAACTCTCATCAACATTCATCAAAATGATGAGAAGTACAATACATGTCCCTTCCAACATTGAATTCACCCCAAGAGATATCATAATGGTGGTCCCTCCCAAGGATGAAGGATGTGTGACTACCTTCTCTTCTTGCTTTGTGAAAAAGGATAAGAAAAGGAATCTCAAGTATTTAGTTCTAGGTTCCTTTGTTTATTAAATTTCTTCTATTAGAATACACTTGTGTGTTCTTCATTTCAACATTTGTGAATATATTGCTTAGATATTTGCTTCCCCTAGTGTAAATGCAACTACTATCCCTTAGTATTTTTAGAAACCTATTCTTTTGGATGACCATATCACCTGGAAAATGATTTTCTTATATGTAACTTGAGAGAAAAACCAATGATCAATTTTTGAAAGTGGATGGATTGGGCATAAAAAAATTCTTTCTTTTATATTTTTTAGCAATCAACATGATCCAATTTTCCATTTCCCCCATCATAAAGGATTCATCTTGGAATATTTATTTGTTGTTGGAATGTGAATGAACAAATGGAGTCAATACTAATTTTGATAATTTGTTCTTTCACATCTTCTGAAATAAAAAATATGTAATTTCCATCCAACGTTTTGATTGATGAAGTTGTTAACATTTGAAAATAATTTGTTTTGACTGTCTCTTTACCATGATGAAAACGTTCTATACAACTCATATTGAAAAAAGTTGGACTTCCTATGTGGGACTCTATCCTACAAAAAATGCTAAATGAAATAATTAAATGAAAGACCCCTAAAGGAGGCTAGTCGTTGACATGGACCCCCAGAGTGAAGTCTCCTTGAGAATATGAGTCCATGTGTCACAAATTTATTTTTTACCCTAAGTCCACAGGTCCTAATGGCTACACAACCAAGGAAAGTGGAACTAGGCATCCGTCCCTAGAATGGATCAATAACATATGCATGAATAAAACCACCAACAAGAACAAGGTAAAACATAATAAGATATTAACATGTATAAAGAGATATGTACCCATTTCTATATTCAAGTATACCCATTGGTGATTGTTTCCTAGTGTTAGAGCCTTGAGTGCAGCAGATCTTCATTGGCAACTAAATATTCGATAAACACAATATATTAATGCTAAATCATTAAGTACGCTATGAAAAGGAATGTAAATAGTTTAAGAGTATTATAATAGTTTCTTGGTTAGAAACATCATATTAAGAAAGAAGTATAATCAAGGCGAGAACACTTAACTATATTGTTTTATATAAAGCATGTTTTAAGTGTATTATAATTACACTTCACAACATAAAATGTCCATTAACCAACTTCCCATTGCAAGGGTTCATAAGGGTGCTCAAGATTAGCTAACCATTTTATATGTGGGGGATCTCAAGACCCTAAGTCACTAAGCTAAACCTATTTTTAGAGGTTCTTGTGCCCTTACCCCTATAATTCATGCAGGTACACAAGGTTTTTTATAATGGAAAAGTTCAATTATAATCAAGGTTTGTTCAAAATATTTCAAGAAAACCGAACGTGCTAATCATAGGGAACAAGTAGCTCAAACAAGTAATTATCTATCCAAGAATTCGTACGAGCATACATATTAACAAGACAATCATAGTAGGGTCAAAGAGATTAAGCGTACCTCATGATTAGAGCACAAGATTAACAACTTGATTTAGAAAACCCTTAAATAGCAAGATCGACTAGATCATGGCAATAGAGTCAACCAAGTGATCCTTGGATAAGAAATGAGTGTAAATAGATTAACATTAGTAAGATTAGGTCTCATTAATCATTATCATGGTAGTTGGATGTGTCAACTAAGTCTAGGTATTATATCTTTCATCATTGACTTCAATATCTCAACTAGGTCATGCATAGCCATTATCAAGCAACATAGTACGTCATGGGTTCATTAGTACATAGAATGGAACATCACAACTAGATCAAGGATATGTTATTAGAGTTCCAAGATCTTAAATTGAGCAAACATAAGATTTGAGCAAGCTAAGTGAACATAAGCATCAACATTGTCATACTAGTCATTTTTAGTCATTTTCATGCAAATTAGTCATCAGTAGAGTATAGATGAGATCTAGTTAGATTTAGGGTCATAATAACCAAAATATTACTGATTTAGATACATCAACAAGCATTATGATCACTAGGGTGATCTTCGCATAAGAGTGAAGTTCCAAAAATCACTATACAATATAGATCATGGTTTATGTCAAGATTAGGTCAATCAGACATCATAGTGCACGAGATCGATTCACATAGAAATTAAGGATACAAGGCATGCAAGATTTTTGATTTAGAGCTCACATAATATTTTCAAGTAGCATTAGGGAAACATTAGAGAAATGTTCAAGATATAACATCATATGTCCATATAAAGAATGTTTCATGGTTCAAACTGCTTCATCGGGTCAAAGTAGGATACAAGCATGAATAAATTAGGAGACTGGTATAACATGAATCACCCACTAATGATTTGGGTCAATAATGAGGATATGAAACACATTCAATCAAGGTTAACCAATAAAGAAGTGATCTTTAGCATATAGGTTCATTTAAGGTCATTTAAGTCACATTAGATCATTCTAGGGTATAAAGATGAATCAAGTTCAAATCTATATGCATAAAGATGTACAAGGTACTAATATTAGGCCATGATCATGTTTTTGGACATGAAAGATCAACATTATGTATTCAAATAGGATAACATCTAAAAAGGACTTCAAAAGCATGCATTTTAGGATATCAGTGGAGATATGAGCATCATCAGGCTAAGAAAACATTTTTATTAGACAAGGATCATTTTTCTGATCAAAATGACATGTAATATTTCTATATTAGGGTGGAACATAAAAAGATATGATTTTTTGAATTTTACCTTCGAATAGGGGATGATGACCGTCAGATCTTTATTATATGGCTAGAAATCAGCAGTAGGTGCCCGCCACCTTGTTGGGCCTGTCCCATGCTCCACCATAGCGGCCCGCTCGAGCAAGGCCCACCAGCCAACCCGACCCTAGAGAGGATGGAGGCTATTGGGTCCTCACTGAGATGACCATAAGATGTAAATTTGGTGGTTTTAGTGCCTACCTGTGGTCTTGAGAAACCAATCCCAGTAGCAGCTTGTACGCGGCGATGCCCAGGGAGCCGCCTTCTAATGGAAGGCAGAGGCACTAGGAGCTAAGGTTGGTTAGCACCCCCGACCATGCCGTGTTGCTGCAAGTATGCTGGTAGGTCAAAGGAGGTCAGAAGGTGGCTAAGATGATGACGTCGTTCTGGGATGCAATGATAACACCTCCTAGTCTGCTGAGGGCACAAAGATGAAGACAAGGAGGGGGATGTAACACACGAAGTCCCCAATAATGAGGGGGGGTAAGAAAGAGGGGATAGAAACAAAGCAAGGAGCATATAAATCTGGTGCAAAGAAGTAAGGTGGAAGGTGATGGGAAGCGTAAAAGAGGTTAGCTGGGACTACCAAAGAGACATTAGTGCCAACACCATACATAGGAGGGATATGACGTTCTAACTATTAGATCAAAGCCCTAATCCATGGCCAACAACATGGAGGGCCCATATGAAGCGGCTCGTGACTTGGTAGGTTATGATTGGTCAAGGGGGAAGGTGTGGGATAGACATTGGGGCTACAAGATGCAGTTGGGCCATGTAGGTCTGGGCCTTAAAGGCCGTCCCAAGACTGGACAAAGGGGGAAAACCCTCAAAAAGATGTAGTGAAGCTATGGTTTTTAAATTGGCATAGAATCTCCATAATAGCTCTGATTTGAGTAAAAAAAGATGCATCAAAATCATGACAGAGAGCTCCAGAAGATGAGTGCAAGAATAGGACATAAAAGTTCACAAGGATATGATCATAATTAAAGGGAAAGGTGATGATGTGTGATATGATTGAAAACTATATTAGAGTCAAATTGAGCGTCACCAAGGTATCAATTGCACTCAGTAGTTACGAATTATACATCGAGTCATATTAAGTTATAAAATTGAAGGTAAGACAAAAATTATTAAGCAAGTAGGGTTAGAATTACATAATGGAAAAGAGAGAAAGATCCTACATATCACATCCTCCCCACCTTAAAGAAAAATTTTCCCCAAAATTGTATCAATCCATAAGTCAAGATTTGGGATTTCTTATTCAATGTCAAAATAATTACACTATCCCATAAGGCATCATCACCACTTACCAAATCAATCTCATTCCAAAATCAAGAAATTGAGCATCAAAGTCAACACATAGTCACATGGTTTATAAAATTGGGAAAGATCATCACACGAGTCACATATTTGGATAGATTGTCATATAGGTCACTAATTTGGATAGATCACATTATAGATCAATCAAATAGAGTTTAAGAATAGGGCATGACTTTCATTCCCAAAATTTAGGGTTCTAGCTTCTACATTGGCCTAGGTGGGGTCCATGATTGAGATTTTCCAGTTCAACTATTCAAGACCAACATCATATTTCAACATCATGATTTTGTTCTCAGAATCGAAGGAAGGTCCTACCCTAGTCCATATGGAAGTCATAAATCGAGCAAGTTAACATAATCATTATTTCAAAAATTTTGAGGTTTGGGAACATGAAAGTCATTAGTCATATATCAAGGGTGATCTCAAGATCCAAATAGGGTGATCATAGGAATCAAGACAAACCAACATCAATAATCATGAGTCAAGATTTCAATATTCAATATCTAGAGTCATGTTTGGATGTCCATGTAATAGGTCCAAACATTTCAAGTCTAGGGTCTAGATTCCTACCTTAGACCTTAGGTGTGATCATTCATCCATATACATAAATTGAGTAATGATCGAGCAAAATTTTGAGAATTATTCAAGAAACATTTGGAGATATCAATAATGAGTTCATTATCATGGTATTCAAAGTTGATGAATGATCTAGATCTAGGTCTTTCCAGGAAATCAACGACAAGCTATAGTCAGCATTATGATATTTCAATATCATCATTAAATCAAGATTCAATATTGATATTCAATATCATCATGGATTTAACCTATTAGAGACTTAGGTCAAGGAATCAAAATTGGGTGGAAGGGGTTATCCTTCCAAACTCTAAATAGTCAATGAGATGAAAATTTAGAGGTAGTCATAATAGGGATGTGTCCTAGGTTAGGGGAGTCACGGGTCAACTACTACCCAATCTTGCAAAATAGTCTACCTTAGTCATGAGCTATAAAAAATACCCAAATATGGAGAGTACAATTGTCTAAATGTTCTTTATAATGTCATCAGGTCAAAGATCAAGACTATACTAGGGCAACCATGTTTCAGGCTTTTGCAAGATCAAAGTCATAATCATATCACCTCCTTTCATGATCAAAGTAAGGGTAGATTTTGGAAACTAAGAAGTCAAATAGTGCACTTCATGAGTAAGAACACAATAGGGAAAAATTGGGATCCATGTCCATCATGTTATTCAAAATTGGGATTTCCAAGAGGCAAAGAAATCAATAGGGAAGATGCCTATTGTATCAAGTCTTTCATCATGATTTTGAGAGTCCAAAAGTATTGTCATTCCAAGGAAAAGTCATGGTAAATATCAAAGACAAGGAAACTATTTTGCTTAACATTGTTTGAGGTTTGGTTAATAATAGGGCATTATGAATTCAATCAAATAGGGGCCTCATAAAAATGAGGTATAATGTAAACATCCTCCTTATCTGATCATATAAATAAGATTATTGTTATTTTACCTCAGCCATAGATAACATGTGGTCAAGATTTGGTAAAGTTGAGTTTACATGATCTGAGGAGTCAACATGAGTACTTATCTCCAAGAGTGTTTTTCATTAGATATAATCAAGTTTTTGAATTAACATTATATCATGGAATCATCATCATTTTATTCAATTTTTACCATTCATTCAAATTTTAGTTTTCACCATACATACGATACTCATAATTGGGAGATCATGTGATTGATAGTTGTGAGTTGATGAATCACATGAGGAGATGAGAATCTAACTAATCATCTAATGGGTGGATTAGGGTTGTCCTTGAAGAAGAGATGAGATTTTAGAAGACTCTTTAAGGTATGTGAAATTCAGTTATTAAATATGCATAGAGGATATGTGATTGCTCTAATACTATTTGTCATGGAATTATTTGTTACCCTAAGTCCACACTCCTAATGGTTACACAGCCAAAGGTGAGTGGACATATGCATCCGTCCCTAGAATGGATCACATAATATATGCATGAATAAAACCACCAACAAGAATAAGGTAAGAGATAACAAGATATTACACATGAAGAAAAGAGATATGTATCCATTTCTATATTCAAATATACCCATTGGTGATTAATTTCCAATTCTTAGAGCCTTGAATGCAGCAGATCTTCATTGGAAACAAAAAATTTGATAAACACAATATATTAATGCTAAATCATTAAGTACATTATGAAAAGGCATGTAAATAATTTAAGAGTAGTATAATAGTAACTTGTCTAGAAACATCATATTAAGAAAGAAGTAGAAACAAGTTGAGAACACTTAATGATATTGTTTTATACAAAGCATGTTGTAAGTGTATTTCCATTTTTCTTCACAACATATGATGGCCATTGTCCAACTTCCCATTGAAAGGGTCCATAAGGGTTCTCAATATTAGCTAACCCTTTTATATATGAGGGTCCTCAAGACCAAAGTCACTGAGCTAACCCTATTTTCAACATGCCTTCTTCCCTTACTCCAAAAATTTAGAAAGATACACAAGGTTTGTATAATGGACAAGATCAATTATGTTCGTGGTTTGTTCAACATATTCGAAGCATAATGAACGTACTAATAATAGGGAACAAGTAGCTCAAACAAGTAATTATCTAGCCAAGCATTCATATGAGTATACATAAAAATAATCAAATATCATAGTAGGGTCAAAGAGATTAAGTGTACCTCATGAGTAGTGAACAATATTAACAACTTATTTTGAAAACCCTTAAATAGCAAGCTTGACTACATCATGGAAATAAAGTCAACCAAGTGATCCTGTGATAAGAATGAGTGTATCTAGATTAACATTAGTAATATTAGGTCTCATTAATCATTATCATGGTAGTTTGATGTGTCACATAAGTCTAGGTGTCATATCTTTCAACATTGCTTTCAATATCTCAACTAGGTCATGCATAAGCAATATCAAAAAACATAGTACGTCATGGGTTCATTAGTAGTTAGAATGACACATCACAACTAGATCAGGGATATGTTATAAGAGTTCTAAGATCTTAAATAGAGTAAACATAATATTTGAGCAAGCTTCGTCAACATAAGCGTCAACATTGCCATACTGGTCATTGTGAGTCATTTTCATGCAAGTTCGTCATCATTAGAGTGTAGATGAGATTTACTAAACTTTGGTGTCATAATGATCAAAATATTACTAGTTTAAATAAATAAACAAGCATCATGATCACTAGGGTGATCTTTGCATAATAGTGATGTTCCAAAAATCCCTATACAAAATATATCTTGATTTATGTCAAGATTAGGTGAATCAGACATCATAGTTCACAAGATTGATTCACATAGAAACAAAGGATACAAGGCATGCAAGATCATTGATTTGGAGGTCACATAATAGTTTCAAGCAATATTAGGGCAACATTAGATCAATGTTCAAGATATAACATCATATGTACATATAAAGCATGTTTTATGGTTCAAAGAAACAAGCATGAATAAGTTATGAACTTGGTATAGAATGCATCACCCACTACTTATTTGGGTCAATAATGAGGATGTGAAACACATTCAATCAAGGTTAAGTAACAAAAGAAGTGATCTTTAGCATATAGGTCCACTTAAGGTCATTTAAGCCACATTAGATCATTCTAGGGTACAAAGATGATTAAGTTCAAATCTATATGTATAAAGATGTACAAGGTACTGATATTAGGCTATGATCATGTTTTGGGATATTATTGATCAACATTATGTATTCAAATAGGATAAATATCTCAAAATGACTTGAAAAACATGCATTTTAGGATTTCATTGGAGATACGAGCATCATCAGGCTAAGAAAACATTTTTATTATATAAGGCTTATTTTTTTGATCAAAGTGACATATAATATGTCTATATATGGGTGGAGCATAAAAAAGATATGATTTTTCAAATCTTTACCTTAGAATAGGGAATGATGAGCATTATATATTGATCATATGGCTAGGAATCAGCACTGGGTGGCCACCACCTTGTTGGGTCCATGCTCTACCATAGAGGCCCGCTTGAGCAAGGCCCACCCTCCAACCCGACCCTGGAGAGGGTGGAAGATATTGGGTCCTCAGTGAGATGACTGTAGGATGTACATCTGGTGGTTATCATGCTTACCTACGATCTCGAGAAACCAAGCCCCGAAGCATCTCGTGCACGACGATGCCCATGGTGTTGCTCACTGGAGCCACCTTCTGGTTCAAGACAGAGGCCTGGGGCAAAGGTTGGATAGCACCCCCGACCACGTCATGCTACTGTGGGTATGCTTGTGGGTCGAAGGAGGTCATAAGGTGGCTGAGACGATGACACCCTTCTGGGATGCAATGGAAACACCGCCTGGTCTGAGGGCAAGAAGAAGAAGAGGAGGGGGATTCAGCGCATGAAGTCACCAATAAAGAGGGGGAAAGAAAGAGGGGATAGAAATGAAGCAAGGGGCATATACATCTGGTGCAAAGAAGAAAGGTGGAAGGTGATTGGGGGCACAAAAGGGTTTGGTGGGATTGCCATAGCGCCATTAGCGTCGACACCGTACATAGGTGGGAGATGACTTTTTATCATTAGATAAAATCCCTGGTGTCACAGAACCATTCTTAACCCAATCCCAATCTCACTGCCTAGACAGTGGTAAAAGGGATTGAAAAAGGGATTGAAGCACCCATCCTTGAGTGGCCCAACAGGATCTATCACACTGGCATATTCAATAAGAAATAATAACTTGAAAAACTGGATATTTAAAGAACAACTAACCCAATATGGAGATATACCCGATTTGTCTTTGTCATCAGAGTATGTAGAGTGTGGGAGTGATTTTATTCAATATTCCATTTGTATTGCCTAAAATCAAGAAAATCAAGACACAATCATGCAATTGCACGGTACACTATCAAAATCAAGTAAAGCGGTTTATAACAAAAGAGTATACTTGGCAGGACTTATATTCAAAAGAATAACAAAGGATTTCCAAAACCAATATCATTCGACAAAATGTTTGTTATTCAACGATTCAATTTTTATTACAAGTTCCCATTATGTTGTAATCAACTAAGCATGCTTATATATTTTGTGTGACTCTATTACCCCAACACGATGGGGAAGGTCACTAGGCTCCTTGTCACCAGAGGAACATAGGAGACCAATGTACAAGTCCCACCTCCAAATGAGGGGGGTTGTTGCACTCAATATCAACATTATCAACATTATCAATATCATCATCATTATCAATATACGGGCAGTCATAATGGGCATGAAATTTATGTTGTCATGTTTTCCAAAATATTGTATAGAAAAATGGAAGAGTAATCATATGGAACAGTAGATCATCCAAGTAAATATCCAAGAATATAGTTAAGAGATACATAAAGTATCTTCAATACAATCAAGGAGGAGTTATATAATAGTGTACCTTTCACCGAGGATTTCGAGTACATATCATCTAGTAATAGGTCGACCCTTTGAGTTAGATCATAAAACACAATGTTTAGATCACGGGTCAAGATCAAGATATTTGGATATCATGTTTCAATATTCGAGATTAGGGTTACACTTTTCCTATGTCAACCTAGGGTTGGGTCATTCACTTATAATCAACCAATATTTCAATATGTCCAACATGATTTCAAGTATCAAGTATTTTTGAGTGTGAATGACTATCCTAGGTTTCTAGGATCATATGTGTTAACCCTAATCTATGATCATTATCCAAGCCATATTCAATTTCTAGATTATCATCATTGTACTTAATATAATCAGGATCGGATTGATGGGTTAAAACTATATCAAGTTCTTTGCTAGATTAAGATCAATATCAAGATTACTCATATTCCTTATGATCAAGATTGAATCAAGTCAACAATTATAAATCTAGATCATTAATGGGTCAAGTATGATTTTAGAGTCTCAATAGGAACATTAGAGTCAAGAATTAGGGGTTTTAGTGTTTAGTCAAGATTAACCACAAATAGAGTCATTTAGACCAATTACATAAGTAATAGATCAATATTTAGATATATTAATGATAATCATTTAGAATCAGGCCTCACAAGTAATTTTAATGGTTTCATTGGATTTTTCTAATTGAAATCGACTATTTACTCAAATTATTTGGAGTCAGGATGCATTAGATACGATTTAAATAAGATTTGACCATATTACTGATATTCTGAGTAGAGAGGAGCAAAAATACCTTAATATGAAAAAATGAGGGACATTGGATGTGCAAGGAATGGCCCAGATCGAGCCATGTGAGCTAGGTGGATCATTTTATCAAATGTTTGGTTTAGGCCTTGGCTTCGTTGGTTTAAATCTTAATTTTGACCAGTTCTTGGTCAGTTTGGTCCTGGTTGGACCACCTTCTGGACCGGTCGGTTCTTCAGCCCTCTCCTTCCTCATGCAAGCCTCATGTGAGCCCAAGAATAGGGAAGAGGGATCATCGGTGTGGAGCAACTCCAGAAGAAAGAGAGGGTGAGGGAGGCCACACACAGGCCATCCCAGTCTGCCACCACCTTGCGGACTCGATGGGAGCCAAAGAAAGGGAGGAGGAGGTGCATAGCAGGAATGCCCAGAATGGGCTTGGTGGTGGTGCAGATCTGGAAGTAGAGAATGATGTAGGGAAATCAAGATTCTTTAGGCCAAATGAGAGAATGGAAGATGGGGGAAACCCCAACATAATGATGGTGGGAGTCATATCCAAAGGTTTTTATAGCGTTTTGGGCTAGGGTTAGGGCTAGGGGACTCATTGGTGGCAACCATGGCCGCCGGAGTGAGAACAAGATGTGAGGAGCTCATTTTGGTGGCTGTATAGAGCATGAACAGTGGTAAAATTAGGATTCCAACAATTCAAATTTGTGAGACGAACCTTCCCTCTCAATTGAAACTTTGAATTGGGGTCTTAGGTGCGAGATTTCACTTTTGGCCTTCATTTACTCCTCCCCGCTAATTGCAGGAGGTAGAAGATGGGTCAGTGGCCGTTGGATTAGGCCTAGATCTGCAAGATCTAGATCGAAGGGCCCTGGATCACCCCGACCGTTTACTTAGATTGCTGACTTGAAAAAGCCAAATAAAAGGCAAAAAGAAGGGATTTTGAAGGCATTAACTTCAAGAAATCATAGAAAATCGTAGGAATGTCCAATTTGAGTGAAATTTGGATCATAGATTCAAAAAAAAGTGAAGAATCTTTATAAAAAGTTTGAGAAAAAAAAAGATGAAGTTTGATTGACCAATTTGCTTCTTTGTAAAATATGATGAATTAATCAAATTTGAGGTGTTATAATGTGTATAAAGTTCACATTGATCACCATATTCCAAATTTGATTCTCAACAATGATTATGAAGCCTAGAAAAATGGTTTGGTGCCATGAGTGAGTGTAATGAGGTCAAAAGATTAATTATTTTATTATAATGCCAAAATCCACTTTGTCACATCCTTCCCTCCTTCAAAAGGAATTTTGTCCCCAAAATTCAAAAACATCCTCAAAATTGGGACTACATAATCTACATCTTATCCTCAAATATTAGATTATCCTCAACTATATAATAAAAATCATGTCCTCAAAGTTCAAGTAATACAATCATCATAATTGTAATTTCATGTTCCATATCATAACCAACTTGGTACTACATTTCATCATCGAGCAATTGAGTATTAAGGTCAAAGCATATATTGTTAAAAATCATCATATGAGTCAAAAATACAAAAAACACCCTATTAATCACAAATTTGGAGAGATCATATTTTTGGTCAAATAAATAGTGCTCTTGAATCAAGTGTACAAGGTGACTTTCAATCCCAATATTTCAAGGTTCTAGCCTCTACATTGGCCTAGGTGGGATTATACATCCATGATTTAAGATTCCATATTTCAACATTTCGAGACAACATCATACTTTCAATATCATGATTTCAAGCTTAGAATCAATGGGAGGTCCCACCCTAGTCCTAATGAGAGATAAACCCTAAGTCATAAATTGAGGGATTCAACATAGTCATCATTTAAAAAATTTTAAGATTTGGGATTTTGAAGTCATTTGTCATATATCTCAATGTCCAAATAGTGTGATCATAGGATTTGTATCATTATTGATATTTGATTATCATGATTCACATTATCAATAATCAAGATTTTTCGACATCAAAAGTCATAGGTCCAAAATTTTGAAGCCAGGATTTAGATCCCTATTTAGACCTTGGGGGAGATCACTCATCTATATTCAATCTCGAGCAACAATATTCAAGCATATTTGAGCAACATATCAAGATTTCATTATCATGGTGTCCAAGGTTGATGAATGATCTACACCTAGGTCTATCTAGGAAGTCAACCACAAGCTATAGTCAAAATTGGCATATATCGAGGTCATTATTAAATCAATATTCAAGATTGAGTATCAACCATGGGTTAACCTATTAGGCTGAGGTCATCCAATCCAAATCAAGTGAAAGTTTATACCTATTTAAACTCTAAATAATCAACAATATGAAAAATGTAGGGGTAATCGTAATAGGGATGTGACCTAGGTTAGGGGAGTCATGAGTCAACTACCACCCTAATCTGGTACATTACCAACATTAGTCATTATCAATTGAGCTTATTCAAAAAGGGAGAGTATCCATGATTAAATCATATTCCATAAGGTTATGAGATCAAAATTCAAAATCATAATAGGGAAATAATGTCAAGATTTTACAAAGTCAAGGTAATAGTTGCATTCCTTTCCTTTTATGATCAAGGTAGTGATATAATTTGGACAATTGAGGATTTGAATTTGGCATTCGAGGAATTAGAGCATAATAGTGCAAAATCTAGGCCAATAATCATCATATCAATATCAAGATTGCAAAAGGCATCAAAAGTCAATAGGAAAACTATTTTTTGCATCATTGACACGTTTTTACCATGCGTATAATGCAAGTGCACACGTCAGAGTAATATAGGCCTTTGTGAGGCCAGAGTCGAACACAGGGACACTGAATTGTCGGTAGACTACTTACTAACTACTCGTGATCAGCTAAACCAATTAAAAAGGTTTGAGAGTTGCTTGAAAAAGAAAATAAAAATAAAAGAAAACAACACAATCAATTAAATGTTTGGTTTAATCAATTTAAACTGGAGTCTTTAGGATTGCGGTTTCACTACAGGCTCTCGTCAAAATAATTTCTACATAATTACCCTAATTTGTCTCCTTTTTTGGGTAGTTGCATGTAGTCATAATTGTTCGCTTTCAGGATACAATTCACTACCTAAATCTAGGTCGGTTCCATAGTAGTAGCAACATATACCCTAAACTAGGTGCATTAAGATCCTATTCTGGGTTTCCACCATTAACTGTACATCGCCTTGTTCAAAGGATTTATTAGTTAATGTGATTTTCGACTCTTTTCAACCGTTAATTCTTCTTTCAAAGTAATTAAAGGCATTAGATTATCATTAGGGTGATCAATCATAATGATATAAGGGAGAAAATGAAATCATACCATAGATTTGAGAGACAAATTATGATGAACTATATAAAAATGTCATACAATGATTACCCGGGCTACTCCCGGTCCTAAAGACAAAGGGGATTAGCCCCGCATGTTCATCTCAATGAAAAACAACATGAGGGAAAGCGAAGACATGGAGAAAACGTGGATAGATATTGTGTAACCCCTGAACGGAGGAGATCCGGGCATTCCTCAGCATAGGGTGAGCATTCTACAGCCTTCCGACAGTGGAAAACTCCTTTGACAACCTTTGGAATGGTTGGGGCGTGGTTCTCGGCTCCTTTCTCGTCTCCTCTCCTCCTTGAGACTTGTGCAGCGGCTAATGACATGATAGATTGCTTAGGGCCACCTTAATTAGGTATATGCACCACTTTAGGTCGCCCAAAAATCACCACCGTATGATTAGACATGATCTTTAGCAAAACCTAATCTGACGGCGTCGATACCATCAACGCGGGTCAATGGTATCGACCCCCTGGGATAGCAAAACTCTTTCTATTTCTGACATCCTCTCTGAAGATGGGTCGATACCATCGACGTGGTGTCGATGGTATCGACTTGTTGATACCTGGCACGCTGTTGTAATCTCGATAGCATCGATAGTTAGTCAATGGTATTGACTCTTTAAACATCACTTTTGCTATGGAATCTATCACTAGAGCTCATCCTGCTGAGGCAAGCTCGATGCCATCGACAGTGTGTCGATGGTATCGACGGGCTCTTCTTCTTCTCCGGCAAAGTCATTGTGGTCAGGTCGATAGTATCGACCTCCCGTCGATGGTATCGATGGATCCTAATATGCGAACTGCCTAAAACAAATAGAAGAATACCAATAAAATTTGATAAATATGATCATTAATACAAAATCAGGTGAAACAAGGTAAATTTGATGCGTTACGATATTATAGGCTAAAAGAAGTGAATCATGTGAAATTAGTCAAAAATATGACAAGAACACGCATAAAACCAATATAAACAAGCCTATGAAAATGACTCAAAATCCTCGCATCAAACTCCCCTAAACTTGAACTTGCTCGTCCTCAAGCAACAAAACTCTAGAATAAAATTGCGAGAGTCAACTAAAGAACACGTTAGCATAAAAGACATCTCACTATGATTCCCACCTGTCATCTGCACACTGGTCCTTATTAACCACTGAACAGTAACTACCCTGAAGGCGAAAATGATCATCCATAAGAGATGCCCACCCCAAGATCACGAATACTATCAAATAAGTCAATTAATATAATAAATTCCTCCGGTTCAGGCTTGGTGCATCTTGTGATCTTCTATCGACATTGCTAAATTCCTAACTACTATTTACATGGAAGCAGATCTCTTGATATACAATCATGAGGAGATAATCATGGTGGCCTACCATTTTTCAAGCAACGGGTGGATAAAATGGTTGACAGTGGAAGAAAAGGAAGCACAAGACAGTTTTAACATGCACAATTAACAAGAATGATCTAAATGATGCATATGCATATGAAAATGACCTAATGCCTCCATTTTGGGTGGAATGATGCATGTTCATGCTATTCCATCTCCATGTGAGATATAATGTCTACAAACTACGTTATGTGCTTATTCTTCCTATTATACAGGTGAGACAAACTCTTTTCTCCCTCTAGTATCACATTTTTTCTTTTTCTTTTTCAAGCCCTTCTTTATCTCAATTTAGCTACTGCGAAATGTATAATATTTTTTTCAGAAATTTTATTTTCGGGCTTATTTTCACATAACTACTATCATTGAAGCATTGCAACTTAATTTCCAGAGAGTATAGAACGAGTTACCCGCTTTTCTTATTTTTTAGAAGAAATGAGGCACATACTGTCCTATATGCTCAAAAATATGTAAAGTGCAACTACATGAGAGTAATTATGCAACTGTAATGATGTGCACTCAAGAATGTGTGCATGCATGATTCAACTACAAAATTTCTTTTCATTTTCCATTTTTTTGTCTATGCAAAATCTAGCTATAATGCAATCCTATCTAAATGATATGCAATCAAAAGATGAAAACCATTATGTGCTCCCAGTTCTTATGGTGGAGTATGAATACAATGGGGTGGATAGATTACAAGATTAATTGACAGAACCTTTGGAAAATATTATATGTCCCTCCTTACTGACCTGTGTAATAATTAATCAAAGGGCTTCTCTCTCTCACTTCTGATTAAAGTCCTGTTACCGTTTGGTCAAATTAGGCTCAACATCCATGTCCGTCCACATTTCTTGAATCATAAGGATGTACAGTTATGGTTTTATGTTTTAAAGTTGACAAACCCAATTATTTTCATAAGTAGGTGCTCAAGTTCAAACAACTCAAATTGCCAATTTTGAACAAATTTTAATTATGC
The DNA here is from genome assembly GCA_963693085.1 of Alisma plantago-aquatica. NCBI lineage: Eukaryota > Viridiplantae > Streptophyta > Magnoliopsida > Alismatales > Alismataceae > Alisma > Alisma plantago-aquatica. The sequence goes on from OY856414.1 coordinate 190,998,235, forward strand.
CCAATTTTAGATGATTGCACACATAAAACATTGAGATGACACATTACATTAGACATCCACAGATTACACTAGATAGCATGTGGATCCTAAAAAGCTGTAAATAACAAAATTACTCAAAATACTAAAACAAAAGAAAGAAAAATTAAACTGAGATAGAAACTGTTCCATCTCCCCCCCAAGCTTGAATTCGACTATGGCCTCATAGTTAAAAACAACCTCAGAAGGTGGAATAGTGATACCTGTTATTGTTCTGGCGGTGGATATGGTGGTTGCTGCTGGGTGTTGGGGTTCCATTTAGGGTACTTCCCTTGAAAAGTAGGATCATATGGGGGCATGGACGGAGGTTGTGGATATCCCCCGAAGTAATTTTGTCTCCAGTAGTGATCATAGAACGGTTGTTGTTGCATCTCCATCCTATGCAACATGTCATGGATATTTTCTTAGTTGGCGAGGAGGAGGTGCTCGTTCTCATAAATTGCCTGCTGATTTATAAATAATCGGTTCGTAGTATCCTGAATACCGGTAAAGGAGGTAGTGTGTTGCTACTGTGTCTGTTGGATATCCTACATCATGGAGTACATACCCTGCATGGAATAGACATCCTCTCCCAGGTAGAAGCGTGGATGCTTCCTGGGCGCTACTCGTGATCGAAGAGGAGTGAAAGCCTCCTCTTCCTCCTCATGCTCGTCGCCTTCATTGTTGTTGTCATCCCCATCTTCTTCACTCTCAGAATCATCAATAGCAATGATGGGCCACCTAAAATGTTGGCCCACCTAAATGTTGAAGATGGGGCCAAGGAGTGCACACTCCTGATACTCCTGATTGACATGGCAATGTGCATAAACCATGTCATCTCAGAACGTCAATAAATTTGAGTGATGCAGATGGAGAAGATTGACGGCACTCTTGTTCACCAACGGGGTCAGATAAGAAAGATCTAGCCCAAGATAGATGGCTAGAGGTGTAATAAGTCCCCCAAAATGAATTGGGGCATTCTGGGTGCTCTTCTTCACATACATAACACGTTAGGAAAAACGTGCCCCAATTGAGCTCTTCTTTAATCAACACTTTGTGAAGGAAGAATAGGTCCGCCTCTTGAAACTTTCTCAGTTCTAGATCACTGTGAGCGAAGAACGTGACACATAACATTTGGTGTAGAATACGAATGAACGGGTGCTTGAAATCTACCACGGCAACATTGTTGAAGCTTATTGACTTTCCCGCCGGATTAGTCACCAGATCAGCAAATATCTCATCATAGTCCGCCTAACTGTCTGGCCTCCGATGATGGTTGGGAGAATGATACCAATTATAGATAGAATTGAACTAGTCAAGGGTGATGGTGTAGTAGTTGTTGTAGAGCCGGAAAGACACTTTCCCTTTTATCCACTCCCTATCGGTGGCGATAAGGTCATTGGGCATGACGCAGATATCAAGCGAAGACATGAATTCTGCCACTAACGCCTTATAAGTCGGCCACTCGCCGAAAAAGGGGTGGCCCTCAGCGTGGTACTGGACACCTTAAAACATCCTGGTTGTATGCCTCGCTTGCCCCTGAAGGACATAAGTGAGGTTGGCCTCAAACCTGAGGTCACTAATCATGGCCCGATCAACATATCGGGTCGGTTCAAATTTTCACTTTAGCAGCTCCTCGTAGATATTCTTTACGTTCTTCGAGGGATGAACGATCCTCGGACGAGGAATGGAGTCGGGTGGTGGAGGAAATAAACGTCTCAGTCTCCATCGGGGTTGCCTGCGAAGAAGATGAAGCTCCTGCCATCCTCACCATCATGAACAAAAAGGAATGGAGAAGAAGAAATAGAGCTCGATGAAGGTCGGAGAAGAAAATCTCCGCTTAGTGCAAAGCTCGAGGAAGATATCTCAATCCCTTGACATGTGATGAAGGCCTCCGGTTGCTCAGCAATGCTCGATGCACAAGTTGAGGGGAGAAGCTCTGAAGGTGTGAAGAGAAAATGAAATCAACTTCTCCTTTTATAGATGAACCCTCCGCCAATGTTGACACGTCGATACCATCAATGGGGTGCCGATGGTATCGACACCTATAGCACAATCCAGATCTTGGCTACTATCAATGGTCGTTGATGGTTGGATGTGGGGGCCCAGATCGATGACACATCGATACCATCGATGAGGTGTCGATGGTATCGACCCGTCTCACAGATCATCTTCCTTGATTTGGCGGCCTCCGTTGATATCTTCTCCCGGATTGGTGATGTGTCACGTCGATACCATTGATGAGGTGTCTATGGTATCAATAGTTTATGTGTCATTTATCCTCACAAGGCCCGAGCGATGCTTCGTTGCTAATATCCGGTCGATACCATCGACTGCTCCATCGATGGTATCGATTTTACTGAGACAAATTTGTCTGAAAATCTCCAGAGATCTCACGAGTATCAACACTTGAGTCGATACTATCGACCTCCTTCAACATTTTTCATCATTCAACCTGATGGTGAGTCGATACTATCGACGAGGCCATCGATAGTATCCACGGAGCAAATTTTCTGTAGATACCGCTCTGTACCATCGTCGCTACCATCGACACAAGGGTCGATGGTATCAACACCCAATCAGTACTACACACTCAACACACGCATCAGGGCATCATTTTTACAAACTTAACTATAAAATTAAAGAACAATACTAAAAATTAAATAAATAGAAATGAAATACCAATGGTTGGGTTGCCTCCCAACAAGCGCGCTACTTTAACGTCTTAGGCTAGACAAAATTAGCCCTTTTATTCTCCCTCGAGCGCCATGAATTGAACCTTATGTACCTTCTTTGTGAAATCTTCTCCATAATAGATCTTTAATCGTTTCCCATTCACCAAGAATGTTTTCTCTCCGTCTCTCACCATAATAGCACTGTGGGGACGTACATCTTCCACCACAAACGGGCCACTCCTCCAGGATTTCAATTTCCCGGGTTGCAATTTCAATCTCGAGTTAAACAATAACACGCGATCACCCTTTTAAAAAACACACAATTGAATGTGACGATCATGGATTTGTTTTGTTATTTCTTTGTGGATCCTCGAGTTCTCATAAGCGTTCATCCTCAGCTCATCTAGCTCATTGAGCTCTAACATTCTCTTCTTCCCTGCATCATCATAACTCATATTAAGCTTCCTTACGCCCAGTGCGCTTTGTGTTCTAATTCCACCGGCAAATGAAAGGCCCACCCATAAACCAAACTAAAAGGTGTGGTGCCTATATGTGTTTTAAATGCAGTCCTGTATGCCCATAATGCATCCGGTAGGAGTGTACTCCAGTTCTTCCTTGTCGAGGCCACTGTGAGTTCCAAAATTTTCTTAATTTCTGTATTCAACACTTCAACCTGCCCTTGTGTTTGCGGGTGGTACGGGGTACCCACATTGTGCTTCACCCCGTACTTGCTCAATAACACAGAAAATTTCCTATTTGTGAAATGGGTGCCTCCATCGCTAATGATCATCCGTGGCACACCAAACCTGTAGAAAATATGATATTTCACAAACCTACACACTACAACCGCATCGTTAGTCCTTGTGGGTATTGCCTCTACCCACTTCGATACATAATCAACAACAAGCAAAATGTATAAATTTGAATTCGAGGACACAAAGGGTCCCATGAAATCGATGTCCCACAGATCAAATACCTCAACTTCTTAAAACACGTTGAGGGGCATCTCTTACCACTTTGAGATGTTACCTGCCCTTTGACAAGAATCACATCTTCTCACATAGTCATAAGCATCCCAGAAGAGTGTAGGCCAATATAGACCACTCTCTAACACCTTGGCCACCATCCTTGAGCTCACATGATGACCACCGATGGGAAGTGTATGACAATGACTAAGCACACTATCATATTCAACCTTCGGTACACACCTGTGCAAAATGCCATCCCTGCATTGTCTCAACAAAATAGGATCATCCCAGAAACAATATCTTAACGAATGGAAAAAATTCTTTTTCTCTTGATAAGTCCAATCATCTGGGATTATTTTACATGCAAGATAATTAACAATGTATGAAAACCACGAATCCTTAGATTTTAAAGAGAGGATTTGATCATCAGGTAATGTCTTAGTAATGGGAATATTGATATCCCTCTCATCTATCTACTCTAACTGGGACAAGTGGTCCACAACCACATTCTCTACGCCCGCCTTATCCTTAATTTCAATGTCAAATTCTTGTAGCAATAAGATCCACCTAATCAATCTAGGTTTGGCATCTTTCTTTTCCATTAAGTATTTTATGGCGGCGTGGTCCGTCCATACTATAACTTTTGACCCTATCAAGTATTGCCGAAATTTTTCGAATGCAAAAACCGCAACGAGAAGTTCCTTTTCAGTTGTGGTGTGATTAAGTTGTGCCTCGTTTAAAGTCTTTGATGCATACAAAATCACCACGGGTGTTACAACCCCAATTTTTGGGTTCATTTGGTGAGAAATGTAATTTCTCATATTAAAGATATTTGAATGAATAATGATATAATTTGGGTCGAATAAATGGATTTCGTTTACAATAGCCTTGATGTTTGTGTTGTGGGCTTTATTGGCTATTGGGCCCGAATAACAAGAAAATTCAATTAGTAAATGAATAATTGAATATTTTAAGAAAAGGGAAATATGAAAACCTCTAGAAGGCACATCCAAAGTGGATTTCGTGCCTCTAGGGTTCCTTGGGTTCCAAGGAGTCCAAAGTTGCATAGAGAAGGCAATAAGAAAAGAAAAGTTTAATTAAGTATTTCTTTATTAAGAAAAAAATTGAAAATAATGATAAAATGTGGAAAATGAGTGGAAAGAGGCATAAATGAGATTTCTTGGTGAAATTTCGTATCCATGATGTTGCTAATATTAAAAGGAATGCCAATGAGGAAAATAAAAGAGAAATAAAGAGAAATCCTCAAAAAGAGATATTTTTAATGAGAAATAAACAGGATAATGTGAAATAATGCATATAGATGCATCTAGAAGGATAATAAGTATAATTAAAAAGTAATTTCGAAATAATAGAGTTTCTTGGGGTACAAGGAGCCCCAATGAAGGAAGAGGGAAGAGAAAATATTGATAATGTCAAATAAGAAGATAATATGATTCTTAATTAATTAATTTCATGGTTTTCTTAAAGAAGTAGTATTTTCTACTAAAGGAAACCATATTTTCGTGCCAATGGGACAAAAGGCAAATACAAAGAGAGTGAAAGAAATAATTCTCGTATTTCTAAGTATCCATGAGATAAGGAATATCGAGGAAGAAAAACGAGAGAGAGAATATTGCTTCTCTTTGAAGGAATTGACTTCCTACTTGCAAAGGGACTGTTAGACTCGTGGATAACCCACCTAGGGCTTTGTACCCTCCTCTATAAAAGGTTGGGACCTCTGGGGCGAGCCCAAGGAAATCCCTGCATCCCTTCCTCTCTCATCTCCCCCTTCCTCTACATCCTTTTTCTTTCAAAACCCTAGAAGGGTAAAGCAAGGTGATCCTGGCACAACAAGGAGACCAAGTGGGATTACAATGGAGGCTGGACGTTCCGCGAGGTCAGAGCAAGACCTAGCCAGCATCGCCATGCCCTAGATAGCGCGCCTTAGCAGCAACATGGCTATACATGGAGGCTTCTTCTTGTGGGAAACCTTGCCAATCTCGGCCATCTTAGCTGTGCTTTAAGGGATCTTTAAGTGCGCCCCGGTACGACAGAAGTAGGGTCGTGGTTGGCGTGAAGCTTCAGACCTTGGAGAGGGAAGAGCAGCCCTGTAAAGAGCCATCCTTGGTGGCCGTTGCTGCTGGTCGAAGGTAGGAGATGAACCAGGGGTGTTTGACGCTTCAGCCCCTCCGCGGGCTGAGGAAGTGCTTCAGTTAACCGAGGGTAAACGTGTAATTGCATTATGTTTGCAATCAGCCAACGTGCATGGAAACCGATGATGTGGCATCCTCCGATTGGTCAAGTAAGTGAAATCTTAATAAATTTGTAATTAAATATTGGTAACTCCGATTAGGACCAGTAATATATGAAACTTGATCCTCAGAACGAGAGGAACACAAAGAAATTATTGTTGAGGCCTAATTTCTCTTTCTATTTCAAGATGCAATCTTTAGTAGTTTAACCAATGAAAAACCCTAGCCTTTGATGATTAAGGAATTCGAAAGGGGTTATGTCGGTGTTTAAAATAGATATTAACCTGTTGTTTATAAAAGGGCATATTATATCTAAAAGGATGATATTCATGCATAATTTGATTAATTTAGGGTTCCATATGATTTAATGAACCTTGAATCCTAATTGTGGTAAGTATGACCCTTAATGATTTTAATTGGTCAAATTCATATACAAAACTGAGGTATGATGGTTCTAATCTATTTAGAGTACAAAAGTCCTTAATTCTGGATAAATACCCTAAAAGTAGTGATTAGGGTTTTCTCATGAATAAAAGGTAGAAGTGATGGTAAAACGAGTTCATATGTTAATTAAACCATAATGAACTTTGAATTAAAGATAAATGTGTATAATGTTCTTGTCATGGATTAAAAGGATAAAATTAGTAGCTTTAATGTAAAAGAAGCTTAATAAGAGTAATTGATGGTTAATGGTACTCTGAATCTGAGAATAGGGTTATATGTGGATAAAATAACTTTAATATTGAAGAAAAGAAGAGATAATAATGGTTTATGAGTAATGGTATAAAATTAGGGTTGAAATAGTAAAAGATGAAGGGAAACCCTAATTGCAATAGAAACCCTAAAAGTGAATTAGAAACCCTAAGAACTGAGCTAGGTTTAATAGATCTTGATGACATGAATAATAAAAAGGGAATTACATGATTATTTTAGGATCTTGTTGAAATTGCTTGTTTGCTTGGATTCTTAATTGCATGGATATTTCTGTTCAAATCATCAGATTAGGTATGTGGTTACGCTTATGAATAATCACTTTAGTTTCACAGCGATTCCCGAACGTGTTTATCAGTTGCTTGAAAATAACGGTTGGATGCCTTCTTTATTTCATGCAACTATAAAGTGACTATGATTATCACCATGAATATGTATATATAACTGGCTAGATCTGAATCCACCTCTGTGGCTTGTTGAGGCTAAAAAGGGGTAACCTAGAGTAAGGTCTAGGTAATTGTGGGTTAGAAACTAGGCTACCAAGTTTAGTGCCATGAGACCCTTTAGCATGCCATGAGTTAAGGAGTGGGCTACCTACGGGTAGTGCCATGTGACTCAACCCTAGAAACTGGTTCACCTATAGGTGGGACCATGAGGGATTTAATGGGGATCTACTATAAGGAAAGTAGCATCCAGGTCCGCTGTAGGGACAGCGCATAGGATAGGGGATGAATGGATCACATAGTTATATTTAAAACGTAAAATTGTTTGTTAAGTGATAATTGGCTACAATACATTGTTATAAATAATTGGATGATTATTGTTTCCCGCACATACCAGCTTCGGCTGACCGACGTTTTGTTTGTCGGAATTTTAGGTACAAGCCAAAAGGACAAATAGAAAATCGTCATGATGTGAAATACATGAAGTAAAATACAAGGAGGATTAGTTGGAGTAGAATTCATAAGTGGATAGAAGTTTAGAGATCCAAGTTTTCAAAAAGGTATGCAAAAGTTTATTTTCTTAAATCTTTTCAGTTCTGTAAGTTAAAATTTAATAATTGTTCTTGGTTAATTGTCGAACCTTTGATCCAGAAAGTATGGGTACAGCTTCGACCTCTCGGTCTCCCTTAATTGGGGGTTACCGGAAGGTGGGGTCATTACATTTGGTATCAGAGCATAGGTTCCTCACTTAAACATTAATAATTATTAAATTTTACAAACTCCATAGAACCCAAGGGAGTTATTAGAGGATTATCTGAAAGACGGAGGTGTCTAGAAAAGGATCACGACCGGGGGCTGGCAATATTTTCCTCCGCACCGCTAGTCGGAATACGAGGACTCCCGGATCCGTGTGACTACCTGGCCAAAGTCTTAGGGTATGATTCAAAATAAGATACCTTTAGGACATTCTCATCTTATTCATCCCTTCTCAACTCAAATTCTGTTAAGGACCTTAAGGATTAGGGTTTCCTCTCTTCTCCTCACCCTCTTGAGGTATGGGTAAGGTTAACAGGGTCTAAAGGAATCCTCCACCAAATTAATGAAAAAGTATGTAAATAAGATGTCATGGACATAATCTTAATAGATTAAGTGTAAAGGAATAGATACATGCTTAGGTCGTATGACATAAGTTGTCATGTCCTCAGAATAGACCTGAGGCTAGACCTTCTTGTCTGGAGGATAAGTAAAGAGAGTTAGTCTTGGAGATAGAGATCTCCATTACAAGTAGAGACCTAGCACATCCTCTGAGGATAATGATAACCCTAACCCTAAATGGAGGTTAGATAGAGATAGCATGGTGAGTTAGACCAGGTGTTTGGATGGACATGCCTTAGATAACATATGAGCCATGAGAGGTGGGATGACCTAGTACCTCTGGCGACCCAACCCTGGGAAGGGTCGTGCATGTTAGAGTGAAGGATAGCTCCTTAATTGATGAGGTTAGAGAAGAACCCATGGAAACTCCATGATCTTATATGAGAATGGTATAGTAGACACCCATAGTACGTCAGTGGTACGAGTAGTAGGTTGAAACCTTGGCTAGGAAAGTATGAGGGAATAGCCTACGAGATAAGCATAAAGAGCTAGGGATAACCATGAGCAAACATAGGCTTCACCCACATCGAGGTATGTTTGTGAGCTTGATCCCTCTTGGAGAGAGAGCCTCTCATAGTAAGGTTGAATGGGAGTTAGCTCTAGAGAGAGAGCTGGAACCACACAAGAAGGTTGGAAGCCTAAACCCCGAGGTATGCAGAACAGTAGGGAGTCGAGGATGATGCAACCTATGTGGATGATAGTGGTTACCTCATGCATGATCCCTGGAGGCTGATGATATCTTGGTTGCCTTTAGGGGAACCAAACCCTAGAGAGAGGATGATGCTCCTGGTACCTATGTGCCTATGGTATAGGTGTTTACCTGCTAAGTGGAGACAAAGAGTGCTTGTGAGGATTTATACCTAGTTGGTTGTTCTTGAGGAGGACTCAAATATGAGGGGTTGCTCATATAAAAGGATCATGGGAGTACATGACATACCTTGGACATGCTTGATTCATGGTAAAGAGATTGAGCATGCAGTTGGATACCCAAAGGAGAACCTAGGGTTCCTAGGCCTAAGAGGGGAAGCAATGTATCTGATGCTCATGATGAGATTTGAGTCTCTATAGTTTCATGATACTCCTCATGTGTAGAGGTAAAGGAAACCCCCTTAAGTTAAGGGTATGTTTGATGAACCCCTCACGGCTAAGTGGATGACATGGAAAGGTGTGATCGTGATCTAGTGTTGAGGATGAGAACAAGTATGACCCAACATGGTCTAGTAGGTGGTCAACTTGTTCCTTAGTAGCTTTCTAGGGTTAAGCATGCTAAGGTGTATGTAAACCCGAGGCATAAGGATGTTTTTTACCTGTGTTATCGAGGTGAAGTTTTCCTCCCATTCTGGGAGAAGGGACCCGTTGGTGGGGTGTTTACCAGTTTTGTTGGTTTAAGTAACCTAAAGATGTCTCATAGGATCTTGAGAAGCTAAGTGAAAAGTACATGGTATGAAGACGAACCTCTATACCCATAGATAGACATCTCTAAGTGCATATGATGTGTTACCATGGAGGTAACTGGTATGGGGCTTGACCAAGGTAGGCAGGTTGCCATGACCCCTACGAAAGGATAGATGTCATCCCATGTATACAAAGAGAGATGATGAAGGCTTGGGAAAGGTTCTAAGTTGGACATGTACTATAAGAGAATCCTAAGTCTATCTTAGGGTCAGGTGGAGATAAGACCGATAGAACTAGGAGTTGCCTAATTCCCTAGTTGCACATGACCATAGGGTCGGGAGGTAACAACTATCATTGTCTGAGGGACATGGGTTAGGAGATTGATCACCTTAATGAACTCATGGGTCCCAAAGGGTAGATGAGTAGGGAACTCTCTGGATGAAAAAAGGGAAGAGGAATGATCCTAAAAGTGCCAACACCCTATAAACCTAGAGGAGATGACCAAGGATTGTTAGGTGACCCAAGTAGGTTTGAAACCAGTGTTCCATGGAAGTAACCTTGTTATCAAGATGATTGTGATGTAGAGATGTAGGTGTAACATTTCAACCTAGATTTGAAGGTGTAATGGCAAGGTGGGATGTACCATCTCTACTCTTGAAACAAGAAGAACTCTATATTTGGACTGTAGCCAAATGCTTATTTCTTCTTGTTATGGGAGTGAGAGATAGGGCAGTACGCGTGCCATACACCAAGGATAAAAGATGATGTGGTTTGGAACGTTGCCATGAGATATGGGGACAGAGAAGATAACATACCCTGGTAAAGTGAATGATACATGGATAGTTTGCAAATGCTAAAGAGAGATAAGGTAGTCATCTTATAAGGATGTTTTTAGCATGAGCTATGAGTTATACCAAGTTGAGTTCGAAAACCAAAGGAATAAGCTCAGAATGTTCTTGATGAAGATGGACTTAGGGCTAAGATAAGATAATAAGTGGCATACATGAAGGTGTATGTCATCAACATTACCTAATACCTAAGGATGTGAAGTGGTAATGGATGCTCGGGTTGAGATATAGCTGCCTACTTTGGCTAGAAGCTAGAAGAGGTTGTTAGGCTAACTATAAGTTTGGAAAGGAGATATGTTTGGCTAATACTCCGATGTAATTAGATGTGTTGAACAAGTTAATGGTTGTTTGGTTAGCCAGTCTAGTCCTTGATGCAATGAAAGGATGGTGGTAGAACCTCAAATGCACTTCTTTGGAAAAGAAGGTGATGAAACCCCAACTAGAGTGGTTTAGGGTCTCTAAGGAATCGATCTTGAGGAATCATGACATACAGGAGATCATGATTTTAAGATCACCATACACCGTACCACCAAGATAATAAGTGACAATAGGACTTTGGATAAAGTTGCATGTGGTATATGGCCATGCAAGCCCAGAGGTAAAGGATGAACCCCAGTAACCCAGTATATCAATATAGAGGACAAAAGAGTCCCCGAAAGAGAAAGGGAGTTCATCACAATGGATGTTGTAAGCCTCCCATGGATCAAGGAAGGTCGAGATGCAATATGGGTTATGGTAGTTCGCCTTACCTAGATGACATGAGAAAGAAAGAGTACTATCAAGGGACAAGATCGGGTTGAACTACCTATGAGAGAGATGGCTCAACTACACAATGAGGTTGAGTATAAAAGATCTTGAGTTTGACCTAAAGGTTCCCTTCCAAAAAGGTGGAAATAGGTACATGGAGGACTCGATGTTAGTATAGTTCAGCACCAATAACTAATGGTTAGTATGATCCAGACTAAAGGGTCTCATGACAACATATGTGCTCATTCAGGGTGATAGCTAGAGACAGTTCTTGTCCTGTGAAAGATGTGAGGATAACCACCATAGCTAGTATCAGGATTTAAAGAAGCTTTGTAAGAGAGGTTGTGTCAGTCACCACTTCAGTAAGGTGATGTTGGTGAAAGGACCACATGATGGTTAGAATAGGGCCACAGTGCGTGTAGATGAAGTCACTTTGATCGTGCAATGGCTGAAAGGAGCCTAGAAATGACGTGAGTCGTGAGCAGATGTAAAGTAGACTGACATGCAATTCACTGTGGGAGAATATGTGACATGAAAATCCGACCCCTCTAAGTTATAGCTAAGAGAGCCGAGTCCCCGATGCATTGGATTCTTTTGACTTGGTTTGGTGGAGAAGGTTAAGTTTGACCTTACCCCTCAGGATAAAGTAATGTGTGATGAGTTCCATGTGCCCAATTTAGAGCACTATGTGAGGTACCCCGACCATGTGCTGAGCAATGAACCTAGTGAGCCCCAAGGGAGGCTGAAATGGCCTGAGTCACCTGTGCAGTTTATAGGCGCCAGGATGAAAGAACCCAGAGAAAAGAATATGTGACGATAAAGGTTCCTTGGAAGAACCATGAGTACGGTAAAGCCACATCGGGGCCAATGATGGACATGGAAAAGTCTTATCCTGAATTGTTTGTTTGCTTGATAGAATTTTGAGGACAAAATTCCTATAAGAGGGGAAGGATGTTACAACCCCAATTTTTGGGTTCATTTGGCGAGAAATGTAATTTATCATATTAAAGATATTTGAATGAATAATGATATAATTTAGGTCGAATAAATGGATTTCGTTTACAATAGCCTTGATGTTTGTGTTGTGGGCTTTATTGGCTATTGGGCCCGAATAACAAGAAAATTCAATTAGTAAATGAATAATTGAATATTTGAAAAAAAGGGAAATATGGAAACCTCTAGAAGGCATATCCAAAGAGGATTTAGTGCCTCTTGGGTTCCAAGGAGTCCAAAGTTGGATAGAGAAGGCAATAAGAAAAGAAAAGTTTAATTAAGTATTTCTTTATTAAGAAATAAATTGAAAATAATGATAAAATGTGGAAAATGAGTGGAAAGAGGCATAAATGAGATTTCTTGGTGAAATTTCGTATCTATTAGGTTCCTAATATTAAAAGGAATGCCAATGAGGAAAATAAAATAGAAATAAAGATAAATCCTCAAAAAGAGATAATTTTAATGAGAAATAAACAAGATAATGTAAAATAATGCATATAGATGCATCTAGAAGGATAATAAGTATCCTTAAAAAGTAATTTTGAAATAATAGAGTTTCTTGGGGTACAAGGAGCCCCAATGAAGGAAGAGGAAACAAAAAATATCGATAATGTCAAATAAGAAGATAATATGATTCTTAATTAATTAATTTCATGGTTTTCTTAAAGAAGTAGTATTTTCTACTATAGGAAACCATATTTTCGTGCCAATGGGACAAAAGGCAAATACAAATAGAGTTAAAGAAATAATTCTCATATTTCTAAGTATCCATGAGATAAGGAATATCAAGGAATAAAAAGGAGAGAGAGAATATTTCTTCTCTTTGAAGGAATTGACTTCCTACTTGGAAAGGGACTCTTAGACTTGTGGATAACCCACCTAGGGCTTCATACCCTCCTCTATAAAAGGTTGGGACCTCTGGGGCGAGCCCAAGGAAATCCCTGCATCCCTTCCTCTCTCCTATCCCTCTTCCTCTACATCCTTTTTCTTTCACAACCGTAGAAGGGTAAAGCAAGGTGATCCTGGAACAACAAGGAAACCAAGTGGGATTACAATGGAGGTTGGATGTTCCCCGAGGTCAAAGCAAGACCTAGCCAGCATCGCCATGCCCTAGATAGCGCGCCTTAGCAGCAACATGGCTGTACATGGCGGATTCTTCTTGTGGGAAACCTTGCCAATCTTGGCCATCTTGGCTGTGCTTTAAGGGCTCTCTGAGTGCGCCCTAGTACGGTGGAAGTAGGGCAGTGGTTGGCGTGAAGCTTCGGACCTTGGAGAGGGAGGAGCAGCCTTGTAAAGAGCCATCCTCGGCGACCGTTGCTGCTGGTCGAATGTAGGAGATGAACCAGAGGTGTTTGACGCTTCTGCCCCTCCGCGGGCTGAGGAAGCACTTCACTTAATCGAGGGTAAACACATAATTGTGTTATGTTTGCAATCAGCCAACGTGCATGGAAACTGATGACGTGGCATCCTCTGATTGGCCAAGTAAGTGAAATCTTACTAAATTCGTAATTAAATATTGGTAACACCGATTAGGACAAGTAATATATGAATCTTGATCCTCAGAACGAGAGGAACACAAAGAAATTATTGTTGATGCCTAATTTCACTTTCTATTTCAAGATGCAATCTTTAGTATTTTAATCAATGAAAAACCCTAGCCTTTGATGATTAAGGAATTCGAAAGGGGTTATGTCGGTGTTTAAAATAGATATTAACCTGTTGTTTATAAAAGGGCATATTAGATCTAAAAGGATGATCTTCATGCATAATTTGATTAATTTAGGGTTCCATATGATTTAATGAACCTTGAATCCTCATTGTGGTAAGTATGGCCCTTAATTTTTTTAATTGGTCAAATTCATATACAAAATTGAGATATGATGGTTCTAATATATTAAGAGTACAAAAGTCCTTAATTCTATATAAATACCCTAAAAGTAGTGATTATGGTTTTTTCATGAATAAAAGGTAGAAGTGATGGTAAAACTAGTTCATATGTTAATTAAACCATAATGAACTTTGAATTAAAGATAAATGTGTATAATGATCTTGTCATGGATTAAAAGGATAAAATTAGTAGCTTTAATGTAAAAGAAGCTTAATAAGAGTAATTGATGGTTGATGGTACTCTAAATCTGAGAATAGGGTTATATGTGGATAAAATAACTTTAATATTGAAGAAAAGAAGAGATAATAATGGTTTATGAGTAATGGTATAAAATTAGGGTTGAAATAGTAAAAGATGAAGGGAAACCCTAATTGCAATAGAAACCCTAAAAGTGAATTAGAAACCCTAGGAACTGAGCTAGGTTTAATAGATCTTGATGACATGAATAATAAAAAGGGAATTATATGATTATTTCAGGATCTTGTTGAAATTGCTTGCTTGCTTGGATTCTTAATTGCATGGATATTTCTGTTCAAATCATTAGATCCGGTATGTGGTTATGCTTATGAATAATCACTTTAGTTTCACGGCGATTCCCGGACGTGTTTATCGGTTGCTCGAAAATAACTGTTGGATGCCTTTTTATTTCATACAACTATAAAGTGGCTATGATTATCACCGTGAATATGTATATATAATTGGCTAGACCGGAATCCACCTCTATGGATTGTTGAGGCTAAAAAGGGGTAACCAAGAGCTAGGTCTAGGTTATCATGGCTAAGATACTGGGCTACCAAGTGTAGTGCCATGAGACCCTTTAGCATGCCATGAATTAAGGAGTGGGATACCTACGAGTAGTGCCATGTGACTCAACCCTAGAAACTGGTTCACCTATAGGTGGGACCATGAGGGGTTTAATGGGGATCTACTATAAGGAAAGTAGCATCCAGGTCCGCTACAGGGACAGCGCAGAGGATAGGGGATGAATGGAACGCACAATTATATTTAAAATGTAAAATGGTTTGTTAAGTGATAATTGGCTGCAATACATTGTTATGAATAATTGCATGATTACTGTTTCCCCCACATACCTGCTTCGGTTGACCGACATTTTGTTTGTCAGCATTTTAGGTACAAGCCAAAAGGACAAACATTAAATCGTCATATTGTGAAATACATGAAGTAAAATACAAGGAGGATTAGTTAGAGTAGAATCCATAAGTGGATAGAAGTTTAGAGATCCAAGTTTTCAAAAAGGTATGCAAAAGTTTATTTTCTTACAACTTTTCAGTTTAGTATGTTAAAATTTAATAATTGTTCTTGGTTAATTGCCGAACCTTTGATCTGGAATGTATGGGTACGGCTTTGACCTCTCAGTCTCCCTTAATTGGGGGTTACCGGAAGGTGGGGTCATAACAATGAGTTTGTTCTCAGAACGCTACCCAAGAACAACCCCTACTGCAAAATCCGATGCATCGCACATGAGCTCGAAAGGCTTAGTCCAGTCCGACATTTGAACAACCGGTGCAGAAATCAATTTTTCCTTAAGTACATTGAAAGCATCCAAACATTTTTCATTGAAATCAAACACCACATCTTTCTCAAGCAATTCAGACAACGGTTTAGCGATTTTTGAGAAATCTTTAATGAAACGGCGATAGAACACTGCATGACCGAGAAAACTCCTTACTCCTTTTACTGAATTCGGTGGGGGTCGTTTTGAAATAACCTCTATCTTGACTGGGTCCACATCCAACCCATTGCTATACACCTTGTGTCCTAGCACAATTCCTTCACTAACCATCATATGACACTTTTCCAAATTGAGAACTGGATGTGTGTCCTCACATCTTTGCAAAACTTTATCTAAGTTGTATAGACACTCATCAAACGATGCACCATAGACGGAAAAATCGTCCATGAAAACCTCTAAACATCGCTCAACCATGTCAGAAAAAATGGCAAGCATGCAGCGCTGAAAAGTGGCTGGTGCATTGCACAGACCAAAAGGCATGCAGCGGTATGCGAAGGTTCCATAAGGACAAGTGAAGGTAGACTTCTCTTGGTCCTTAGGATCAATGGAGATCTGATTGTAGCCGGTGTAGCCATCTAAAAAGCAAAAATGAGAGCGGCCAGCCAACTGCTCCAAAATTTGATCGATGAATGGGAGGGAAAAATGATCCTTTAAAGTAACATAATTGAAACGTCGATAGTCAATGCAAACACGCCACTCGGTTACTAATCAGGTAGTGACAGGCTCATTTAACAAGTTATGAGTGATAGTGATTCCCCCCTTTTTAGGGACTACTTGTGTTGGGCTTACCCATGACGAATCGGAAATGGCATAGATGATTCCCCTAGAAAGGAGCTTAATCACCTCCTTCTTGATGACCTCCATCATTCTCGGGTTAAGTCGATGTTGTGGCTGAATCACAGGCTTGGCTCCTTCCTCGAGCCAGATCTTGTGCTGGCAAAGAATATGGGAAATCCCATTAATATCAGAAACTGACCACCCGAATGCACCATGGTGGTTCTTCAGCACGATCATTAATTGTTCTTCCTCATCAGCACTCATATATGCCAATATAATCATCGGAAGCTTCTCATCATCCACCAAGAAGACATACTTTAAGTGGGGGGGGGGGTAACGGCTTAAGTTCCAACTCAGGCAGGCAGATCAATGAAGACTGAAGTGGTGGTGGCAGTGGTCCAAGATCCTCATAGTGCTTAGCATAATAGCAAGGGATCACCTGAAGCATTTTCACATATTCTTGTAAGGACGTGCTTCTTATCCAATCATCCATGATGTTGAATAGGCATGCTTCGAGAGGTAGTTTCAGATATGAATCGATCATAGAAACTGCTATAGCATCATCCTCAGTAGATAGAGGAATTTCCTTCTCTTCATCATTTGGGTAACCCACATCTTTATAAAGAGACACTACTTTGGTTTGTTCCATAATGTCCACGGCCAGTGTTCCCTTGTCTACCTTGGTCATAACATGAGCCATATCTAGAAATGGCTTTCCTAAATAGAGGGAAATGTTCTGATCATAGTGCTTCACCTTGCGACATTGTTCCTTCGCTTGTGATTGTTTTGTGTTTGGTGGCATGACCATCTCAAATATGTCATCAGATATTCCCAATGTCAAATGACCTCTAGCCATTTCCAGTATCATATCAGCAGTAGCCTGGAAGGGTCTTCCTAAGAGAAACTCATTCCCTTGCTCATCCTGCATCTCCATGACTACAAAATCCACTGGGAACACAAATCTTTCAACTTTTACCAAGTCATCCTCACAAATGCCATATGTCCTAACCACAGAATTATCTGCTAGTTGAATCGTCATGTTGCTTTGCCTAGATTCGTTAAGTCCTAGCTTCTTAAAAGTAGAAAGAGGCATTAGATTAATACTTGCCCCAGAGTCGCACAATGTTTTTCCAAATTTCACCTTACCTATGTAACATGAAATATTGAAGCAGCATCTTGTCATTTTGGTGGTAATGAGCCCAAAATGAATGCACTAACCTGCTCTTTAGAACTACCACCTCAGTATCAGGAATCTTCCTCTTCTTGGTGATTATATCTTTTAAGAATTTAACATATGAAGGTATCTCCTCAATCGCCTCTAGCAACGAAATATTAACAGAGAGCTTTCGAAAGTTGTCCAAAAATTTCTTGAACTGAGCATCAACTTTCTTAGATTTAAGACTATTGGGATAAGGGACAGGAACGACTTGTACCCTCTGATGGGGTGGCACATAAGGTGTCATGGTATCCTTATCCTTCTCCACAATAGGCTCTTCAGTGGGCTTCTATGCAACATCATCCACTATTTCTGACACTGTGACTTCCTCGGCGGCCTCGCCCGTTGCTTCCGGCTGTGTTGTGATTGGTTCATCGACCTTAGAGTTTAAAACCTTTTTTCCACTTCTCAACAAAATTGCCTTAGCTTGCTGATTCCCTCCTGGAATGTTGGTATTTCCCAGAAAACCTTGTTGTGTTGGCTTCTTCATATTTGCTATCTCAGCTGCCATATGTGCTAAAGATGTCTCAAGAGTCCTCATCTGAGTCCCATGACTCTATAAAGTTTGCCCAAATTGATTCATAAATTCTCCTTGTTGCTTAATCTATTGGCCAAATGTGCTCATCAGCTCTTGATTATGCTTTATCACCTGATTAAGTAGCTCATTGTTCTTTTCCTCTGCCGACAGTTGTGGTTTGGCATCAGGGTCCTGTAGGAAATTGTTTGGGTCCTTCCATTAATTTTTTTTAATCTTTCCTCCAAAAATAGTCATTGTTTCTGTACCCCTATTGCTGGCACATAAATTTCACTTGTGCCTCATCATTAGATTCTCCATCTTCCTTTGCTAGAAATTTCTTGGCTAATAAGTCCATCTTCTCATTCAGCTCCTTGATGACCTTTGACTCACCTGCAACTCGAAATTGTTCTGGTGTGTCTCTGTCACCCCATGATTGCTTTCTGGCCATATTTTTCAGGATTTCCCAACACCTAGTGCCAATGTTGTTCAAGAAGAAACCAGAACCTACTGAGTCTAGATTGCTCCTGTCGTGCTCATTTAAAGCAAAGTAGAAGATCTTCACTTGTTTTTCTTTATCTAGCCCATGATGTGGACACTTCCGCAACATTATCTGAAAATGCTCCCACGTCTCAGAATATGTCTCCCCAGCTCTTTGACATAAATTATGTATCTTCCGTACTAGGTCATTGGTTTTCTCCAGTGGAAAGAATCTGTCAAAGAAAACCTCAATCATTTGATCCCAAGTCTCGACAGTCTCATCGTCAAGGTTATGCAGCAATTCATGTGCATTACCTGCAAGAGAGATGAAAAACAACTTCAAATATAGTAACTCCTATGGAAACCTATCTATCTTGATCATATCACAATTTTCCATGAAAGTGCTGATGTGAGCAACATGGTCTTCACTCTTCAGCCCGTGAAATGCTTGAGACTTGACCAAGTTTATCAGTGCCAGATCAATCTTATATGTTGGAATGTTAATTGCCTTCCTTTTCATCGGCCCCTTTGATGCTGATGAGGAAGAAGCATTTATCTTCTCCCATATTATTTGTTCCTCAGCCATGACTTCTGGTTCAGAGTCTGAATCTATATCCTTAGGTTGATCTTGAATGTTGATCTCTTCATCGTCTGATCCCAACGGTGGAACCTCTGGTGATGACAGTGCGTAGTATGTGCTACACGTCTTCACCATGCACTAGTACCTGCAAGGTAATAAATTGATTAAGTACAGTGCTAGACGATTACTAAATATGAAAGATAAGCGATGAATTTCAAGAATAATAATAAAATGAAATATGGCCTAGAGTGGCCGCTTTCAGCACTCGTAGTGCCAACAGTTGCCGTGTCCCCGACAACGACGCCAAAAACATGACACATTTTTATCGTGCGTATAATGCAAGTGCACGCGTCAGAGTAATATAGGCCTTTGTGAGGCCTGAGTTGAACACATGGACACTAAATTGTCGGTAGACTACTTACTAACTACTCGCGATCAGCTAAACCAATTAAAAAGGTTTGAGAGTTGATTTAAAAATAAAATAAAAATAAAATAAAACAACACAATCGATTAAATTTTTGGTTTAATCAATTTAAACTGGAGTCTTTAGGATAGCGGTTTCACTGCAGGCTCTCGTCAAAATAATTTCTACTTAATTACCCTAATTCGTCTCCTATTCTGGGTAGAGGCCTGTAGTCAGAATTGTTCGCTTTCATGATATAATTTACTACCTAAATCTAGGTCGGTTCCACAGTAGTAGCAACCTATACCCTAAACTAGGTGCATTAAGATCCTACTCTGGGTTTCCACCATTAACTGTACATCACCTTATTCAAAGGATTTATTAGTTAATGTGATTTTCATCCCTTATCAACCGTTAATTCTTCTTTCAAAGTAATTAAAGGCATTAGATTATCATTAGGGTGATCAATCATAATGATATAAGGGAGAAAACAAAATCATACGATGGATTTGAGAGACAAATTATGATGAACTATATAAAAATGTCATACAATGATTACCCGGGCTACTCCCGGTCCTAAAGACAAAGGGGATTAGCCCCGCATGTTCATCTCAATGAAAAACAACATGCAGGAAAGAGAAGACATGGAGAAAACGTGGATAGATATTGTGTAACCCCTGAACAAAGGAGATCCGGGCGTTCCTCGGCATAGGGTGAGCGTTCTACAGCCTTCCGGCGGTGGAAAACTCCTTCGACAACCTTTGGAATGGTTAGGGCATTGTTCTCGGCTCCTTTCTCATCTCCTCTCCTCCTTGAGACTTATGCAACGACTAATGACGTGATAGATTGCTTAGGGCCGCCGTAATTAGATATATGCACCACTTTAGGTTGCCCAAAAATCACCACCGTACGATTAGACACGATATTTAGCAAAACCTGATCTGACGGCGTCGATACCATCGACGCGGGTCGATGGTATCGACCCCCTGGGGCTAGCGAAACTCCTTCTATTTCTGACGTCCTCTTTGAAGATGGCTCGATACCATCGATGTGGTGTCGATGGTATCAACTTGTTTGTACCTGGCACGCTGTTGTAATCTCGATAGCATCGACAGTTAGTCGATGGTATCGACTCTTTAAATGTCACTTTTGCTATGGAATCCGTCGCTAGATCTCATCCTACTGAGGCAAGCTCGATACCATCGACAGTGTGTCGATGGTATCGACGAGCTCTTCTTCTCCGGTAAAGTCACTGTGGTCAGGTCGAACAAAGAGAAGAATACCAATCAAATTTGATAAATATGATCATTAATACAAAATCAGATGAAACAAGGTAAATTTGATGTGTTACGAGATTATAGGCTAAAAGAAATGAATCATGTGAAATTAGTCAAAAATATGACAAGAACACGCATAAAACCAATATAAACAAGCCTATGAAAATGACTCAAAATCCTCACATTAATCATAGTCTTACATCATGATTTTGTGAGTCCTAGACTTAGTGAATTGATAGCATAGTCAAGATATGTATAAAATAGGATACGAGTTGTTTAACTATATTTGAGGTTTAATCAATAATAGGGCAACATGGACATTGATCAAATAGAGTCCTCATCAACAATGAGGTATAAGGTAGAAGTCCTTATTTCACCATATCAAGATTATTAACATTGACCTCAAACATAGAAAACATGTAGTCACGTTTTGGCTAAATTGAGTGTTCATGATATTAGGAGTCATACATCAGTATTTGATTTCAAGCTTAATTAAACAAAATTGAGTTTTTAAATGGTATCAACTTTCAAAATTTAGTGATATTCAATTTTCTCATGCATAAGCTACCCATAATAGAGACATCATGTGGTAAAAGGTCACAAGAAAGGACCACATGAGGGGATGAGAAAACTAGTTAATCTCCATCTACATGGGTGGCTTAGGATAGTCCTTAAAGAAGAGATGAGATGCTAGAAGACTCTCTAGGGTTTCACAAGAGAACCCTTAGGTCCAGTTCTGGATCAATTGAAGCCGGGTAGAGCGGGGGATCTCAACCACTGTGAAGACGGATAGGAGAAATTATGCCAGGACCCCGAGCCTAGACACCTCAATTTTCACCATTATGGACTTTAGGGTTTCTTGGGTGTAAGAGACTTGAGAAATTATTTACTTAAAGTATATGGGAGTGTGTAAGCTCTAATACCAACTGTCGTCTTACCCCAATCCCAATCTCACTGCCTAGACAGTGGTAAAGGGATTGAAGTGCCCGTCCCTAAGTGGCCTGATAGGATCTATCACACTGCATATACAATAAGAAATAATAACTCAAAAAACTAGATATTTAAAGAACAACTAACCCAATATGGATACATACCCGATTTGTCTTTATCGTCAGAGTATGTAGAGGGTGGAAGCGATCTTATTCAGTATTCCATTTGTATTTCCTAAAATCAAGAAAATCACGACACAATCATGCAATTGCACGGTACGCTATCAAAATCAAGTAAAGCGGTTTATAAAAAGAGAGTATACTTGGCAAGAATTATACTAAAAAGAATAACAAAGGATTTCCAAAACCAATATCATTCGAAAAAATGTTTGTTATTCAACGATTCAATTTTATTACAAGTTCCCATTATACTGTAATCAACTAAGCATGCTTATATATATTGTGTGACTCTATTACCCCAATGCGATGAGGAAGGTCACTAGGCTCCTTCTCACCATAGGAACATAGGAGACCAATGCAAAAGTCCTACCTCCAAATGAGGGGGGTTTTGCACTCAATATCAACACTATCAACATTATCAATATCATCATCATTATAAATATACGGGCAATCATTATGGGCATGCAATTTATGTTTTCATGTTTTTCAAAATACAGTATAGAAAAATGGAAGATTAATCATAGGGAACAATAGCTCATCCAAGTAAATAGCCAAGTATACAGTCAAGAGATACATAAAGTATCTTCAATACAATCAAGGAGGAGTTATATAATAGCGTACCTTTCACAGAGGATTTCAAGTACAGATCATCTAGTAATAGGTCGACCCTTTGAGTTAGATCCTAAAACACAATGTTTGGATCAGGGGTCAAGATCAAGATATTTGGATATTATGTTTCAATATTCGATATTAGGGTTACACTTTTCCTATGTCAACCTTAGGGTTGGGTCATTCACTTATAATCAACAAATATTTCAATATGTCCAACATGATTTCAAGTATCAAGTATTTTCGAGTGTGAATGACTTTCCTTGATTTCTAGGATCATATGTGTTAAACCTAATCTATGATCATTATCCAAGTCATCATCAATTTCTAGATTATCATCATTATACTTAATATAATAAAGTTCAAATTGATGGGTCAAAACTATATCAAGTGTTTTGCAAGATTAAGATCGATATCCAAATTACTCATATTCCTAAGATTGAATCAAGCAAAAAAATTTAAATCTAGATCATTAATGGGTCAAGTATGATTTTAGAGTCTCAATAGGAACACTAGAGTCAAGAATTAGGGTTTTCAGTGTTTAGTCAAGATTAACCACAAATAGAGTCATTTAGACCAATTACATAAGTAATAGATCAAGATTTAGATATATCAATGATAAAAATTTAGAATCAGGCCTCACAAGTAATTTTAATGGTTTCATTGGATTTTTCTGATTGAAATCAACTATTTAATCGAATTACTTGGAGACAAGATGCATTAGATACAATTTAAATAAGATTTGACCTTATTACTTATTTTCTGAGTAGAGAGGAGCAAAAATACCTTAATATGGAAAAACGAGGGTTGTCGGATGTGCAAGGAATGGCCCAGATCGAGCCACTTGAGCTAGGTGGATCATTTTATCAAATGTTTGGTTCAGGCCTTGGCTTTGTCAGTTCAAATATTCATTTTGACCGGTTCTTGGTCGGTTCGGTCCTGGTTGGACCCCCTTCTGGACCGCCTGGTTCTTCAACCCTCTCCTTCCTCGTGCAAGCCTCACATGAGCCCAAGAATAGGGTAGAGGGCTCATCGATGTGGAGAAACTCCATAAGAAAGAGAGGGTGAGGGAGGCTGCACACAGACCATCCCAGTCTTCCACCACCTCACAGACTCGATGGGAGCCAAAGAAAGGGAGGAGGAGGTGCATAGTAGGAAGGCCCAGAATGGGCTTCACGGTGGTGCAGATCTAGAAGCAGAGAATGATGCAGAGAAATCAAGGTTCTTTAGGCCAAATGAGAGCATGGAATATGGGGAAAACCCCTGCAGAATGATGGGGGGAGTCATATCCCGAGGTTTTTATAGCGTTTTGGGCTAGGGTTAGGGCTAGGGGACTCCTCGGTGGCAGCAATGGCCGCTGGAGTGAGAACAGGAGGTGAGGAGCTCATTTTGGTGGTTGTATAGAGCATGAATGGTGGTAAAATTAGGATTTGAACAATTCAAATTTGTGAGACAAACCTTCCCTCTCGGTTGGAACTTTGAATCGGGGTCTTAAACGCGAGATTTTGCTTATGGCCTTCATTTACTCCTCCCTGCTGATTGCGGGAGGTAGAAGATGGGTCAGTGGCCCTTGAATTATGCCTGGATCTGCAAGATCTAGATCTAAGGGCTCTGGATCGCCTGAACCCTTTAACCAGATTGCTGACTTGGAAAAGCCAAATAAAAGGCAAAAAGAAGGGATTTTAAGGCATTAACTTCAAGAATTCATAGAAAATCATAGGAATGTCCAATTTGAGTGAAATTTGGATCATACCTTCTAAACAAAGTGGAGAATCTTTATAAAAAGTTTGAGAACAAAAAGATGAAGTTTGATTGACCAATTTACTTCTTTGGACAATATGATGAATTAATCAAATTTGAGGTGTTATAATGTGTATAAAGTTCACATTGATCACCATATTCTGAATTTGAGTCTCAACAATGATTATGAAGCCAAGAAAAATGGTTTGGCACCATGAGTGAGTATAATGAGGTCAAAAGATTAATTACTTTATTATAATGCCAAAATCCATTTTGTCACACCCTCAGTAGCCAACAACACAGAGGGCCCATATAAAGTGGCTCATGACTTGGCAAGTCATGATTGTTCAAGGGTGAAGGTGTGGGATAACCACTGGGGCTATAAGATGAGGCTGGGCTGTGTGGGTCTGGGCCTTAAAGGCTGGCCCAAGACTGGAAAAAGGGGGAAACCCCTAAAAAAAGATGTATCGAACCTAGGGTTAATAGGCATAGAATCTCCATACTAGCTGCGATTTGGGTAAAAAAGATGATCAAAATCATGAGAGAGAGCTCCACAAGATGAGTGCAAGAATAGGACACAAAAGTTCACAAGGAGATGATCAAATTAAAGGGAAAGGTGATGATGTATGATATGATGGGAAACTATATTAGATCCAAATTAAGTGTCACAAAGCTATAAATTGCATTCAGTAGTTATCAATTATGCATCGAGTCATATTCAATTATAAAATTGAAGGTAAGACAAGAATCATTAAGCTAGTAGGGTTTATAATTACATAATGGAAAGAGTGAAAGATCCAATCTATCACACCATGTCTTCAAAAGGGTTCAATGTACGAAAGGGAATTATGCATGTGACAAAGACTCCATTAGCAAAAAAGTTTCCTTACTCATAAAATTTATCTCATCAAATGTGTACATTTAGCATTTATTATTGATTTATTGTTGAGAAATTTTTAAATTTCAACAATAGGTGGTAATGTCATTTTTAACTCTAGTGATTTCTTAGATATGTAGGTTATTATGGGGTGATCTAAATAATTAAAATAATCAACTCATACAATATATAAGATATTTGACAAAATTAAGCATAATGCATGAATTTAAAATATATTATCATATCTATTTTCATATGATTGTATCTCTACTATTTTGTAATTTGTTTTAGGGGAAACAATCATTCAAATATGGGGTAATTTGACAATTCCACAACATACTTTGTTTTCACACTTTAAACTATGCACTTATCATGTTGTTTTAATATTTTTATTGCATATTAGCCTATAATTGAGATTAAGATAAATACGTCATATATATTGTAAGGACCAAGAAAATTCAAACACATAACCAAAATTATGGAGAACACACAAAGGAATTTCCAAACTACACTTGTCATGACAGGTCAAATGGTTCAAACATTATGTATAATCACCATTGCATTCTTGCATTGGAAACAAAGGAGATATGACATGTTTCCCAAGGGACACACCATACCCCCATCACATTGGACCGTGGCCATTTTTTGCACATCTTTAGGAATATGACATGGCACATTTTCTTTTAAACAAATGATTTCACCTACATTTGTGTAGATCCTTTTAAAATGACATGTCCTCTTGATCCTAGGTATGCTATGTCAATTAGATATTCTTTGAAGAGTTGCTTTTGGAAAATAAGAGACACACCATGTCACCCTTTGTATAAAACATGTCACTAAGTTTTTCGGATAAGTACAAATAAATACTAATTACATATTTTATAAGACATCTCCCATTTAATACCAAACTCATTTCATGTGCTTGAGGTCTCAAGATAAAGGAATTTCACTCCCCTAGACTAAGAAGAAAAGGGATAATAAAGAAATGAGTCCAAGGAAAAAGAGACGGAAGAAGAATAAGAATTCATACTCAATAGGTTGTCCTTCAACACAACATGACATATACTATAGATATATCACATAGTAAAAGACAAACATTACTTTTTAAGATTTTTACATTCAAACTTACAACAAACAAAACAAATGGAAATAAAGTGAAATCAAATTCCAAAACTCTAACTAAACTTACTATAAAAATGAGTTATATATAATTTATGACTTACACTAAACAAATTAGAACCTATAAGTATAACTAAAGCACTGCTAAACCATGATAAAACTCTGATGAAGTTGAAACATTGATGTGGAAGAAGTCACATAAAATCCATATATGTCAACTTTTTCACATATCAAAAGTTTCTTTCTCTTAGCTCAATAAGTCATGTTAATAACTCTATTTGACATTTTCAATTATGTTACATTTAGGTGTTTCACTATAAAATCAAGGTAACAATGCATAAGAAAGCTATTACAAGAATACAAGAAATAAGTATTCGATACAAGCATATACAATGACCTCTCACATAAGGACCTAAGTGTACAAGGACTCTAACCAAACAACACTAACTGCTCCAGAAGATCTCATACATACATTGTGCATCCTTTGCACAACTTTTATACATAACAAGTAAACAACCTATTTTATGAGTTCTTGTCGCCTCGCTAAGTGTCTACCTTTGAGTCAGCAAATAATCATGGACATTATATTTTTATTATTTATTGATTACTGGTTAACCGAACAGGTATACATATAACTAGCAGGCAATACTCTGAGTTAGTAATATAAATAACGTCAAATACATTCATCCCATACATTGTATATTTCTTATATTATTCATGTCATTTAAGTGTATCCCTTATATATTTACATATATAAAACCGTTTATATAACTGGTTTTTCTCTCTTAGCAATCTCATCCCTTTGTGGAACCATAATACTATTGATATGTATACTGTTTGTGATTAACCAAACAAATCTAGTACCAATCCTTGTCACATGTGATACTACAAATCATAATTAATATAGAATAAGTCTAAATCTCATGGAATCAATGATGCTTTGTAATTAATTAAAATGTATGTAATAATAAATTGGTTTCAAATATAGTATGCTAGGTTGGTTGTTGGATTGATGTGGTTTGAAAAAAAATATAGAGCTAACTATTCAAGCTAAAAGATTTGAAGATACTAAGAATATCAAGAGAAAAAAGATTTATTTATTAATGAAATAAACTTTTCACATGTCCTAAAATTAGCCATCCAAATATTTAGTGTATTATAGACTCTAGAAGGTGGTTCTTAATTATTTCCAACTGATCATAAATGTATTATAATATAATTATTTGATTTTTCATCAAAGATTATCCTACTCCAAATAATATTATGAAAATAAGAATCCAACTTCTCTCATAAATAAATTATTTATAGTCCACTACAAAATATTTCTATTTTCTAACCAAAGAAAGTTATTTTCTACAGATTTAGGGGTGATCAATCACAATGAAAGGCATCATATCCACAAACATGGAAGATAGTAACAACTCAACCATGAAACTAGATAGGTTAAGGTGGAAAATAAGCTTCTAAGGACTAAGTACAAACAAAACTATTATATATCCCAATTATGTAAAGATATGTGAAGAATTTGTAGATGAGATGATGCACACATATAATGGTGATGGAATAAGAAGGAAAAGGAAGAAACTAAAATAAAATAAAATGGGGTCATAATAAGATCTCAAATTTGAATTATTAAATAGGAATGACATAGATGTAAATAGAAAACTATATTTGTGGTCGATTGATGTGGCACAATTATGATTTTATTAAACATATTTAATTTATTAATTGGATCATCATATTTTTATTAACTTTGTATATATGAAATATAATAGTGATATCTGCATTTTTTGTATCTATAAATATTAGGTTTGGTTTATTTTTGATATATACAACATAATTTATTATGATGACCGCTATCAAACTGACAATGTTATCACACAAAACTATGCGGAAATAACCATTAGTAGTGGATTATCGAAAATCACAAAAATTAAAACCTTTTTACTAAGAGATCCACTACTAGGAAACTCTTTATTAAAAGAACCAAACGATATATACATCATGGTTCACTTTATACATACATCGTTCTGTCACCTCATAAGGATATGAGATATCAGTTGCTTTACCAAAACATATACAAAGCAACATTATACATTGACGTATACTAGCCAAAATCTCAGTTCAATTATAAAACTAATTACACACTATCTCCCAAGGTCCTGAGAGTACATGGTCAAAACATAAGACTCTCTATCTACAAGATGCATAACAACACACTCAACATGATCTGTTACTATTGTCCATGCTACTGCTGCCCACTCTCTACTGCACAATCTCTACCTCCTCGTACACGTCCACCTAAAAAGTGTGGAAACCCATAGGGTGAGATCCATATCATAGCGGGAGATATAACCCTCCTCCAACAATATTATTATCACAGATAAATCTTATAAAAGAGAGTAGAATAAACCTTTATTTAATTAATTAGGTATAACTACTTGTTATATGTAGAGTACAAAAATCTTTATAATTTAAGTAAGTTAGATAACTATGACTGAGCAATACATCATCTAATAATTTTTAAAAGGAATATGAAGAACATGTATAACATTTATCAACTAAGATATATAAAAGTAATTGTAGCCTCATTCAATGTTTCCGTATTTGATCCTTAAGAAAATATGCTACATAGCTGATTACATCCTTCAATAGTCCATTTTATGCCCTGAGGAGATGAGGTATACCACTCGTACTCCAACCAACCAAAATTAGGTAGTATCAGTGCCATACAAGGTCCATGGAAGAGCTAGACTCCACGACCTCGCCCCTCTTGGTCAGTACGTGATTACTGGAAGTGACATTATAAGTCAAATTACAATTTAGCTAGCTAGGGTATATTGGCTCAACACTATAGAGATACAACTCACAACTTGTTCTCTATCCAGGGTATGACCTATAGTCAATCTTGCATATATATATTGACTCATGGCATGCAGCCATACTCTTCTCAGGGTGTGGCTTTACCACCAATCCCGATGTTGCAATAGAGATATGACCTACAACTGCACTCTTTTCAGGGTATGGCCTATAGACAATCTTGAGGTTTGTAGGAAGCAAGGAAATACTCATCTTGCACCTCACAAATTAAAAAATATGTGCTCTGAGTAAAACTCGTTTCACTATCTGGCAAGTTCTGACACTGAATGGATCTATATCCATGGCACTACATTTTTAATTTCACTTGATAAGTTAAGTGCATTACAACATCCTTTAGCATCAATCAAGTTACAAGCATAAATTATAGATAATTAGTATAAGGAAAGGTGTAATACATTTTTGAGGAATCTAATATCAATTGGAACACATCTTGTTACCCTTATCCTGGGATCTCAATACCTTGAAAATATTACTAGGAATCTCATCCATTCAACATTTTCATTATCATAATCCCCTATTTTGAGTATCAAACCCTTAGTTCATCATTGAACAGTGTCACCACTTTCCAGGCAACAATCATCCCTAGGTCATCAGACCCATATACATATATCATACTTGTTGTACAAGTATTTCACATGTCTCACATGGCCTATTTAATTTGTATCATGCTAAATCATCATAGATCATACCTAGTTATGCTCATCATCTCATAATACATGCATGGTTAGGATTTCATGGTAAAAGAAATATTAAGTAAATGTCGTCACCATGCCATAAAGAGGATCATTCAAATTGCAACCCTCTCATAATTAAGGTTAGGGTTTCCCCTTGTATCCGATTAGGGTTTTCAAGTTCATATTTAACAACCAAACCCTAATTCACATCAAAGATCTATATTATTGCCATAAATGTTCAAGAATACTTAATTACTCTCATCAAATATCATCAATTGATTATCAACATGAAGTATTACCTATCTCATATGAGTAATACAAGTTTCTCTCTCATGCTTATTAATATATATTGATTTCAACATACTTATTACACTGGTTTAACCCTCTTTAGGGTTTATCATCCTACACTTATTAAGTGCATCCATCTCATTACTTCATATTGTATCAACCAATTATATTCAAGGTGTATCAGCCTATTCTCATCAAAGTGTATCGGCCTACACTCATTAAGGTGCATTGGCCTACACTCATCAAGGTGTATCGACCTATACTCATTAAGGTGTATCGGCCTACACACATCAAGTTGTATCAGCCTACATACTAACTCTTGTGTTGGCCTAAACACATCTACTCGTATCGGCCTAGACACTAATACTTGTGTCAGCCAAGGCACTATTGCTTGTGTCGGCCATTGCATGCTCTTGGGTATCGACCATACTATTGTCTAGTGTGTTAGCTTAGCTATCACCAAGAGATATTGGCCTCTATTGTTTTGATACATATCAGGTTCTAGGGTTTTCATTGTATCGGGTTAGACATAATCAACACTCTTCTATCCTTTCATCTATCAAGGTATTGGCCTCACCAGTATTGGGTGTGTTAGCCATGACTTCAAGGAGTGTATTACCCACACCTTCACATAGTGTGTTAGTCTAGGTGTTTTGGTTTAGCCCCACTTGAAGGGTGTGACGGGCAACACTACTTGGAGTGTGACAGGATGTTAGAGTTAAAGGCATAT
Organism: Alisma plantago-aquatica; assembly: GCA_963693085.1. Lineage (NCBI taxonomy): Eukaryota > Viridiplantae > Streptophyta > Magnoliopsida > Alismatales > Alismataceae > Alisma > Alisma plantago-aquatica. The sequence continues at coordinate 191,029,132 of OY856414.1, forward strand.
CAGGTTGACTACATATCTTCTCTCATCTTCAAGATATCATCATGTCCTCAACTTTATCCTTAGGTGACATTCTATACAACTGCATAACAATGGTCCTTTGCATGTAACAAATCGGTAAGGAGTTAGGACTCATAGTGTATTAGTTTCCCTTCACCGAACACCATATCGGCTTAGGGGTTCCTAAACCAATATTTGTTTGTGCATAGATGATTCCATCATATTCAAGCTCCGACCCTTCATCCATTATTACTCTAGTTCATGGAAAACAACCCCATGTATCCATTAGATTTCATAAAATTATCATTCAATCAAGGAAAGTCAAAATTGAAAAGGGGTCATCAAGTATTGCATGATAGAAGGTGAATAATAATAAAGTTGAGTTCAAGTTATGTAACCTACCTCAAGATCAACACAAGAGCTTCAAGATTCAAATCTCCACATTCCCAATGTTGAATATGACTTATTAAAAGTCCAATAATTCAATTACAACACTTATATATGAAAGAAGATATCATAGTTAGGAACTTGGTGAAGAAGAAAAGAAAGAAAGGAATCATGACCTGAGAAGCATAGTCCACCCAAGGTTGAATATGATCATGGCTTCACCTTAGGCAATATGCTCGACCTCCTTCCTATTGCTAAATATTCTATGGTCTTCCACCAAGAAAAGGATGATATGAGAGTCAAAAGTTTCACTTGTAGGTGAAAAGAGAGGCTTATATAGTTGAGGTTCAAGAGAGAGAGAGAGTGTTTGTGAAGTGTCATCACCATATGCACTTAGGTGACATGTGTCCATGCATGGAGGATCCATGTATCCATGATTATCTTGTCATTAAAAACTCATGAGGATAATCCAAATATAAGATATCAACCATTAGGTATCTTTGTTGACAAGATATCACAACCCAATATCACTTTATGTGCAAATTGATAAAACTTTTGCAAGGAACATCTAAAACAATATTCTTCACCTACTTGAGGGGCTTAGCCCATCATGAATACTTCCAAAAAGATGCTAAACTGATATGGGACCTCGTATATGGATTCCAAGCTGATATGCACTCCCATATACTTCATAACTCGATACAATCCCATCTAGGGTTCAAGAGACTCATCATTCTTTGGTTCTTTCACCACTAAGAGTGTGATCACTCAACCAAGACTCAAACAAGGCGCCCCTTATTTCTCTCTCCTCTAGATGATGCTAAGACAGAGAAGAGACATGATGCTAAGAGAGAGAAGGGACACTCTAGAGTTGATAATTTGCACATCAATGCCACGTTTTGGGTAAATTGCAATCTTTATCAAAACTATCATATAATGCATAAACAATTTGCAAATAAGTTCAAAATTGAGAATTAAACTCTCCTTAGGTCTTAATTACTTTTTAAAAGTTTAAGACAACGTTCTAAGCAACTTACTTAGGAAAATCTTCTAGGGTTATCCCAAAACCCATGTCAGGGGTGTTATATTTATAATATATTCTTCATTCAATGTTGTAGTAAACTATGATTTTCCATTTTATGTTGTATTATAATTTTCCTTTTGTTTTTATGTTTAGTTTTTTATGATGTAGATATGGTTTCAATTTTAAAACCTTAATGAATATGACGCAATATGGTGTATACTGTTTTACGATAGTGTGGTTGAAATTTCTTTTTAAGAGAGAACTTATGAGTTATATATTTCTATATGTCTATAACTCTCAAGAAGTCACCGAAATTCAAGTTGCCCACTTATATAAAATCAATCATTAAAATTGCATAACGAATCAAGTTCATAAGCTTTCTAGGCCAATTACAAAAACCAATTAGATCCTTGATCTCCATGGAAAGAGAGTGAAAATATGAGGATAATGAACAATTAGCAATCAAGCATCACAAGATGGTTGCAAAGCAAGCAAGTGACTCATTAACATATAAGAATGAGTAGATAAACATATTCCAAGTTATATATATATATTAAACATAATATGAATATTTACATGGTTGAGAGACCTTGGTCGTTACTCAAAGCCCAGGTTGAAGAAATTTATCCACTCATGTTGGTGAATGAATGTATAAACTACATGATAAAAAGGTCATACCCCCAAAAAATGTGAATGAATGTGAAAAAAGTGAGTGAGAGAGAGAGATAAAAGAATAGAACAATAACATGTTGGATTATTTAATGTCAAAGAAGACAACATCTTTAGTGGTCAATGGAGATGATGATGGAGGATGAAGAGTTCTTCTACCTTCCTTCTCTTTAAGGTGGGTTGTAGTCACCTCCCGATGATGCAAACTGATAGAGACTAGGACCTTCGTCTAATGATGGAAATCGATTCTCTATATGAAAATCAGCAACACTTCATGGATAGTAAGAGATGCCATATTTAGCTAGCTTGGGTCCCTATTTATAAGGATTGATGTTGTGCCCGAGGTGCCTAAGTGCATGTGTCTTCTCTTATATCCCAAGGTTTGGGGCACGTGCCTTGAAGAACACACTAGTAACTAACTTTTTTAGTAGCAAAAGTTGTAGTACTTCAATCTGTTGTTGGTGGTCTGTAACTTCAACGATTTGAGAAGGTAGACCTTCATCAATTTCTAGAAGTTGACTCTACATCAACTGATGATTCATGAAGTCTTTGGAGTCATCGATAGATGATTCCATCCCTTCATTTCTTGATGAAGCCAATAAATCCACCAAAAACCTTCTTATTACTTGGATTTCTCAAATATTTCGCTAAAATTCCTCAAGTCAGATCATATTTCATTTTTTCTCCAAAATTTCGTGTCACAAAAGGCATATAATTTATTTAACGATAGGAGTCAAAATAAGGAATATAGAGTAAAAGGAAAGGTACAAAAGTAAATTGAGAAAACATAATATGTGAAAATCCACTTCATCACATCATGTCAGTTCAGGGGAAAAATACAGGGGTAAAAGGTGGTGAATAACCTTGGTTGATGTCAATTAGAGGCTTTTTCATCATTTCTGGGGTCTTGGGGAGTCTTCCCCACAACACACGACGTTTTGTGTGGTCATAGGAATGAACTCCAACAAGGAGCTCCATGAATCAAGTGCCAAGAGAAGAGTCTTATCTTGGGTATTCCTTGATTCCTCTTGAGGGTTGGCATCTCTTGGATACCTCCCCACGATGCTCCATGCAAAAGGAATTATTCAGAGATATCTCAAGTCCATGAAGTGAGGTGGAGGTTTTTGTAAAAGATAGTGGAGTTTAGTGGAGAGTATTTGGTGTTTCAAGAGAAATTTAAAGTGCAGTGGAGTTTTGGGAGTCATATGGTAACTCACTGACTCCTTATATAGGCATGACGTGTTAACAACCAATAGTTTCTCTAAGTCCCAGAGATTCCTTGGGATCTTGATTTGGACATTATCATACTTTCCATGCTTTTAGGAGTTTTAGGGGTTTTTTTAGTCAGATACAATATTCTGAGGCCAATGGGTGAGATAATCATGGCCAATGGTAACATATGGACATAGATAGAAGTCGGGGAAGAGCTAGAGTCTCACTAGACTCATGCTTAGAAGTTGATGATGTACACGGGTCATCTGATCATGGATCAATGATGGTGATCAAGACCCACATGCATGTCACATCCAAAATTTGGGCCTAGTCTGACTTATGTCACTCACACTATCTCAATCCTATATAGATTGGATTTATCCACTATTTTCCAAGAAGTACTAATATCTATAGAACATCATGTAGGTTTCTATAAGAATCCAATTAATAGTAAATTTTAGAATTATCTTTTGAATATCCTTTTCTTAGTTTAGATAAAAGTTGAGACCAATAAGGAAATGAAAAAACAACATTTTTCTTAACTTTCAAGCAATTTCATATTTTAATTTCTTGCCTTTCAAGTAGTTACATAACTATTATATTATGCTCTACAGTTTGGTATTTATCTCCCTCTGATTATTATCCCATGTTGGACAAAGCATTGGTCCAACTATGTTTGTTGTACCTTAAACTTGTTGTCCATGTAACAATTGAATACATCATTAATTATTTACCCATGTCACAAGAAACTCCTGGAATCTTCTGAAAATTTGTTTATGATCACATAATTCCTTTATCAACAAACAAAAATTATCATTGATATCTAAAATGAGCACAAAGTACTTAATTCTTAATTTATACCTTAAGGACCCATATGTAAACTGAATAGTAGTTCAATCGGGTTTAACTTGGATCCTAGGGCCCATAGTTCTAACCAAGGCCCTCTAATGAATTCCCATTTCCTTAATTACATATTTGAGGGCTGAAACACCATACTATCTCAAGTATAGTCTTTTTTTTAATATATTTGTTCAATATTACTCTATTTTGTTAAATTCTAAGACTAAGTCTAAGTCCAATGCTCAAAATCATCAACCAATGTAGCGACCCCGTCTCCCGGTAACCCACACTTAAAGGAGACCAAGAGATCGGAGCCGTTAGCCCAATAAACCAGATCAAAGGTTTGGCAAATACTCAATAACAATTATTAAATTCTACCAACTATACTGAAATATGGTAAAAATGAAAACTTTGCATACCTTTTGAAAACTAGGATTTCTAAACTTCTATCCATGAAGATACTAATCTAACTAATCCTCCTGTGCATGTTAATCCTCATTTAATTCCACATATGCCACTTTACTATTTTTTCTTTTCATTTGTACCTAAAACGCCGACAAACAAAACGTCAGTCAGCAAGAAGCTAGTATGTGGTGGAACAATAATCGTGCAACTATAGTAACAAAGTAATCAACCAATTATCATTTAAGAACCAAGATTACGGTTTAAACCATACTAATCAATCCTTCCCTATCCCCTATCTCTGTGTTGTCCCTATAGTGGACTGAGATACTACCTCTCTATAGGTAGATCCTTATTAAACCCCACATGATCCTACCTAATAGGTAGATCAATATCTAGGGTTGAGTCACATGGCACTACCCATAGGTAGTCCAATCTCTGACTCAAAGTGACTTGCTGGACCTACCCCATTGGTAGCCATATACTAAGTCATCCAATGACCTAATGGGCCTACCCCATTGGTAGCCATGTACTAGGTCAACCCATTAAGCTACAGAGGGGACTAGGATCTGAGATAGTAGGAACATCTCTTATGTGATAGTCATATTCACATTATAATTTGAATGAATTGAATTCATCCAACAATTAATTCAAGCCACAATGTAAACATCGATAAAATCCTTGGAAAACTAATGTGGGATAATCATAAGCGTAACCACATACGTGTCAAGTTGAGACAGAAATAATCATAAGCGTAAGCACATACCTGTGAGATAGAAATAATCCAATCAACAATAGGCAAGCAAGCATTCAATAAGATCTTGAAACAATTATACAATTTCCTTTTATTACTCATGTCATCAAGATCTATTTATCCTAGTTATTTCCTAGGGTTATTTGTCCTTTTTAGGGTTTTGAGCATAATTAGGGTTCCACTTTAGTTTTATTACTTTAAACCCTAATTTTACCAAATCACTTACAAACCCTAATTATTTCATCTTTCTTTCACAAAAGATTCTAATTTCATCTTTTTGTAACAGGAAACCCTAATTTCATATTAGAAGTACTTTTCTTTTATTTTTCTCTTGTTTAGGGTTTCTAAACATATTAATCCTTTCATTAGGTTTAAAGCCCTAAACTTTGCAATTCCATCATCAAAACAAGTTAAAACCTAACTTTATTATTAAACAAGTTAACCATACTTGAATTAACCTAATTGTAAGATTAAATATATCTTTTATCAACAATTAGGGTTTCTAACCACAAATTAATAGCTTTTCTATCCAAAATATGCACTTTTGCAAAAATATACAAATTTAGGTGTCCAAACCATTTTTAATTCATCCCTCATATTTTTATGATCATTTTTCATGATTAACTTTCCTCATCTGAGTTTGCTAGCTCAAGATATGATTTTTATAAAGATAATCCTTTTTATTAGTTTACTTGCTATTTTTAGAAAAACAAGAAGCGTCGGATCTGTGGTCCGCTGGTCCACTCAGGATCCAGCGACCAGGATCACACACGCCCTTTACGATCAAAAGGAAGCAAAGGACCGAACTGTCCTTACCAGTAACAAAGGCACGGAGGGGCAAGAGTGTAAAAGACCAAGGAGTCTCTGTCTTCCTCCTTGCGCGAGCACTGCCTATCCGATGGTCAACTGAGGAGTTGAATTCGGGCTCTAGGTCACCTGTGAGCCACGCGATAGGCCAGGGAGCTTCCCCTCCCACCGTTGAAGATGACGATGTCTTCAGTTGTCCACCCGAGCCTCGCCAAGGTCGCCCCCTACTCCGTGGACTCCGACGATGTTTGCTGTGTCTATGAGCGTGGAGGTCAATATGAAAGGACCAATTGAATGCATGAAATCGTTCCTTGCTTCCTTCTGTAGAGGTTGGACTAGTGAAAAGAGGTGTTGGTGCCCTCGCGCATCCTACCCTATATATAGGGTTGAGGCAGGCATTGCGATATTTGGGCGTTTCCCAAAACCACGACCAATCATTGTCGAACCAGGGATGATTCCATGTGGTTTCATCTCCTGAGTCCAAAGGAACTAATAACAGGCTTGCTCATCCACTGGGATCATGAGAAATTAGGATGGGAAATTCTCCCTCTATTGTAGAGTCCTAGTCCGCTTGGGACTTAGACGATGAGCATCCATCATTGGATTAAGATCCATCAGACCTCATTGCTCTCGATCAAACAAAGGAAAGATCTATTTCTTTAATTCATAATAATTCCCAAGTTGATGATAACTTGGAAAATTGATATCTACCAAACCATAACTCCTATTTGTCTCAAATTTTAAGGGAAGGTTTGTCTTGACATTATCTAGCTTTGTACGAAATTTGGGAAACAAATTGCAATGGATGAGAAGGCTTCCTTCTCTCCCAAGTTATTCATTAATTTATTTAAAATTAATTGTTATTTCTTTTCAGTTTGCCATTATCTTGTTATTTTGGGTCCCTTGGACCTCAAGAAATCTGAAAGGCACAAATTCCTGTATTGGGTAATATCTATTTGCCTGTATCTTCTTGTAAATGTCTATTTCACATATTTGCCTTATCCTTTTTATTAAAATATCTCTTTTTGAGGATTTCTTTTTATCTCTCTTTTTATTTTCCTTATTGGAATTCCTTTTAATATTAGAAATCCTTTGGATACGAAAATCCACCAAGGATAACTTAATTGTACCTCTTTTCACTTATTTTCCACATTTTATCATTGTTTTCAATTTCTTTCTTAATAAAGAAATATCTAATTGATCTTTTCTTTTCTTATTGCATTCTCTATGCAACGTTGGACTCCTTGGAACCTAAGGAACCCAAGAGGCATGAAATCCATATATGGATCACATTCTTTTTCCATCTAGAGGTTTCCACATTCTTCTTTTCTCCATTTCTTATTAATAATGGAGTTTCTTTTGTCTTTTCCTTGTTATTTGGCCCAATAGCCAATAAAGCCCACTAGTAAAACAACAAGGCTATTTTAAACAAAATTCATTCATTCAATCAAAAGACATCATTATTTGTTCATTTATTTTTATTATGAGAAATTACATTTCTCAACAAATGAATCCAAAAATTGGGGTTGTAACATCCTTCCCATCTTATAAGAATTTTGTTCTCAAAATTCCATCAAGCAAGCAAACCAACCGGATAATTCTTTCTTAAGTCCAACAGGGCTCCCATGTGGCTTCACCCTTTCCATGGTGCTTCCCAAGAACCTTCATCATCTCATATTCTTCCATCTGAGTTCTTTCTTACCTTGGTATATCATACCCTCATAGGTGACTCAGGAAATTTCAGCCTCTCGAAAGCTGAATTGGTTCAGGGCTCAACACATGGCTTGGGTACCTCACATAGTGCTCTAGATCAGACTTATGGAACACATTATTCATCATGTTATCCTGAGGGATAAGGTTAAACACAACCATCAAACCATCTCAAATGGACCCATATATCGGGGACTCAACTTTCTCAGCCGTAGCATCAGTTCACGACTCATGTCATCTCTGGGCTCTCTCTCTCAGCCATTGCTTGATCAAAGCAACTTCATCTGCACCCACTGTGGTTCTTTTCTGACCATCGCGAGGCCTCCTTCACCAACATCATCTTAATGAAGTGGTGACCGACACAACCTCCTTATAGAACTTCTTGCATCCCAATAAAGGCTATGGTGGTTAACATCACATCTTAAGAATTGTTTCCATGTATCACCCTGAATTAGCACACATGCTCTCCTCAGATCCTCTAGTCTGGACCCTACTAACCTTAGTATGGGGTGATAAACTGTACTAACATCGAGTTCTTCATGTGTCTACTCCCACCTTAGGGAAGTGAACCTTTAGGTCCTACTCAAGAACTTTTGAACTCGCATCATGGTGTAGTTGAACCACCTTTCTCACATAAGTAGTTCAACTCTATCTGTCCCTTGACAACATTCTTTCTTTCTGGTGTTATCTAGGTAAGGAGATCTACCATAACCCATATTGCATCTTGACCTTCCTTATTCAAAGGGAGACTTACCACAAATTCCATAGTGGTGAACTCCCACTCCCTCTCGGGGACTCTTTATCCTCTGTGTCAAAGCATTGGGTTACTGGTGTTCTTCCTTCACCCACTATCATGCATGGCCACAAGCCACATGCATTTTTATCTTAAGCATCCAAAGTTCTATTACTATCTCTATAGTCTCATGGTGTCTGGTGATCTTAAAACCATGATCTCATGTATTCTCATGATTCCTTAAGATCGATTCCTCAGAAACCCTAAACCACTCTAGTCGGGGTTTCATCACTTTCCTTTCCAATGAAGTGCATCTGAGGTTCTACATCCATCCTCTTATAGCATCACAGTCTAGACTGGCTAACCAAACAACTACTAACTTGTTCAACAGATCTTGCTACATTTGAGTGTTAGCCAAACACATCTTCTTTTTCTCAACTTAAGGTTAGCCTAACAACCTCAACTTCCTCTATCTTCCAGCTAAACTAGGAAACTATATCTCAACCAGAGCATTCATTACCACTTCTTATCCTTAGGTGTTAGGTAATGTTGAATACATACACCTTCATGTATTATACATATCATCTAATCTCAACTCTAAGTTGGTCTTCATCAAGAAGCTCTGAGCTCATCCTAATGGTGATCAAACTCAACCTTGTATCACTTGAAAATTCCACATAGCTCATGATAAAACATCCTCATAGGATGACTACACTATTCCTCTTAGTGTTTGTAAACCATTCACGTATCATTCACTCAACCAGAGTATGTTATCATCTCTATCCTCATACCTCGTAGCAACGTTCCAACTCACATCATCTTTTATCCTTGGTGTATGGCATGCGTACTGTCCTATCTCTCACTCCCATAACAAGAGGAAATAAGCATTTGGCTGCAAACCAAATACATATTTCTTCATGTTCCAAGATTAGAGATGGTACATCCACTACTACAAAAATGGCTTATGAAGTCACTTTCCATGCGTCAGTTATTAACTAAGAACCAATGCCTAAAACCTACATCGTCGGTTTAAAACACACAAACTGACATATATCGTATAGGAGTGGCCAGACACGGGTATCGCTTTCTATTTAGCGTCAGTTTGAGAATAAACAACTGATGCCTAAAACACTCGCCAAATCCAATTTATCCAACGAAAAAAATTAGGTCCAAAATTTAACTAACAGCTTCGGTTATTAAATAAATAATCGACAACTAAAACTTTTTCACGTGGGACATTTTTATCGTCCATTATATTCCCAAAACCGACGCCGATTTGTTTACCCGCACTGTCTGCGCCAAAAGTTTTACACCCCTATGGCGTCGGTTTTTTCTTAGTGACCGATGCTGTTATGTTTTAGCGTCGGTTTTTTAAAGAACCGATGCTTAAGTTTAACTTAATTGCACCCGCACGAGGGACTCTTCCCCTTTCTCTATTTCATTCCTGATTCTTCAGTTCGCGTAACTAGGTCTGACGATTTCTTCTATGCTGGTGCCGTCACCACTTGATTGCTTCTCTGCTGGTGCCGCCGCCGCTCGCTGCTCCTCTCCTCTCCTCACCGGAGCCCCCGTCGGTGGCTGCTTTGATCACCCATCTGCTCCTCTCCTCTCCTGCTAGGTCTCTGCTCCTCGTCGCCCGCTCACTGCCACCGCCCGTTTGTTGCTTGTTGCTCCGGAAACCCACCCTCTCGCTCACTGCCGCCGCCTCCCTCTTTCCTGCTCACTGCTCCTACAGGTATATCCTTTTCCTCCTCTTCTCCACCATGTTGTGAAATTGCAGGTTGGAATGGCCGTGCTGGGCAGCACGGCCGTGGTGGCTGATTTTGTGCTATATTGCTCAATTATGTGTGTATATTTGTGTATTTACTATTTTGTGCTTGCATATATTTGTGTTTAGGGTTTAGGGTCACATGTGGGTCTTCTATTTCTAAATTGATTATGTGACCCTAATTAATACATTATAACAGAATTGAATCGTTTATTTGTGTTGTTGTAGGTGTTGTTGACTTACTATTGATTTGCATATATTTCTTCTTTAGCCTTCAAGTGAGGTATACTATTCTCACTCTCCCAATGTTCCATTAGGCTCCATTTTGATTCAAATCTTTGATATATGGAATCATGGTTTATTTACTATTTATTATTTACTGACAAGCATGATTAAATGTTGTTATATAAAACTTAGGATATGAATGATGAAACTAGGATTGTAGGTATAAGAATGACAACACATGTATTTGTTGGCCTAGAAACCCATCCAAGATTTACTCATTAGGAGTAAATCTTGGATAGTCCCCAGTTTGGGACTATTCTTGAACACCTAATCTCACTTAGGATGTAAATTTATAATGTGAATTGGGTTTTCAAGAAAATTTCGGCAGCATTTCCCCGTTTGTTCTCTAAGTACATATGTACTTAGAGAACAGCGGGGAAATGTTGTCGAAATTTTCTTGAAAACCCAATACACATTATACACTTACTAGTGAGATTAGGTGTTCAAGAATGGGATAGGTGGTACACATTTATTATATATAAGAATGACAACACATGTATTTGTTTGCCTAAAGTTTTAACCATGCATAAACTCTAATCTGTTAACCCTAGATCCTAATCTTGTTATAATATATAGCTTTTTTTCTCTTTGATCATAGAATGGATAGATCATGGATTTCCATTCACAATTGCTGCACCCCAGAGTTTATATCTAGTCTTGACCAGTTTATTAGATTTGCCAAGGAACATAGGAAACAACCTGGAGATAGGTTCTACTGTCCATGTAGGCATTGCGGTAACAACTTAAAAGTCAGCACTGGTGACAAAATCAAAAGTCATGTCATGTGCAACGAGATTGTACAAGGCAATACAGAATGGCACTGGAATGGAGACATTTCAAACTGGAAACCAGTGGATGTCAATAGCAGTTCTTGTGTGGAAGAAGAAATTTCCTACGATGACGTAGATTTGAATGAACCAGTTCCAGTAGACATCGTTGATGCGATGTTGGATAGTTGTGGGGTAGAGCACACCGATCCACCTCCCATTTTTAGAAACATTGTGCATGATGCTGAGATATCGTTATACATAGGTTGTACTAAGTTTACGAAGCTTAGCACTGTGTTGAGATTGTATAAGCTGAAAGCTAACAATAGATGTAGCGAAAAAAGCTTCACGTCATTGTTGTCTTTGTTGAAAGAAATGCTTCCTGAAGGAAACGAGCTACCAATCTCAACATACCAGGTAAATAAATTGTTGTTCCCAATGGGAATGGATGCCAAGAAGATACACGCATGCTCGAATGATTGTGTATTATTTCAAAAGGACTATGTGGATTTCAAAGATTGTCCAAAATGTGGTGCGTCACGGTATAAATTGACGACTTCGGGGGAGTCTAAAACTGGTTCTCCTGCCAAGGTGATGTGGTATCTACCTATAATATCACAGTTTCAATGCTTTTTTGCCAATCCAATAGATGCGAAGAATTTGAGGTGGCATGCAGATGTTAAGAGAAATAATTATGGGATCCTACGACATGTGTATGATTCCCCACAGTGGAAGAAGATTGATCTATTGTACCCTGAATTTGGTGAAGAAGTCAGGAATCTAAGACTTGGGCTTTGTACATATGGGATGAATCTATATGGGACATTGAGCAGCCAACATATCACTTGGCCAGTCATGCTTGTTATATACAATCTTCCTCCCTGGCTGTGTATGAAAAATAAGTACGTAATGTTGTCGTTGTTGATATCGGGCCCTAAACAACTTGGAAATGACATCGATGTTTATCTTGAACCTCTGATTGATGACTTAAAGAAACTCTGGGTTGAAGGTGTGATGACCTATGATGCTTCACGAAGAGAGAGACATTTCGTTTACATGCTATGTTGTTTTGCACTATTAATGACTTTCTAGCATATGGGAATTTGTTTGGATATAGTGTCAAAGGAGCTAAAGCGTATCCTATATGTGAAGAGAACACTAATTCAACAAGACTAAAACATGGAGGTAAGACTATATATCTCGGTCATCGAAGGTTTCTTACAAAATTCCATCCATATCGTAGGAAGCGCAAAGCATTCAATGGATAGAATGAGGAACGGAGTGCACCTAAACCTAAATCAGGGGAGGTTGTTTATGAAAGAGTAAAAGACTTTGTCAATGAATTTGGTAAGAGATCACAACGTACTATGGCCACACGGAGTGACAAATCTTTATTCAAGAAGAAGTCAATATTTTGGGATCTTCCTTATTGGAGTTCTTTGACAGTCAGGCATTGTATCGATGTCATGCACGTTGAGAAAAATGTTTGTGATAGTGTCACTGGTACTTTGTTGAATATACCAGGTAAGACTAAATATGGGATAAAATCCAGACTGGACCTACTTGAAATGGGAATAAGACCAGAATTAACAGAATTTCGTGAAATGGAAAATCAGAGAACATACTTACCTCCCGCTTGTTACACATTGTCTAGAAAGGAGAATAAAGCTTTTTGTGAATGTTTGGTAAATATTAAGGTGCCATAGGGTTACTCATCCAACATCCGTAGATTGGTATCAATGAAAGATCTGAAGTTGATAGGTCTTAAATCTCATGATTGTCACACTCTAATGCAAGAAATATTGCATGTGGCAATTAGATCTATATTGCTGAAGCATGTAAGGTTTGCAATCACTAGACTTTGTTTATTTTTCAACAGTCTGTGCAGCAAAGTTATTGACCATGATACTCTCGATAAATTGCAAAGAGAAGTGGTTGTTACCCTATGTCATCTTGAGATGTATTTTCCTCCGTCGTTCTTTGATATCATGGTACATCTTGTTGTCCACTTGACTAGGGAAGTGAAAATGGTGGGACCAGTTTTTTTGCATTGGATGTATCCCTTTGAACGATACATGAGCGGTTTTAAAAGTGATGTTCGAAACCGTTATCGGCCTGAAGGGAGTATTATCAAGGGTTATGTGGCGAGAGAGGTTATGGATTTTTTCAATGACTTTCTCAGTGGTAATGACACTCCTGATAATGAAAAGAATATTGACGAGCAATTTGGCAAAGAATTTTGGGATCACGTGTGAAAGTAATCAGCCGTGAGCAGTTGGAACAAGGTCACTTGTATATTTTACACAACATGGACGAAGTGAACGTTTATATCGAGAAACATACGAATTTCATCAAGAGACAATATCCTCGAGCCAATACAATGTGGCTTGCTAGAGAGCATAACAAGACATTTATTAAGTGGTTTGAAGATAAAGTCTTATATCAACTATCTCAAACACCATATGATATTATTGAAACTATCAAATGCCTCACCTTTAAACCAAAATTGACTGTTATGTCTTATGAAGGGTATGACATTAATGGATTAACATATTACACAAAGCGCCAAGATGATAAGAGTGCCATCCAAAACAGAGAGTGTCGTCCAAAACAGTGGGGTCACCCTTCAAGCATCGACTATGTTTTTCGCTAGTGCAAAGGATAAGAGTCCACATGAAGCTAAAATGTCATATTATGGTGTCATTGAAGACATATGGGAGTTTGACTACATAGATTTCAGAATTCTGCTCTTCAAATGTAATTGGGTTGATAACACCAAAGGAGTTATAGTGGATGAATTGAGTTTCACTTTAGTGAACTTTGAAAAGATTGGCGAGAAGGGTGAACCATTCATATTGGCATCACAGGCGAAACAAGTATTTTATATCGATGATCCTGCAAATGATAAATGGTCGGTTGTTCTTCATGGTAAAAGACAGTTCATTGAAGATCCTATAGATGAAGAACAATACTATGATAAGTATGATGACTCCAGTCCATTCTCAGTTGGGTTGCCAACACCAACAAATATTGAAGCTAATGATGACTTGTATGTGCGCGGAGATCACAATGAAGGATTGTTAATTGATAAAAAATTGCAATATTAGAGGCATGCTTATATTTTTTATATGTTTTATTTTTCTGAATGTGAACTTTACAATGTGAATTACTTTACAATGTGAATGTGAACTTTACAATGTGAATTACTTTACAATGTGAACTTTACAATGTGAATTACTTTACAATGTGAATGTGAACTTTACAATGTGAGCTTTACAATTTGAATTACTTTACAATGTGAACTTTACAATGTGAATGTGAATTTTCAGATGGCTGAGCATTCTCCTGATGACCGTGCTGATGATTACCGTGAGGGTGAGGACATCAATGTGCCGCCTCACAATGTAAGTTTTAAAAATATATCATATATTTATATCTATATGTCCATTTATAGTTATATCTTGTAAATGTGTTTATTTTGTCAAATTTTAGGTTGATGATGCACATGTACCATCTGAAGCACTTGAGGCACTTGATCAGCAGCACCAAAAAGTTGACAAGAGAAGGGGCATCACTATGATGAAGAAGTTAATAGTGCAAAAGGGCAATGGACCCAAACTTGTTGTGGATTTTGATAATGCAGGAAATGCATCTGGTGTCAATCGCAATTCGTTTGTTTCATATCTTGGGTATGTTACTCGTAGCCATTGCGATTGTAAGATAGATTCTTGGCATAAAGTTCCTAAGTAGAAGAAAGACGTAATATGGAAGGATTTATGCGTGAGTTATTATTAATTTGCAATTCTATTTTGTAGATTACTAATTTTTTGGATACTAGTTAATAGCAATTCTATTTTGCAGAGTATATTTGAATTGGATGAAAAGCTGCATCGTAAATGCATGATGCAACGCTGTGGGAGAGTCCTAAGGAACTATAGGACAAATATCACCCAAGAATACATAAAAGAAGGTGACAAGAGGAAGAAGACAACCACTGAACAGTGGAACTTCCTGGACCAAGAAGAATGGGACGTGTTTGTTGCTTCAAGACAAACTGATGAACTCATGGTATTAGGTGTCAGTCCCAATCTCATTAATATATGTTGTATTCACCTATTCAAGATTAACATTTAGTGTTACTAACCAAATCATTAATGTACATACTAGCTAGGCCCTCAGTGAGGCACAAAAATCAAGGCGTGCACTGAATGTGCATGACCACACAATGGGTCCAAAGGGGTATGCATGCATTCGCCAAAGACTACAGTCTGAGGCTACTGCTTAGTCTGCTGCTACTCAGGAGTCCTCTACTATAGGTAGCACACCTCTGCCTCTCCATGATGTTTGGATAGCTGGGAGGAAAAATAAAAAGGGAGAAATAAGGAAGCCCGCAACTGCTGAGGCGGCTGCAAAAATGGTAAAATACAACTCTTACAACAATCGTTCGAGATTATTTGTGGTGTTTACTTAATTACAAATTTTTGTTTTGGTGATTAGCGGGAGCTGCACGAGCTGAGGAAATAAGGCAAGTTCATCCCTGAGGGCACAAGGGATGAATTGACAGTTGCTCTGGGTAACCCAGAGCATCCTGGACGTGTTAGGGCTGCAGGCGCTGGTGTGGGCATCAAAGCTTTTTTTGGGCCATCCCAGCGCAAACATGTCCCAAAAGCGGGACTTTCACAAGAAGAGGTAACATATTCTTTCTTTATAATGTTGTTGTAAAAGAGAATTCAATAATTAGAAGCTAACATTTCTTTTATCCATGTATAGGTAGATAAGCTATTTGATAGGAAACTCGAAGAAGCACTGAAAAAGTGGCAGACATCTTAGACTGCCACTTACCAGACAGTACCTATGGCATCTCGCTCTACTCCTACTACAGAGGTTGGGAGTAATCCTGTAGACCCACCACCTAGCACATCCGGTGTAAGTATTTTTATGACATAGTAACTAGTTTTTTAATTCAAGATGATATGTTTTCAAGATGATATGTATATATGAAATTGTAGTTGTTTCAATAAAAGATGATATGTATATATGTATATAACATTCTTTACACAAATATTTATAGGGGTTGAAGCCATGCCGTCTAAAAAGTAAAGAAAATATCATTGCAGAGGCGTCGGCTTACCCATCCCTACTAGGGGAAATGTTTAACGGGTCTCCATTACCAACTGGTTGGATTCGTGTGAGCCCGATACATATATTCTCCAAGTGGATGAATCTTCCATTGCCATATACTCACCCAGATTGTGAAACACTTGGTGAGGCAGAAGGCGGAGTGATATTGTGGCTAAAAGCGGATGTCCTCTTTACTGAAACTGTATGGTAAATTTACATTACGTTAAATTGTTAGTGTGTGTATATGATGTCAGTTGATCTGAAATTATATATATACAGGTTAAAAAGAAGACACCCACACCATCTAGGCCTCCACCTCCACCTCCTACATTACCCAGTTGGGTTCCACATGACCTACCTGTCCCGTTAGGTCCTAACTATAGGGGTATGGCAATATGGTTATGCGAACATGATATAAATTTCCCTATAACTATTTCTATAGATTCAGATGTTGCAGGTCAATCATACAAAAGCAACCTATTTATACAAGATATTTTGGAGTTGTTTCGATATGATTGGCTAAATACATCTGTGATAGAGCTATGGATAAGGTGAGATCTTCTTTATACATCCATATACCTTGTGTAGGATCTGGTGATCTGGTTTCTTATTTATTAATGCATGTGTAATTAATACATGTTTTGCAGCTACTTAGACAAGATATGTGCAGATTTTGCATTCGAACATGTATGATTTTTGCTCCATCTTTGATTAGTCTAGTACCTAAAGACCCTCCGTCAGTTCAACAATACTGTTGTGAGGCTTTTACAAATTTTTCTCAAAATAAGAAGACGGTGATAATAGCTCCATTTAATGTAGAGTAAGTTTACTTTGCTTATTATAATTTGGACTTAAGAAAATTACATTTTTATTGTGGATTTTGAGTTATTAATTTTTAACTTTTTTACCTCTAGTGGTATGCATTGGGAGTTACTAGTTATTTTCCCCGAGACGTTCGCTATCTATTATCTAGATCCTAAGGGTAGTAAATTGAATTCAAAATATGGACACAAAATGAAAATGGCATTATTCCGGTGAGAAATATTTCATTTTCATATTTGTTAACATATGTTATTACATTACTAGTTAATTATGTAATGTATTGTGTTACATTAACATGTAGGGGTTTAGATGAGTTCAAAAAGGTGGGAGGAAAGGTCCCCAAGAAAAAGAACCAGCAAATAACTTGGAAGAACGTGGAAGTAAGTTCCCGACTGCAATGTATATATTATTTATGTGAACAATGCTTAATTAGTTGTATTTTTTAATATTTTGTATGTTTCAATTTATAGTGTGCTACACAAGACAACAGATGGGCATGTGCATACTATGTGATGCGATTTATGCACATGATTATCAAATTTGCCGCAGCGGACATCGATACTATTCCTGAGGTATTATATAGTCGCATTAGATAATATGAAATATATCAATCTTATTTATAGCTCATTAATTATATATATACATCGTTCTCTTTGAAAGTGTTTAAAACTGACCACACTACAGGAAAGGCCTTACCAAATGTACATGCTCCCTATATGACGGGATAATTAAATGAAGTAAGAGAAGAATGGGCAATAGCCATACAAGTAGTGGGGGTTTTAACATATAATTGGGATGTTGATAGTGAATAATGACTAAAGAATGATATTTTGTAAATGAATTTCTGAATTATAATATATGTGTGAATGTTTCTACATGTCTGGATGTTGCTACATGTGTCTGAGTGAAAATGAATGAAACTGTTGGTTGCTATATGAATGTTTCTACATGTGTGAATGTCAAAATGAATGGAACTACATATTGCTAGCTACATGAATGTTTCTAAATGTGTGAAAATCAAATGGAACTGCAGGTTGCTAAATGTGTGAATATTTTTGTTGTTAATTTGCAGGTTTGTGGCCTGTTGTTGGCTGATATCAATAGATGTCGTAAAACCTGCAGTTCATAACTGAACTGCAGGTTTCTCATCTTGCGACCAGCCACAGTAGGTCTGCAGATTGCAGAAAAAAAACAATAGGCGTCGGTTATTTGTATAAAACCGACACCACATAGTTACAGTGTCGGTTTCCCTACTCGTAACTGACGTCTATTTCCTTAACACCACGGTCGTGGCAGCGGGCCAGACACCACGGCCGTGCTGACCAGCATGGTCGTGGCAGCGGCCCAGACACCACGGCCGTGCTGACCAGCACGACTGCGACAATGGGCCAGACAACACGGCCGTGCTGGCCAACACGGCCGCGCTGGCCAGCACGACCGTGGCAGTAGGTGAGATGGCGTCGGTTATCACTAATAAACCGATGCTGATAGTGCCCCAGATGGTGCCCTTTCTGTGGTGTGAAGGTACATGGCATCCGTTTCTTATCTAATAACTGACGCTGATATTCCTTGCTGGTGCATTTTCGGTGGCGCGCGAAGGGTTTTGGTGTCAGTTTTTGAACCGATGCATAATGGTTGGGCTTTTAGCATCGCCCACATAGGTGTCTCTTAGAAATTGACACTAAAGGCCTTAAATATCACGGTGTCTGGAGATCTTAAAACCATTATCTCCTGTTCTCACGATTCCTTAAGATCGATTCCTCAGAAACCCTAAACCACTCTAGTTGGGGTTTCATCACTTTCCTTTCCAACGAAGTGCATCTGAGGTTCTACAACCATCCCCTTATAGCATCACAGTCTAGACTGGCTAACCAAACAACTACTAACTTGTTCAACAGATATTGCTACATCTGAGTGTTAGCCAAACACATCTTCTTTTTCTCAACTTAAGGTTAGCCTAACAACCTCAAATTCCTCTATCTTCTAGCTAAACTAGGTAGCTATATCTCAACCAAAGCATTCATTACCACTTCTTATCCTTAGGTGTTGGGTAATGTTGAAGACATGTACCTCCATGTATTATACTTATCATCTCATCTCAACTCTAAGTTGGTGTTCATCAAGAAGCTCTGAGCTCATCCTAATGGTGATCAAACTCAACCTTGTATCACTTGCAAATTCCACATAGCTCATTATAAAACATCCTCATAAAATGACTACACTATTCCTCTTAGTGTTTGTAAACCATTCATGTATCATTCACTCCACTAGGGTATGTTATCATCTCTATCCTCATACCTCATAGCAACATTCCAACTCACATCATCTTTTATCCTTGGTGTATGGCATGCATATTGTCCTATCTCTCACTCCCATAACAAGAGGAAATAAGCATTTGGCTGCACTCCAAATATAGATTTCTTCCTATTCCAATAATAGAGATGGTACATCCCACCTTGCCAGTACACCTTCAAATCTAAGTTAGAAAGTGCAATCATCATGATATTACTTCCATGGAAAACTGGTCTCAAACCTACTTGGTCCAAACATAATCCTTGGTCATCTCCTCTAGGTCTATAGGGTGCTGGCATTTTTGGGGTCATACCTCTTCCCTTATGCATCCAGAGAGTGCCCTACTCATCTGTCCTTTAGGTCCCATGAGTTCATGAAGGTAATCAATCTCCTAACCCATGGCCTTCAGACAATGATATTTGTTACATCCCAACCCCATGGTCATGTGCAACTATGGAATTAGGAAACTCCTACTTCCATTGGTCTTATCCCTACTGGACCCTAGGATAGACTTAGGATTCTATTATAGTACATGTCCAACATAGAACCTTACCCAAGCCTTCATCATCTCTCTCTGCATTCATGGGCTGACTTTCATCCTTCCATAAGGGTCATGTCGACCTGCCTACCTTGGTCAGGCCCCATACCAGTTACCTCCATGGTTACACATCCACATGCACTTAGAGATGGTTAACTATGGGTCTACAGGTTCATTCTCTTACCATGTACTCTTCACTTAGCTTTTCTAGATCCTATGAAACCTCTTTAGGTTACCTCAAAACCAACAAAATTGATATACACCCTACAAAAGGGTCCCTCTCCCAGGATGGGAGGAAACTACAACTCTTGACAACAAGGTCAAAACCGTCCCTAGGGTTTACATTCACATGAGCATGCCTAACCCAACATCTACTAAGACACAAGTAGACCACCTACTAAACCATGCTAGGTCATACATGTTTTCTTTCCTCAACATTAGATCAACTTAGTTGTGAGGGGTTCATCAAACATACCTTTAACTTAAGGGGTTCCCTTTTCCTCTACACATGAGGAGTACCATTCTTGAAACTATAGAGACTCAAATTTCATTATGAGAATTGGATACACTTCTTCCCCTCTTAGGACTAGGAACCTTAGGTCCACCTTTGGGTTTCCAACTGCATGCTCAATCTCTTAACCACGAATCAAACATGTCCAAGGTATGTTATGTACTTCCATAATCATTCTACTGGAGCTACACTTTAGAGTTGAGTCCTCTTCCGGGACAACCAATTATGTATATAGCCTTACAACTAGTTACTTAAACCTCCTCAGGGTCTAAAGCAATCTTTATCTCTTCTAGTAGGTAATCACTTATACCATAGGTACCAGAAGCATCATACTCTCTCTAGGGTTTGGTTCCTCTAAAGATAACCAAGATATCATTAGCCTCCAAGGGTCACGCATAGGGCAACCACTATCATCCACTTAGGTCACATCATCCTCGACTCCCCACTATTCCTCATGTCTCAAAATCTAAGCTTCCAACCTTCTTTCTCGAGTCCTGCTTTCTCTCTCTAGATCTAACTCCACATCCAGATTTACTACTAGAGGTCCTCTCTCCATGAAGTTGGACCAAGATCACAAGCATATCCCTACCTGGGTGAAGCCTATGCTCAACTCATGTTTGGCTCAAGATTATCCTTAGATCTTTATGCTTATCACATAATCTATCCAACATACTCCCTTGACCAGGGTTTCAACCTACTGTCAGCACTACTGACGCACTCTGGGTGCAAGCTATACCCTAGTTTCCTAAGCCCATAGGGTTTCTATAGGTTCTCCTCTAACCTCAACCATGAAGGAGCTATCCTTCGCTCTAACATGCACGACCCTCTCCAGGGTTGGGTCACCAAAGGTACTAGGTCATCTAACCTCTTATGGCATCCCAAAGGCATGTCAAACCAAACACTTCGTCAACCATGGCATCTAACTCATCATGTCATCTCTCTCTAACCTTCACTTAGGGTTAGGGTTAATATCATCCTTAAAGGATGTGCTAGGTCTCTACTTTTAATGGAGGTCTCTACCTCCGAGACTAACTCACTCTACTCATCCTCCTGACAAGAAGGTCTATCCTCAAGTCTCTCCTGAGGGCAACGACAACTCGTGTCATATGACCCAAGCATGTATCTATTCTTTAGTTTGCGCTTAATTTTTTAAGCTTATGTCCATGCCATCTTATTTACATGTTTTTCATTAATTTGGTGGAGGATTCCTTAGACCTTATTAACCTTACCCATACCTCAAGAGGGTGAGGAGAAGAGAGGAAACCCTAATTCTTATTATCCTTAACAGAATTTGAGTTGAGAAGGGATGAACAAGATGAGAGAGTCCTAACAGTGTCTTATTTCGAGGCATATCCTAAGACATCGGCCAGGCAGTCACACAATCTGGGAGTCCTCATATTCTGACTAGCGGTGCAGAGGAAAATATTGCCAGCCCCCGGATGTGTTCCTTTTCTAGACACCTCAGTCTTTCAGACAATCCTCTAATAACTCCCTCAGTTCTATGGAATTTGTAAAATTTTATAATTATTAAAGATTAAATTAAGAACCTATGCTCTGATATCAATTGTAACGACCCCGTCTCCCGGTAACCCCCACTTAAAGGAGACCAAGAGATCAGAGTTGTTCGCCTAATAAACCGGATTAAAGGTTCGACAAATAATCAATAACAATTATTAAATTCTACCAACTATATTGAAATATGGTAAAAATAAAAACATTGCATACCTTTTGAAAACTGGGATTTCTAAACTTCTATCCTTCAAGATACTAATCTAACTAATCCTCCTGTGCATGTTAATCCTCATTTAATTCCACATATGCCACTTTACTGTTTGTTCTTTTCATTTGTACCTAAAACACAGAAAAACAAAACGTCGGTCAACAAGAAGCTGGTATGTTTGGGAACAATAATCGTGCAACTATAATAACAAAGTAATCAGCCAATTATCATTTAATAACCAAGATTATGTTTTAAACCATACTACTCAATCCTTCCCTATCCCCTATCTCTATGTTGTCCCTGCAGTCGACTGAGATACTGCCTCTCTCTAGGTAGATCCTTATTAAACCCCGCATGATCCTACCTAACAGGTAGATCAATCACTACTACAGAAATAGCATTCAGTGTCGCTTTTCTGGGCGTCGGTTATTAAGAAAAACCGACGCCTATCATATAGGGCGTCGGCTGTTTAAGCAAACCGACGTCTATATTCGAAGACCAGCCAGACACGGGTACCGCTTTGTATTTAGCGTCGGTTGACAATAACAAACCGACGCCTAAAAGCTCCTGCGAAATCCAATTTTCGAGCGAAAAGAAAAAATGTCACATACAGCGTCGGTTATTTAAATAGCCACCGACGCCTATATGTGATGAAAACTTTGCGCGCAAAGTGTCACTTATAGCGTCGGTTATCTGTTGATAACCGACGCCGAAAGTGGTTCCCGCCAAACAATTTCGTGAAAATATCGTCCATTTGAGCGTCGGTTGTTTCAAACAACCGACGCTAAATTATTTTAGGCGTCGGTTGTGACAAACAACCGACGCTATAGGTGAAATTTATATCCTGCGATCACCCGACTGTTCCCCTTTCTTCTGTTTCATCGCCTAAACAGCCGACTGCTCCCGCCGCAACTGCTGTCGCCCGACCCTCCAACTGCTGTCGCCCCTCCCCTCCACACCGCCGCCGCCGCAACTGCTGGACCCTCCAACTGCTGTCGCCCCACCCGACTGCTCCCGCCACGCCGCCGCCGCAACTGCTAGTGCCTCCACGCCGCCGCCGCCAGGACGACAGAGCTACTCTCCACCGCCGTCTCGCCGCCGCCGCCAGGACGACAGAGCTGCTCTCCACCGCCGTCGCGCCGCCACCAGGGTTTAGCTAGCTGCTTCTCCGCCGCGCCGCCACCACAGCTCCTCTTTACCGCCGTCTTCTCCAGACCTCCAAATCGGTATGCCCTCTTCTCTGTATTTTATTGATGTACATGTATTTTATTTGTGTGACAATGCTTGCGGGTGATTGGTGGGATTACGAGGGTAGTATTGCTGCAATAGAGATTACGATAGTAGGGGTGAGGCTTGGGGATGAATTTCTCTGCCATAGTTGAAATTTTCTTACTGAAATATGATAAGTAATTCACGGTTACCACTAAATATTATTCTCATTCCATTTCAAGTTACATTACCTTTTGTCATTAGGGTTAGGGTTGCTCTTTTGAACTTGACTAGGGTTTTTAGGGTTATGTTCAATCATCACCCCTATATCATAACTCCTCATTCTTAGGAGCTTATATTATTATCTTTACATTCAATTGTATCACAAATAATCTATCAATCAAGTCACAACCTTTCATAATTAGGGTTAGGACTTCTATTGTATCCGATTAAGGTCGTTAGGGTTTTATTCAACAGACAAACCCTAATTCATAACCCCGACATCTAGGATTTTAATTCATTACTTTAAGTATTCAATTATACTTGATTACTTTCATCAATTATCATTATAAGGTATTACCTTTCTCATACAATTAGTACAAGTTTCTTTCATCCTTACTAGAATATTAGATTCAACTTTAACTTGTTATATTGTCTGCTGCTTTTTAGGGTATACTAGCTAGCCTACACTTTTCAAAGTGTATCCTTCTCATTAATTTCAAGTGTATCCATTCATTATATTCAAGGTGTATCGGCCTACACTCATTAAGGTGTGTCAACCTAGGTATATCACCTACATGTTACACCTTGTGTCGGCCTAGAAACATGTGTTTGTAATGGTCAAAGTAATATGAAAAGGTCAACTTACCGAAAAGAATGCTCTTCTACCTTTTATGATATTCAAGAAAACCCTAGTTTGATGATTAGGGATACATATAATGTCTAGTAAAGATTCCTAGACCTTTTGTTTAAAACTATTGATTTCTTGATTTATTATTTAATAATGCTCTGTTGATTAGGATTAACCATGTTTCCTGTAGTTTATAGACAATTATTATATATAAGAATGACAACACATGTATTTGTTGGCCTAGAAACCCGTCCAAGATTTACTCATTAGGAGTAAATCTTGGATAGTCCCCGGTTTGGGACTGTTCTTGAACACCTAATCTCACTTAGGATGTAAGTGTATAATGTGTATTGGGTTTTCGAGAAGATTTCGGTAGCATATCCCCGTTTGTTCTCTAAGTACATATGTACTTAGAGAACATCGGGGAAATGCTGCCGAAATTTTCTTGAAAACCAAATACACATTATACACTTACTAGTGAGATTAGGTGTTCAAGGATGGGATAGGTGGTACACATTTATTATATATAAGAATGACATCAAATGTATTTGTTGGCCTAGAAACCCATCCAAGATTGACTCATTAGGAGTAAATCTTGGATAGTCCCCGGTTTGGGACTGTTCTTGAACACCTAATCTCACTTAGGATGTAAGTGTATAATGTGTATTGGGTTTTCGAGAAAATTTCGGTAGCATTTCCCCATTTGTTCTCTAAGTACATATGTACTTAGAGAACAGCGGGGAAATGCTGCCGAAATTTTCTTGAAAACCAAATGCACATTATACACTTACTAGTGAGATTAGGTGTTCAAGGATGGGATAGGTGGTACACATTTATTATATATAAGAATGACATCAAATGTATTTGTTGGCCTAGAAACCCATCCAAGATTGACTCATTAGGAGTAAATCTTGGATAGTCCCCGGTTTGGGACTGTTCTTGAACACCTAATCTCACTTAGGATGTAAGTGTATAATGTGTATTGGGTTTTCGAGAAAATTTCGGTAGCATTTCCCCATTTGTTCTCTAAGTACATATGTACTTAGAGAACAGCGGGGAAATGCTGCCGAAATTTTCTTGAAAACCAAATATACATTATACACTTACTAGTGAGATTAGGTGTTCAAGGATGGGATAGGTGGTACACATTTATTATATATAAGAATGACATCACATTATACGCTTAGGATGTAAGTGTATACCCTAATCTTTTCCTAATATATACTTGTTTCCTAATATATACTTGTTTTCTCTGATCATAGAATGGATAGATCATGGATGTCCATTCGTAATCGTTGCACCCCAGAGTTTATATCTGGTCTTGATCAGTTTATTAGATTTGCCGAGGAACATAGGAAAAAACCTACAGATAGGTTCTACTGTCCATGTAGGCATTGCGGTAACATCTTGAAAGTCAACACTGGTGAGGAAATCAAAAGTCATGTCATGTGCAACGGGATTGTACAAGGCTATACAGAATGGCACTGGCATGGAGAGATTTCAAAATCGAAACCAGTAGATGTCGATAGTAGTGCTTGGGTGGAAGAAGAAATTGCCTCCGATGACGTAAATGTGAACGAACCAGTTCCAGCAGACATCGTTGATGCGATGCTGGATAGTTGTAGGGTAGAGCACACCGATCCACCTCCTATCTTTACAAACATTGTGCATGATGCTGAGATACCGTTATACACAGGCTGTGCTAAGTTTACGAAGCTTAGCGCTGTTTTGAGATTGTATAAGTTGAAAGCTAACAATAGATGGAGCGACAAAAGCTTCACTTCATTGTTGACTTTGTTGAAAGAAATTCTTCCTGAAGGAAACGAGCTTCCAATCTCAACATACCAGGTAAAGAAAATGTTGTGTCCAATGGGAATGGAGGCCAAGAAGATACACGCATGCCCGAATGATTGTGTATTATTTCAAAAGGACTATGTAGATTTGAAAGATTGTCCAAAATGTGGTGCGTCACGGTATAAATTGACGACTTCGGGGGAGTCCAAAACTGGTTCTCCTGCCAAGGTGTTGTGGTATCTACCTATAATATCACGGTTTCAACGCTTGTTTGCAAATCCGAAAGATGCGAAGAATCTGAGGTGGCATGCAGATGTTAAGAAAAATAATGATGGGATCCTACGACATGCGTCTGATTCCCCACAGTGGAAGAAGATTGATCTACTGTACCCTAAATTTGGTGAAGAAGATAGGAATCTAAGACTTGGGCTTTGTACAGATGGGATGAATCCGTACGGGACATTGAGCAGCCAACATAGCACTTGGCCAGTCATGCTTGTTATATACAATCTTCCTCCCTGGATGTGTATGAAAAATAAGTACGTTATGTTGTCATTGTTGATATCGGGCCCTAAACAACCCGGAAATGATATCGATGTTTATCTTGAACCTTTGATTGATGACTTAAAGAAACTTTGGGCTGAAGGTGTGATGACCTATGATGCTTCAGCAAAAGAGACATTTCGTTTGCACGCTATGTTGTTTTGCACTATTAATGACTTTCCAGCATATGGGAATTTGTCTGGATATAGTGTCAAAGGAGCTAAAGCGTGTCCTATATGTGAAGAAAACACTGATTCAATAAGACTAAAACATGGCGGCAAGACTGTATATCTTGGTCATCGAAGGTTTCTTTCAAAATTCCATCCGTATCGTAGGAAGCGCAAAGCATTCAATGGATGGAATGATGAACGGAGTGCACCTAAACCTATACCAGGGGATGTTGTTTATGAAAGAGTAAAAGACATTGTCAATGAATTTGGTAAGAAATCACAATGTAGTATGGCCACACGGAGTGACAATTCTTCATTCAAGAAGAAGTCAATATTTTGGGATCTTCCTTATTGGAGTTCTTTGACAGTCAGGCATTGTATCGATGTAATGCACGTTGAGAAAAATGTCTGTGATAGCATCATTGGTACTCTATTAAATATACCAGGTAAGACTAAAGATGGGATAAAATCCAGACTGGACCTACGTGAAATGGGAATAAGGTCAGAATTAACAGAATTACGTGAAATGGGTAATAAAAGAACATACTTACCTCCCGCTTGTTACACGTTGTCTAGAAAGGAGAAGAAAACTTTTTGTGAATGCTTGGTAAATGTTAAGGTGCCACATGGTTACTCATCCAACATCCGTAGATTGGTATCAATGAAAGATCTGAAGTTGATAGGTCTTAAATCTCATGATTGTCACACTCTAATGCAACAAATATTGCCTGTGGCTATTCGATCTATATTGCCGAAGCATGTAAGGTTTGCAATTACCAGACTTTGTTTCTTTTTCAATAGTCTATGCAGCAAAGTTATTGACCCTGATACTCTCGATAATTTGCAAAGAGAAGTGGTTGTTACCCTATGTCAGCTTGAGATGTATTTCCCTCCTTCGTTCTTTGATATCATGGTACATCTTGTTGTCCACTTGACTAGGGAAGTGAAAATGTTGGGACCAGTTTTCTTGCATTGGATGTATCCTTTTGAACGATACATGAGCGTTTTTAAAGGTGATGTCCGAAACCGTTATCGGCCTGAAGGGAGTATTATTGAAGGTTATGTGGCGAGAGAGGTTATGGATTTTTGTAATGACTTTCTCAGTGGTAATGACACTCCTGATAATGACAAGAATATTGAGGAGGGCAAAGGAATTTTGGGATTACGGGTGAAAGTAATCAGCCGTGAGCAGTTGGAACAAGCTCACTTGTATATTTTACACAATATGGATGAAGTGAGTGTTTATATCGAGGAACATACCAATTTCATAAAGAGACAACATCCTCGAGCAAGTTCAATGTGGCTTGCTAGAGAGCATAATAAGACTTTTACTAAGTGGTTTGAAGATAAAGTCTTACATCAACTATCTCAAACACCAAATGATATTACAGAAACTATCAAATGCCTCGCCTTTAAACCAAAACCGAATGTTATGTCTTATGAAGGGTTTGACATTAATGGATTCACATATTACACAAAGCGCCAAGATGATAAGAGTGTCGTCCAAAATAGTGGGGTCACTCTTCAAGCGTCGACTATGTACTTTGCAAGTGCAAAGGATAAGAGTCCACGTGAAGCTAAAATGTCATATTACGGTGTCATTGAGGACATTTGGGAGTTTGACTACATAGATTTCAAAATTCCGCTCTTTAAATGTAATTGGGTTGATAACACCAAAGGAGTTATAGTGGATGAATTGGGTTTCACTTTGGTGAACTTTGAAAAGATTGGCGAGAAGGGTGAACCATTCATATTGGCATCACAGGCGAAACAAATATTCTATATCGATGATCCTGCAAATGATAAATGGTCGGTTGTTCTTCATGGTAAAAGACAGTTCATTGAAGATCCTATAGATGAAGAAGAGTACTATGATAAGTATGATGACTCCAGTCCATTCTCAGTTGGGTTGCCAACTCCACAAAATATTGAAGCTAATGATGACTTATATGTGCGCGGAGATCACAATGAAGGATTGTTAATTGATAAAAGATCACAATTTTAGAGACATGTATGTTTATACAAATGCTAAATGTTTGCCTTTTTCTAGTTAATACAAATGCTAAATGTTTGCCTTTTTCTAGTTAATACAAATGCTAAATGTTTGCCTTTTTCTAGTTAATACAAATGCTAAATGTTTGCCTTTTTAATGACATTTTCAGATGGCTGACCATGATGAGCATGATGTCCATGATGAGCATGAAGTCCATGATGAGCATGGCGAGGATACTAATGTAAGTTCTAAAAACATATCCTGTATTTCTATAAAATTCATTATCTTCTAGTTATGTCATATATCCTATATTTCTATATTGGGCTAAGTTAGTGTGTTTTATTTTTGTCAAATTTTAGGTTGATGCACCTGTACCCACTGAAGCACTGGAGCAACTTGATGCGCAACACCAGACACTTAACAAGAAAAGGGGCATCACCCTGTTGAAGAAGTTATTAGCGCTAAGTGGTAGTGGATCTAAATTGGTGGTGGAGTTTGATAATGGAGGAAATCCAATTGGAGTGAACCGCAATAATTTTGTGAACTATCTTGGGTGTACCACTCGGGGCCATTGTGGTGTTAAGTATGACAATTGGCATAAAGTTCCTCAAGCGAAAAAAGACTCGATATGGAAGGATTTATGCGTGAGTTATTATTATTTGCAATTCTATTTTGTAGATTACAAATTCTATTATTTGCAATTCTATTTTGGATACTAGTTAATAACATTTCTATTTTACAGAATCTGTTTGCATTGGATGAGAAGTTGCATCGTAAAAATGTGATGCAACGCGCTGGAAAGATGCTTAGGAATTATAGGACAAATCTGAACAGAGAATACATAAAAGAGGGTGATAAGAAGAAGAAGTCAGCCCTTGAACAATGGAACTTCTTGGACAAAGAAGATTGGGACAATTTTGTTGCTTCAAGAAAATCTGAAGAATTCAAGGTATTAGGCGTCACTCCTAATTTAATTAATATACATTGTATTCACCTATTCAAGATTAGCATTTAGTGCTACTAACCAAATCATTAATGTGCATACTAACTAGGCCCTCAGTGACGCACAAAAAGCAAGGCGTGCACTGAATGTGCATGACCACACTATGGGTCCAAAAGGCTATGCAAGCGTTCGCCAAAGACTACAGGCGGAGTCTGCGGCTACTCAGGAGTCTGCTCCTACTCAGGAGTCTGCTCCTACTCAGGAGTCTGCCACACCCATTCCTCGCCATGATATCTGGATAGCTGGCAGGCAAAACAAGAAGGGTGAAATAAAGAAGCCTGTAACTGCTGAGGCGGCTGCAAAAATGGTAAAATACAACTCTTAGAGAAATCATTTGAATATTGATTATTTGTGGTGTTAACTTACCAATTTCTATTTATGGTGATTAGCGGGAGCTGCACGAGCAGAGGAAACAAGGCACGTTCATCCCTCAGGGCACAAGGGATGAATTGACAGTTGCTCTGGGTAACCCAGAGCATCCTGGACGTGTTAGAGGTGCCGGCGCTGGTGTTGGCATCAAAGCATTCTTTGGGCCATCCCAGCGCAAACCCAGAGCGGGACTTTCTCAAGAAGAGGTAACCTATTCTTTTTTTAGAATGTTACTGCAAAAGGAAATTCATTAATAAGAAGCTAATGTTTCTTTTATCCATGTATAGGAGAATAAGAGAGTTGAGGATTTAGTTGCTAAGAAGATCAACGATGTAGTTGCTGAGAAGGTCAAGGAAGAATTGCTGCGGTGGCAGGCATCTCAGGCTTCCAATACGCCTATGGCGACCCACTCTTCTCCTGATGCACAGACTGCGAGTAATCCTGGAGACCCATCGCCTAGCACGTCTGCTGTAAGTATTGTTTATGACATTGTAGTTAGTCTTTTCAAGTTGTTATGTTTTCAAGATGATATGTATATATGTATAATATTCTTTACGTAAATTTGTAGGCATTGAAGCCATGCCGCTTAAGAATGCAAGACTACGTTGTTGCAGAGGCGCAGGCTTACCCGTCCCTTCCTGGGGCAATGTTTCACGGGACTCCAATGCCACAGGGCTACGTTCGTGTGAGCCCGATACGTGTGTTACCTGATTGGAGAGAAGCTACATTGCCATATGCCCACCCGGATATTGATACACTTGGTGAGGCAGAAGGCGGGGTGATATTGTGGCCCAAAGCAGATGTCGTCTACACGACTGAAATTGTAAGATAAATTTACATTGATTTAGACTGTTAATGTGTATATATGATGTCAACTGATCTGAAATTATATGTACAGGTTAAAAAGAAGACACCAGGAGCACCTAGGCCTCCACTTCCACTTCCCGCATTACCCGATTGGGTTCCAACTGACCTAACATACCCGTTAGGTCCTGCTTGTAGGGGAATGGCATGTTGGCTACGGGCACATAATGTACATTGCCCTATAATTATTTCTTTAGATGCAGATTATGCAGGTCAATCATACGATAGCTCTTTATTTATACAAGATATTATTGAGCTGTTTAAGTATGATTGGCTGAATACATCAATGATAGAGACATGGATAAGGTGAGATCTTGTTTATACATCCATATACCTTGTGTAAGATCCGGTGATCTGGTTTCTTATATATTAATGCATACGCCTATATGTTTTGCAGCTACCTAGTCGAAGATCATTGCAAACAATTTGCATTTGATCATGTGGGATTTTTGATTCCATCATTGATTAGTTTGGTAGCTAAAGATCCTGATAATGTTCAACAATACTGTATAGATGCTTTTACAATTTTTGGTCAGCAAAATAAGACGATAATAATAGCTCCATTCAATGTCAAGTAAGTTTACTTTATTTATAATTTGGACTTAAGAAAATTCCATTTTTATTTTGCATTTTGAGTTATTAATTGTTAACTTCTTACTTCTAGCGGTAGACATTGGGAGTTACTAGTTATTGTCCCCGGGACATTCACTGTTTATTATCTAGATCCTGCGGGGAGTACATTGAACACTAAAATTGGACACGTAATGAGAATGCCATTATTCTGGTGAGAAATATTTCATTTTTATATCCGTTAACATCTTTTATTACATTACTATTTACTTATGCAATTTATTGTGTTATATTAACATGTAGGGGTTTAGATGCATTCAAAAAGGCTGGAGGAACGGTCCCAAGGAAAAAGAACCAGCCAATAAATTGGCAGAACGTACAAGTAAGTTCCCGACTCAAATATATATATTATTGATGTGAATTGTGCTTAGTTGTATTATTTTGTATGTTTCAATTTATAGTGTGCTACACAAGACAATGGATGGGCATGCGCATACTATGTGATGCGATTTATGCAGATGATTATCAAATATGCCGCATTGGACATCGATACCATACGTGAGGTATTATATATAGTCTCATTAGTTAGTATGCAATATATCAATCTTATATTATTTTTATATTATTACTTATATATATACATCATTCTCTTTGCAGGTGTTTAAAACTGACAACACTACAGGTAAACGTTTAAAAAATATACATGCTCCATATACGATGGAAGCATTAAATGAAGTAAGAGAAGAATGGGCAAAAGCCATACAAGCAGTGGCAACTGTAAGATATAATTGGGATGTTGATAGCGATAATGAATGATACTATGTAAATGAATATTTCTGAATGTTAATACATGTATTTGAATGTTTCTATATGTGTGTGAATGTGAGAATTGAATTGATGTCTGAATGTATGTACTTGTGTAGAATTTTGCTTGTGACTTTTGCAGGTTTGCGGCCTGTTTGTAGGCTGATATCAATGGATGTCGTAAACCTGCAGTTCAGAAAACTGAACTGCAGGTTCTCATCCTGCTGACCAGCCACAGCAGGCCTGCAAACTGATTTGAAAAAAAAAAATATATAAATAGGCGTCGGTTATTTATAGAAAACCGTCAGGAAAGACCTACAGCGTCGGTTTTTTCAATAAACCGACGCCTGATGTGGCCAAAGCAGTCCTGGAAATGGCGTCGGATATTCATATCAAACCGACGCCTATTTAACATATAGGCGTCGGTCGTTTAGTATATAACCGACGCCAAAAGTGTTCGCGCCACAAAAAATGGCGTCATCTAGGGCACTTTATGCGTCGGTCATCTACTAAAAGACCGACGCTATATTCCATAGTGGCGTCGGTTATTTACTAAAACACCGACGCAGAAAGTGCCCTAGATGATGCCGTTTTCTGTGGCGCGAACCCTTTTGGCGTCGGTTCTCTACTAAACGACCGACGCCTATAGATTAAATAGGCGTCGGTTAAAAAACCGACGCCGAAGTGTTCGACCTTTAGCGGCGCCCACATAGGCGTCGGTCGGAAACCGACGCCAAATGGGGTTAAACGACCGACGCCAAAGGCCGTTTCTGTAGTAGTGAATATCTAGGGTTGAGTCACATTGCACTACCCATAGGTAGTCCAATCTCTGACTCAAAGTGACTTGCTGGACCTACCCCAT
Source organism: Alisma plantago-aquatica (assembly GCA_963693085.1). Lineage (NCBI taxonomy): Eukaryota > Viridiplantae > Streptophyta > Magnoliopsida > Alismatales > Alismataceae > Alisma > Alisma plantago-aquatica. Next base: position 191,062,522 of record OY856414.1, read on the forward strand.
TGGTAGCCGTATACTAAGTCATCCTATGACCCGATGGACCTACCCCATTGGTAGCCATGTACTAGGTCAACCCATTAAGCTACAGAGGGGACTAGGATCTGAGCTAGTAGGCACATCTCTTATGTGATAGTCATATTCACATTATAATTTGCATGAATTAAATTCATGCAACAATTAATTCAAGCCACGATGTAAACACCGATACAATCCTCAAAAAACTAATGCGGCATAATCATAAGAGTAACCACATACCTGTCAAGTTGATGTGAGACAGAATTAATCCAATCAACAATAGGCAAGAAAGCATTCAATAAGATCATGAAACAATTATACAATTTCCTTTTATTACTCATGTCATCAAGATCTATTTATGCTAGTTATTTCCTAGGGTTATTTGTCCTTTTTAGGGTTTTGAGCATAATTAGGGTTCCACTTTAGTTTTATTACTTTAAACCCTAATTTTACCAAATCACTTGCAAACCCTAATTATTTCATCTTTCTTTCACAAAAGATTCTAATTTCATCTTTTAGTAACAGGAAACCCTAATTTCAGATTAGAAGTACTTTTCTTTTCTTTTTCTCTTATTTAGGGTTTCTAAACATATTCATCCTTTCATTAGGTTTAAAACCCTAAACTTTGCAATTCCATCATCAAAATAGGTTAAAACCTAACTTTATTATTAAACAAGTTAACCATACTTGAATTAACCTAATTGCAAGATTAAATATATCTTTTATCAACAATTAGGGTTTCTAACTACAAATTAATAGCATTTCTATCCAAAATATGCACTTTTGTAAAAATGTACAGATTTAGGTGTCCAAACCATTTTTATTTCATCCCTCATATTTTTCTGATCATTTCTCATGTATTAACTTTCCTCATACGAGTTGTCTAGCTCAAGATATGATTTTTATAAAGAAAACCCTTTTTATTAGTTTACTTGCTATTTTTAGAAAAATAAGAAGCATCGGATCCGTGGTCCGTTGGTCCACTCTGGATCCATCGACTAGGATTGCATGTGCCCTTTACGATCAAAAGGAAGAAAGGACCGAACTGTCCTTACCAGTAATGAAGGCGCGGAGGGGCAAGAGTGTAAAAGACCAAGGGGTCTTCGTCTTCCTCCTTGCGCGAGCACTGCCGACCCGATGGTCAACTGAGAAGTTGACTCCAGGCTCTAGGTCACCTGTGAGCCACACGATACGCCAGGGAGCTTTGCCTCCCGCCATCAAAGATGATGATGTCTTCAATTGTCCACCCGTGCCACACCAAGCACGCCTCCTACTCGTTGGACTCCGGCGAGGTTAGCTGTGTCGACGAGGGTAGAGGTCAAGATGAAAGGACCAATTGAACGCACAAAATCGTTCCTTGCTTCCTTCCGCAGAGGTTGGGCTAGCGAAAAGAGGTGTTGGTGCCCTCGCACATCCTCCCCGACATATAGGGTCGAGGCAGGCATTGTGAGATTTGGGCATTTCCCAAAACCACGACCAATCCTAGTCGAACCAGGGATGATTCCCTGTGGTTTCATCTCCCGAGTCCAAAGGAACTAATAACAGGCTTGCTCATCCACTGGATTACAAGAAATTAGGATGGAAAATTCTCCCTGTATTGCAGAGTCCTAGTCCACTTGAGACTTAGACGATGAGTGCCCATTGTTGGATTAAGATCCATCGGACCTCATTGCTCTCGATCAAACAAAGGAAAGATCTATTTCTTTAATTCAGAATAATTCCCAAATTGATGCTAACTTGGAAAATTGATATCTCCCAAAACATAACTCCTATTTGTCTCAAATTTTAAGGGAATGTTTGTCTTGACATTATCTAGCTTTGTACGAAATTTTGTAAACAAATTGCAGTGGATGAGAATGCTTCCTTCTCTCCCAATTTATTCATTAATTTATTCGAAATTAATTGTTATTTCTTTTCCCTTTTCCATTAGCTTGTTATTTTGGGTCCCTTAGACCTCAAGAAATCCTAAAGGCACAGATTCCCATATTGGGGAATATCTATTTGCCTGTATCTTCTTGTAAATGTCTACTTCACATATTCTCCTTATCTTTTTTATTAAAATATCTCTTTTTGCGGATTTCTTTTTATCTCTCTTTTTATTTTCCTTATTGGAATTCCTTTTAATATTAGAAATCCTTTGGATACGAAAATCCACCAAGGATAACTCAATTGTACCTCTTTTCACTCATTTTCCACATTTTATCATTGTTTTCAATTTCTTTCTTAATAAAGAAATATATAATTGATCTTTTCTTTTCTTATTGCAATCTTTATGCAAATTTGGACTCCTTGGAACCCAAGGAACCCAAGAGGCATGAAATCCATCTTTGGATCACATTCTTTTGCCTTCTAGAGGTTTCCACATTCTTCTTTTCTCCATTTCTTATTAATAATGGAGTTTCTTTAGTCTTTTCCTTGTTATTTGGCCCAATAGCCAATAAAGCCCACAAGTAAAACAAAAAGGCTATTTTAAACAAAATTCATGCATTCAATCAAAAGACATACTTATTTGTTCATTTATTTTTATTATGAGAAATTACATTTCTCAACAAATGAATCCAAAAATTGGGGTTGTAACAACCAATGTCATATTATTTCTCTTGTTACTCAACTTTGATTCTCTCATAATATTCTTGAATCAAAATTGAAACTTCCAAAGTTTGATGTCATCACATCTGAAGTGATAAACTCTATCCTAGTGTTGAAAATAATCTCGAACACATGTTTTTTCAATCGATTTGGACATTGGGAGGATATGTACAGAAGAGCTTTATTAGTGGGTGTGTTGATGAGTCTGGATGAAATGTCCATGTTGAGCTTCATGTTATAAACTAAGTTTCCCAAAGTTCATGAATCAATCCAAAATTCAATGGATCTAAAGAAGTGTGGTGATATGTGGATGTTATTTTGTATGCTATGCAAGATTTTATTATGTTTTTCCAAAGTGGGAATGTGCTCGAGCATTTGATGTTTAGCCAAGAACTCTTGCATTTTAAACATTTAGTGAGTATATGGGATTGCCATATGTGTTATAACCTCAATTTCTTAAGAATGTAGTAAAATGATATAATCCTCTTTTAAAGAATAAAATAAATTTATTTCTTTGATTTGTGATGAATTTCGGGTGAAATGGCCTTGATTGATTGATAATTGGCTTTGTTGGCCATTGAGACCAATTGAAAAGAAAAGAGAAATAAAAAGGAAAAGGATTTGATAAATAAAAGAGAAATATGAGAAATAGACTTTTAAAAGAGGATAAAGGAAAATAGATATCTCCCAAGATGGGAATCCATGCCTTTAGGATTTCATGAGGTCCAAGGGATCCAAAATAACAAGATAATGGAAAAGGGAAAAGGATTAATAATTAATTTGGAGTAATTAAAGGGATAACTTGGGAGAGAAGGAAGACTTCTCATACATTGAAATTTGTTTCCCAAGTTTCGTACAAAGCTAGATAATGCTAAGACAAACCTTCCCTTAATATTTGAGTTAAAAAAGAGAGGGGATTGGGAAATATGAATTTCTCAAGTTTTTGCCAAAATTGGGAATAATTCTAAAATTAGGAATGTATTTTCCTTTTTGTTGGAACGCCTGCTCTGAGGACCGTTGGATCTCAATCCAACGTTGGTCATTTATCTTCAAAGTCCCACACGAACTGGGACTTTTCTAGTTATAGGAGCATCTTCCATCCTGAATTTCTTACAATCCAGTGGATGTGCAAAGCTATTAGTAGTCCCTTTAGACTTGGGAGATGAAACCACGGGGAATCATCCCAGGTTCGACTGGCTTTGGTTGCTGAATTGGGAAACACCCAAATCTCGCAAGCCTGCTTCCCACCCTATATAGAGGGGACGGTAATAGAAGGTATCAACATCTCATTTTGCTGGTCCAAACTCTACAACAGAGCACAAGGATCACTCTGGTGCCTTCAATTGCCTAGTTCACCCTGACCTATACCCTCGACACCACATCAAACCTCGCCAGAGTCTGGAGAGTAGGGGGCGACCTTGGAGAGGCTCGGGCAAGAAATTTAACCTACAGTCGACTTTGACGGAGGGAGGCGTAGCTCCCAGACCAATCGCCTTACTCACAGATGGAAGAGAGCCCAGAGTCAACCCCAAGGTTGACCATCACAGACCTGTTGTACTCAATGCAAGGAAGAAGAAGAAGACCCCTTGGTCTTTTACCGAGTTGCCCCTCCGTGCCTCCTTTACTGGTAAGGGAATTTCTGTCCTTCAGCTTCTTCTAATCGCAAAGTAAAGGCGTGCACCTCCAGGGCCGTTGGATCCTCAGTGGATCCGCGGACCACGAATATGGTGGTCCTGGTTTTTCTAGAAAATAGCAAGTAAATCAATAAAAGGGTTTCTTTATAAAAATCATATCTTGAACTAGAAAACTCGGATGAGGAAAGTTAATACATGAAAAATGATCAAAAAAATACAAGGAACACATTAAAATTGGTTTGAGAACCTGAATCTTTTCGTATTTGCAAAAAGTGTCTTAATCTAATGAAAAGTTCTTATGTATTAGATTAAGAAACCCTAATTGAACATATTGGTTAAGTTCATATTGTTTAGTTGATGAAATTGAGTAATTACAACCTGTCAAATAGATAATGATGAACTTGAACTGGATCTAGATGTTTCTTGCATGTTTTAGGGTTTTATTCTAAATAAGAATGATTTAACACTTAGAAACCCTAATTATGTTTAGAAATTGGGTTTAATGTCTTAATTATGTTATTTTGGGATATAATAACCTATGGAGAATAATAAGAAGGATTGACCCTAATTAAGATGATATCATGCTTGTTTTACGGTTTTGTACGCATGAAGATGCATAATAGCTTAGAAGCCCTAGCTTAAGGTTAATGGTTGCTCATAAGATATAACTTGAAATCTTTTGTATAAATCTGATGTTGGGTTAACCTCAGTCTTGTAGATGATAAAAAGGCTTTGATGTGAATATGTAATAATTACTGTTTTCTCATGAATAAAGGGTGGAATTATGGCAAATCGAGTTCATATGTGATTAGACCATAATGAACTTTGAATTTATGATGAATGAGCATAATGATCTTGTCATGGATTAAAAGGATAAAAATGGTAGTTTTAATATAAAAGAGGCATAATGGGCTTAATTAATGTTTAAGTGTGCCTTTCAACTGAAATTAGGGTTTGTAAGTAATTGTATAGAAACAGTGTTTAAAATAGTAAATGCAGTGAAACCCTAATTGCAATGTAAAACCTAAAAAGAGGAAGAAACCCTAAAAAGGAATAGAAACCATAAGTAGCAAGATGGTTTGGATAGTTTTTGATAAAAAGGAATTGGATGTATATTTCAGGATTGAATTGTGAACTTGCCTGATTCTGGATTACTTGCTTATTTGGACTATTCCTGCATCTGAGTTTGCCTGACAGGTATGTAGTTACGCTTATGAATATCCCGAATTAGTTTCCTGAGGATTTTCGAGGTTTTATCGATGACATGAGTTAAACGGTTGGTTGCATTTAATTCTTGCAAATTATAATGTGGATATGACTATCACCTAAGATATGTGCCTACTAGTTCAGATCCTAGTCCCCTCTGTAGCTTAATAGATTGACCTAGTACATGGCTACCGATGGGGTAGGTCCATCAGGTCATTGAATGACTTAGTACATGGCTACCAATGGGGTAGGACCATCAAGTCACCATGAGTCAGGGATTGGGCTACCTTTGGGTAGGGCCATGCGACTCCATAACCCTAGGTATTGGCTACATGTGTGGTAGGGCCATGGGGGTAAGGATCTACCATATGAGAGAGGTAGTATCCATGTCCACTGTAGGGACAGCACAGAGATAGGGGATATGTAAGGATTGAGTAGTATTTCTTAAAGCGTAATATTAGATGTTAAATGATATTTGGATGACTACATTGTTATTATAGTTGCACGATTATTGTTTCCCCCACATACCAGCTTCTTGCTGATCGACGTTTTGTTTGTCCGCATTTGAGGTACAAATGAAAAGAAAAAATAGTAAAGTGGCATATGTGGAATTAAATTAGAATTAACATGCACAGGAGGATTAGTTAGATTAGTATCTTCATGGATAGAAGTTTAGAAATCTCAAATTTTCAAAGGTATGCAAAGTTTTATTTTATACCAGTTTTCAGTTTAGTTGGTAAAATTTATTAATTGTTATTGATTATTTGTCGAGCCTTTGATCTGGGTTATTGAATAATGGATCTGATCTTTCAGTCTCCCTTAAATGGGGGTTACTGGGAGGTTGGGTCATTACAATTGGTATCAGAGCATAGATTCCTCATCTAATCATTAATAATTATTAAATTTTACAAATTCCATAAAACCGAGGTAGTTATAAGAGGATTGTCTGAAAGATTGAGGTGTCTAGAAAAGGATCACGTCTGGGGGCTGGCAATATTTTCCTCCGCACTACTAGTCAGAATATGAGGACTCCCAGATTGTGTGACTGCCTGGCCGATGTCTTAGGATATGACTTGAAATAAGATACCTTTAGTACTCTCTTATCTTGTTCATCCCTTCTCAACTCAAATTCTAATAAAGACCTTAAGGATTAAGATCTTCTCTCTTCTCCTCACCCTCTTGAGGTATGGGTAAGGTTAATAAGGTCTAAGGAATCCTCCACCAAATTAATGAAAAAGCATGTAAATAAGATGTCATGGACATAAGCTTAATAGAGTAAGCATAAACTAAAGAATAGATACATGCTTATGTCATATGACATGAGTTGTAATTGCCCTCAGGAGAGACCTGAGGATAGACCTCCTTGTTAGGAGTATGAGTAGAGAGAGTTAGTCTTGGAGGTAGAGACCTCCATTAAAAGTAGAGACCTAGCACATCCTTTGAGGATGATTTTAACCCTAATCCTAAGTGAGGGTTAGAGAGAGAGATGACCTGAAGAGTTAGATGTCGTGGTATACCAGGTGTTTGGATAGACATTCCTTGGATGCCATATGAGCCATGAGAAGTTGATGATCGAGTACCTTTGGCAACCCAACCCTGGGAAGGGTCGTGCGTGTTTGAGCGAAGGATAGCTCCTTCATGAAAGAGGTTAGAGAAGAACCTATAGAAACCTTATGGATTGTTGCAAGTAGGATATAGCTTGCACCCAGAGTACATCAGTATTATGAGAAGCAAGTTAAAATCGAGACCAAAAGGACATGATGGATGGATTATGAGATAAGCATAAGGGGCTATGGATAATCATGATAAACATAAGTTTGAACATAGGCTTCACCCGCGTAGAGGTATGCCTGTGAGTTTGATCCTTCATGGAGAGATGACCTCTAGTAGAATGGCTGGATGTAGAGTTAGCTCTAGAGAGAGAGAAAGAAGGACTCAAGCAAGAAGGTTGGACAGGGGGGAGTTGAGGATGATGCAACTTAAGTGGATGGTTGCATGATCCCTGGAGGATGATGATATATTGGTTGCTTCTAGAGGAACCAAACCCTAGAGGATGATGCTTCTGGTACCTATATGCCTATGGTATAAGTGGTTACCTACTGAGATGAGACAAAGAGTACCTTAGACCCTGAGGAGGTTTGGGTAACCAATTGTGAGGCATTATACCTAGTTGTTTGTCCTTGATGAGAACTCAACTCTGAGGTGCTTCTTATATAAAAGGATCATGGAAGTACATGACATACCTTGGACATGATTGATTCGTGGGTAAGAGGTTGAGAATGCAGTTGGACACCCAAAGGTGGACCTAGGGTTCCTAGGCCTAAGAGGGGAAGTAGTGTTCCTGATGCTCGTGATGAGATTTGAGTCTCTATAGTTTCGAGCATGGTACTCCTCATGCGTAGAGGAAAAGGAAAACCCTTAAGTTAAAGGTATGTTTGATGAACCCCTCACAACTAAGTTGATCTAATGTTGAGGAAAGAGAACAAGTATGACCTAGAATGGTTTAATAGGTGGTCTTCTTGTGCCTTAGTAGCTGTTGGGTTAGGCATGCTCATGAGAATGTAAACCCTAAGGGCAGTTGTGACCTTGTGGTCAAGAGTTGTAGTTTCCTCCAATCCTGGGAGAGGAACTCTTTGGTTGGGTGTTTACCAGTTTTGTTGGTAACCTAAAGAGGTCTCATAGGATTTTGAGAAACTAAGTGTAAAGTACATGGCATGAGAATGAACCTATAGAACCATAGATAACCATCTCTACATGCATGTGGATGTGTTACCATGGAGGTAACCAGTATGGGGCCTGAACAAGGTGGGAAGGTCGCTATGACCCCCTGTGAAGGGATGAAAGTTAGCCCATGAATGCAGAAATAGATTATGAAGGCTTGGGTAAGGTTCTAAGTTAGACATGTACTATAATAGAATCCTAAGTCTATCCTAGGGTCAGGAAGGGATAAGACTGATGGAAGAAGGAGTTGCCTAATTCCCTAGTTGCACATGACCATAAGGTCGAGAGGTAAAAACTATCATTGTCTGAGGGCCATGGGTTAGGAGATTGATCACCTTCATGAACTCATGGGACCCAAAGGAATGATGAGTAGGGAACTCTCTGGATGCATGAGGGAAGAGGGATGACCCCAAAAGTGTCGGCACCCTACAGACCTAGAAGAGAAGACCAAGGTTTGTTTGGTGACCAAAGTGGGTTCGAGATCAGTTTTTAATGGGAGTAACTTTGATATCAGGATGATTGTGATGTAGAGACATGTGTGGCACATTTCAACTCAGATTTAAAGGTGTACTGGCAAGGTGGGATGTACCATCTCTACTCTTGGAACATGAAGAACTCTGTATTTGGACTGCAACCAAATGCTTATTTCCTCTTGTTATGGGAGCGAGAGATAGGATAGTACACATGCCATACACCAAGGATAAAGATGGTGTGAGTTGAGACGTTACTACAGAGAGGATAACATACCCTGGTGGAGTGAACGATGCATGGATGGTTCACAAACACTAAGAGAGTTAAGGTAGTCATCCTATAAGGATGTTTCTAGTAGAAGCTTTGTGGAATTTGCAAGTTATACAAGGTTGAGTTTGATCACCAAGAAGATGAGCTCAAAGTGTTCTCAATGAAGATAGACTTAGAGTTCGAGTTTGAGATGATAACTGAAATACATGGAAGTGTATGTATTCAATGTTACCTAACACCTAAGGATAAGAAGTGGTAATGAATGCTCTAGTTGAGATATAACTGCCTAGTTTAGCTAGAGGCTAGAAGAAGTGGAGGTTGTTCGAATAACCCTATGTTTGGAAAGGAGATATGTTTGGCTAACACTCAGATGTAATGAGATCTGTTGAACAAGTTAATAGTTGTTTGGTTAGCAAGTCTAGACTGTGATGCAGTAAGAGGATGGCTGTAGAACCCCAAATGTACTTCTTTGGAAAGGAAGGTGATGAAACCCTGACTAGAGTAGTTTTGGGTTTATGAGGAATCAATCTTAAGGAATCATGAGAATACTGGAAATCATGATTTTAAGATCACCATACACCATGGTACTATTGAGATAATGAGTGGTAGTAGTACTATGGATGATGGAGATGTGGCTGCATGTGGTATGTTGCATGCAAGCCAGGAGGTAAAGGACGAACATCAGTAACCCAGTGTATCGATATAGAGGATGAAAGAGTACCTGAGAGGGAATGGGAGTTCATCACTATGGATGATGTGGAAAGTCTCCCCTTGACCAAGGAAAGTCATGATGCAATATGGGTTATGGTAATCACCTTACCTAGATGACATGAGAAACAAAGAGTATTGTCAAGGGACAGATCGGGTTGGACTACACGTGAAAGAGATGGTTCAACTACACCATGATACGAGTTCAAAAGTTCTTGAGTATGACCTAAAGGTTCACTTCCATAAGGTGGAAGTAGGTACATGAAGAACTCGATGTTAGTACTACTTATCACCCCTAAATAATGGTTAGTATGATCCAAACTAGAGGGTCTGATGAGAGAAAGTGTGCTTGTTTAGGGTGATACATGGAGATAGTTCTTATCTTCTATAAGATGTGATGTTAACCACCATAGCCTTTATCGGGATGCAAGAAGTTCTAGAAGGAGGTTGTGTCGGTCACCACTTCATTAAGATGATGTTAGTACAGGAGGCCTCACGAAGGTCAGAAAAGAACCAAGTGTGTGCAGATAAAGTCGCTTTGATCGTGCAATGGCTGAGAGAGAGCCTAGAGGCAACATGAGTCGTGAGCTGATGTAAAGCAGACTGACATGCAGTTCATTGTGAGAGAGTATGTGATGTGAAAATCCGACCCCTCTAAGCTACAACTGAGAAAGCTGAGTCCCCGATATATGGGTCCATTTGAGATGGATTGGTGGTGATGGTTGTGTTTAGCCTTTCCCCTTAGGATAACATGATGTATAATGTGTTACATGAGTTCCATATGTCTGGTCTAGGGCACTATGTGAGGTACCCAAGCCATGTGTTGAGCCTTGAACCTAATCAACTTTATGAGAGGATGAAATGTCCTGAGTCACCTATGAGGGTACGATTTACCAAGGTAAGAAAGAACTCATATGGAAGAGTATGAGATGATGAAGGTTCTTGGAAAGCACCATGGAAAGGGTAAGGCCACATGGGAGCCATGATGGACATAGGAAAGGCTTATCCTGATTTGTTTGTTTGCTTGATGGAATTTTGAGGGCAAAATTCCTATAAGGAGGGGAGGATGTTATAACCTCAATTTCTTAAGAATGTAGTAAAATGATATAATCCTCTTTTAAAGAATAAAAGAAATTTATTTCTTTGATTTGTGATGAATTTCGGGTGAAATGGCCTTGATTGATTGATAATGGGCTTTGTTGGCCATTGAGCCCAATTGAAAAGAAAAGAGAAATAAAAAGGAAAAGGATTTGATAAATAAAAGAGAAATATGAGAAATAGACTTTTAAAATAGGATAAAGGAAAATAGATATCTCCCAAGATGGGAATATGTGCCTTTAGGATTTCTTGACGTCCAACGGACCCAAAATAACAAGATAATGGCAAAGGGAAAAACATTAATAATTAATTTGGAGTAATTAAAGGGATAACTTGGGAGAGAAGGAAGACTTCTCATCCATTGCAATTTGTTTCCCAAATTTCGTACAAAGCTAGATAATGCTAAGACAAACATTCCCTTAAAATTTGAGTTAAGAAGGAGCAAGGGATTGGGAGATACAAATTTCTCAAGTTTTTGCCAAAATTGGGAATAATTATGAAATTAGGAATGTATTTTCCTTTTTGTTGGAACACGTGCTGTGAGGACCGTTGGATCTCAATCCAACGTTGGTCATTTATCTTCAAAGTCCCACGCGAACTGGGACTTTGCTAGTTACAAGAGGATCTTCCATCCCAGATTTCTTACAATCCAGTGGATGTGCAAAGCTATTAGTAGTCCCTTTAGACTTGGGAAATGAAACCGCAGGGAATCATCCCAGGTTCGACTGGCTTTGGTTGCCGATTTGGGAAACACCCAAATCTCACAAGCCTGCTTCCCACCCTATATAGAGGGGACGGTAATAGAAGGTATTAGCATCACATTTTTCTGGTCGAAACTCTGCGGTAGAGCACAAGGATCGCTTTGGTGCCTTCAATTACCTAGTTCACCCTGACCTATACCCTCGACACCACAGCAAACCCGCCAGAGTCCGACGAGTAGGGGGTGACCTTGGTGAGGCTTGGGCAAGCAATTGAACCTGCAGTCGACTTTGACAGAGGGAGGCATAGCTCCCTGACCAATCACCTTGCTCGCAGGTGGACGAGAGCCCAGAGTGAACCCTAAGGTTGACCATCGCAGACCTACAGTACTCAATGCAAGGAAGAAGAATAAGACCCCTTGGTCTTTTACCGAGTTGCCCCTTTGCGCCTCCTTTACTGGTAAGGACATTTCTGTCCTTCAGCTTCTTTTGATCGCAAAGTAAAGGCGTGCGCCTCCAGGGCTGTTGGATCCTCAGTGGATCCGCGGACCACGGATCGGGTGATCCTGGTTTTTCTAGAAAATAGCAAGTAAATCAATAAAAAGGGTTTCTTTATAAAAATCATATCTTGAACTAGAAAACTCAGATGAGGAAAGTTAATACATGAAAAATGATCAGAAAAATACAAGGAACACATTAAAATTGGTTTTACGAACATGAATCTGTTCATATTTGTAAAAGTGTCTTAATCTAATGAAAAGTGCTTATGTATTAGATTAAGAAACCCTAATTGAACATATTGGTTAAGTTCATATTGTTTAGTTGATGAAATTGAGTAATTACAACATGTCAAATAGATAATGACGAAGTTGAACCGGATCTAGATGTTTCTTGCATGTTTTAGGGTTTTATTCTAAATAAGAATGATTAAACACTTAGAAACCCTAATTATGTTTAGAAATTGGGTTTAATGTCTTAATTATGTTCTTTTGGGATATAATAACCTATGGAGAATAATAAGAAGGATTGAACCTAATTAAGATGATATCATGCTTGTTTTAGGGTTTTGTACGCATGAAGATGCATAATAGCTTAGAAACCCTAACTTAAGGTTAATGGTTGCTCATAAGATATAACTTGAAATATTTTGTATAAAACTGATATTGGGTTAAACTCAGTCTAGTAGATGATAAAAAGGCTTTAAATTGAATATGTAGTAATTAGGGTTTTCAAATGAATAAAAGGTAGAATTATGGCAAATCAAGTTCATATGTGATTAGACCATAATGAACTTTGAATTTATGATGAATGAGCATAATGATCTTGTCATGGATTAAAAGGATAAAAATGGTAGTTTTAATATAAAAGAGGCATAATGGGATTAATCAATGTTTAAGTGTGCCTTTAATCTGAAATTAGGGTTTGTAAGTAATTGTATAGAAATAGGGTTTAAAATAGTAAATGAAGTGAAACCCTAATTGCAAAGTAAACCCTAAAAAGAGGAAGAAACCCCAAAAAGGAATAGAAACCATAAGTAGCAAGATGGTTTGGATAGTTTTTGATAAAAAGGAATTGGATGTATATTTCAGGATTGAACTGTGAACTTGCTTGATTCTGGATTACTTGCTTGTTTGGACTATTCTTGCATCTGAGTCTGTCTGACAGGTATGCAGTTATGTCTATGAATATCCTGAATTAGTTTCCCGAGGATTTTCGAGGTTTTATCGATGACATGAGTTAAATTGTTGGTTGCATTTAATTCTTGCAAATTATAATGTGGATATGACTATCACCTAAGATATGTGCCTACTAGTTCATATCCTAGTCCCCTCTGTAGCTTAATAGATTGACCTAGTACATGGCTACCGATGGGGTAGGTCCATCATGTCATTGAATGACTTAGTACATGGCTACCAGTGGGGTAGGACCATCAAGTCACCATGAGTCAGGGATTGAGATACCTTTGGGTAGGGCCATGCGACTCCATAACCCTAGGTATTGGCTACCTGTGTGGTAGGGCCATGGGGGTAAGGATCTACCATATGAGAGAGGTAGTATCAATGTCCACTGTAGGGACAACACAGAGATAGGGGATATGTAAGGATTGAGTAGTATTGCTTAAAGCGTAATCTTGGATGTTAAATGATATTTGGATGACTACATTATTATTATAGTTGCACGATTATTGTTTTCCCCACATACCAACTTCTTGTTGACCGACGTTTTATTTGTCGGCGTTTTAGGTACAAATGAAAAGAACAAACAGTAAAGTGGCATATGTGGAATTAAATGAGAATTAACGTGCACATGATGATTAGTTAGATTAGTATCTTCATGGATAGAAGTTTAGAAATCCTAATTTTTAAAAGGTATGTAAAGTTTTATTTTATACCAATTTTCAGTTTTATTGGTAAAATTTATTAATTGTTATTAATTATTTGTCAAACTTTTGATCCAGATTATTGGATAACGGCTCTGACCTTTCGGTCTCCCTTAAATGAGAATTACTGGGAGGCGGGATCATTACAATATGCTTGGTTTGTTTGTTTATAAAGAGGTAGTGATTTTGAGCATATGAGACATTGGGAATGTAATCTGAAGTTAATCATGCCCCATCCTTCTTTTCATTATTTGCTCAATGTTGCTCGATTGACGGAGTGTTTCTTTGATAGGGTATCATATTTCTTTGCATTTCAACATGTGTATGTATCTATCAGTATTGGATTGTGGGATGTGTGATGTTGGATTTATTAAAATTAATCATCAGTCCAAAAATGCAAAATTGTTAGTTATCACTCCACCTTTTAAAAAGAGTTATTCGTGGAACGCCGTCAGAAATGCATACATACATCATGACAGAATTCACGACATCAGATTCATCAAGCGATAGGGAGTGGATAATAGCGAACTGGAGGTAGATGCTCAATATCCCGCCAGGAAAATTATTTTACCTCCAGCATTGACAATGCGGTTAACTGTAAGTTCCTGTTCGGTTCACTTTGCGTACGCTACCTACGACAAACAGAACAGAAAAATATCTCACCAGCTTCACTTGCTCGTATTTGGCAGCAACTTGGCAATTAGAACAGCACCGGTCTCTGTCTCGCGTACCCGCCCCGGTGGGTGCATCAACACGTGGGGAGAGTCGACCTTGGACCGGTTTCTTTCTTTGGCAACGGTGGCTGCTTTGGAGTTTGGAGGGTGCGGACTCTTTCCACGTTTAATGTGTGAGTCCACCATCCCCTCCAACTCTCCAAGTTGGGTTTGTATTTATTATTTTCCCGCAACATTACATTGCATAAAGTCCGCGTTCAATTATAATTGCGTGTTTAATGACACGCAGACGTTACACACAAAGGTAGGCCAGCCTTGTTCGGCCATGAGCAGTAGTCAATGCTACGCCCTTCGTACACTAAAAGCTTGTTTGTTTCAGCAGATGTAGCTCGATTGGAATATATTTTGTGATCCAGCTGTGTAAATACTAGGTTTGTTTTTTGGGATTGTAAAAAATGAACGACTCCTGCATTTCCAGATATACGACAGTTGTTGGATACAAGATTCCATTTTAAATCGGCTGGATGCCGTCGTCCAGCTACTGCCTCTCAAACGCTAGGTCATTTTGTTCTTGAAGCGGCAGGAACAGACCCATATTTTAGGGAGTGATGTATATAATTGCAGGTCCGGCCGCGTGACCACCCTATTTGCGGATGTAATCCCCATCCGAAAGACCAAACATAATCTATTGTTTTACTCCACTTATAAAAACTTGTAAATTGTTGTACTTGGATTAAGCAACTGCAGGATTCTCATTAATCCAAGTGACTCCTGTAAACCAAACGTCCCCTAATAGGAGGTTCCATTAATATTTACATGATCCGCCACCCGTGAATAAATGCCCATAGTATGATCCAGTTTATATGAAAATTATTTGTGTAACACCAGTTATACCAACTTTTGTATATATATAGTTGGGAACATGCAAAGCAACCACAATTTACTCTTTTAGCATTGTGAGACGATCTTCAAGCAAAAGTTCTACTAGCTCTTTGCTGCCATGCATACATAAAGTTACCGCAACAAAAGCAATTTCGCCTCATAATCACCCTAGCCTCCACTCAACCACAAGCAGTTGTTCTCCCGCCCACTTACACAATAACTCATTTCAAATCTTTTTATTTTCCCCTCGACACTTGAACAATGTTAAATTCAAAATTAGTACTTAAATATGTGAAATACAATACTAAAAGTCATCAACAACTAACACAAAATATAATCGAAGATATTGAATCCCATTTAAAAATTTATTTATCTATATTTTCTACCACTTCTCAATTGTATATAATATTTGATATAATTATAGTCATGTTTCTGCATATTTTGTTACTAAGTAATAAATCAATACTTAAATATATTCAAGGCAGTGCTAATTGTACGATACCATATAAAAAAATCACTTGCTTGATCATGATATAAGTGCGTAAAATCTTTATCTTCATGAGTAAAAAGAACTATAATTCAAATATCAACCATTCATTATGTGTACATTATTATTTCATATTTGCTGCTCAATCAACAGTCACACTAATTGCTGCTCATTAGAATACTAAAAGTTACTTCCTGATCAACAACTGTACACGTTATAAAATGCTTTCATTATCTTTTTGTAACTTTTACATCTCTTTATGTATAACCTTACATTATTGAATCCGACCCATTACTTCTCATACTTATCGGAACCGAACAACAACCAAACACAAAACACGTCATTTGATGTTTTCTTCACAATTTTTGCTCAAATTGAAAAAGTACTAGTTAATGTTTATCGTGCACACAAAATTATAAAAACCAGATTTGATATAATCGAACACAATATTATTTCATTAAAATTTCAAAAAAATTAGAATTTCTTAAGCATAACCCCATGTTTTTACATCTGAAACATACCTGCGCACACTTCTCCGCAAAGTATGATGACAAACCTTTATAACAATGACATAATATCAAAACTTTTCCTCTTTGTGCTTTACATAAGAACTTTTTCGTACATTATACTGATTATATATATACTGCCTCTTTAGACATCATCATTGTCCATTGAGGTCCTTGCTGCACACTCCCCCCCGCAACTTCATGCCACCCAACAACTCCATCACGTGGCCAATGGAGACAATGAAGACGAGGATGAGAATTTGGATAGGAGGATCAGGAAGCTACTTTCGTATAAGGTTGTTGAAAGTCGGGACGTGAAGTTTGCACTGGCGAGGTGGGTGGGAACTGGGAGGGGACGTGTAAGAGGAGAACAGAAGAGATGTCGAGCCTCGGTGCGGCAATGGTCTGGGTTGGGAGGAGAGGTTTTTTTTTTTTTTTTTTAACCGAGGGGGAAGTATTATTCACCTTGCCCCCCTCACGCAAGCTAAGAAAACTATGTCGTTCTTACATGTATAGTGTAAACCCCGCTGTTAACATCAAAAAAGTAAAAAGGCTTAACAGGCGGAGGCATCTCTCTCAAGCTGTGAAAGATGTAAGCATCTCGAAGGTCCCCTCCGTAAGAAGCGAAAGCTCTAGCCACCTGATTAATAGGCCTAGTAGGAAACTCCACCGAGACATGAAACCTTCTCACCCTAGCTCTGATATCATCCACTAGTCTCCTAATCTTCCAGGGGCTGTCGTAGGCTCCTTGCACTAGGTCTACCACTACTCTACCATCTGATTCGATCACTAACGGAAAAAAATTCAAAGCCATGCACAAATTTAAACCATAGAAAAGACCTTCCAGGTGACCCTCCACCTCGTTCTCAGCCTCTCCTGGCGTGGAGAACCCCCAGATAACCTTGGCTTCATGGTCTCGTAAAATCCCCCCCACCGCCATAGAGCAAGTCCTTTCCCCTATGGACTTCCACTTAACGCAGGAAATACTAAGGGAGGCGTGATGAAGTACCGGCCTCCTCCGAGCAAGATGAACAACATGCCTCAAAGAGATCTTAGGTAAGAACATACCCGATAATGCCCAGTCCGCCATGCTCTGTGGTCCCCCCCCAACGAGTCAACAGTCAAATCTCTAGAGATAAGAGAGAAGAGGCTCAAGGACCGGGACCAAATGGCAGCGGGAGTAGCCTTCCATCCATTATACTTGCTCAAACACCTCGCCTTCCAGAGGTAGCACATAGTCACTAAAGGGAGGATCCCCCGAATAACACCCAGAAAAGAGGTAGAGGAGGCCTTGGACCGACACTGCTTTAGGACCTGATCAATAGGCTGAGATAGTTGAAGGTTCAGACATAGGAGGGGTACCATCTTGGTCCAAAGATGCCTGGCCTAATCTCCTTGAATGAAGAGATGGTTTAGACTCTCAGTTTGTGGCTCTTCACAACACTCACACTTGGAAGTGAGGGGAATGTGACAATCCACAATCATTTGATCCACGGGAAGGGCAGCATGCATTAGCTTCCAAAGCATTATTGCGGCTTTGTGAGGTATATGTCTCGACCATACCCACTTGTGGAAATCCCATTTGATAGAGGATGCGGGGTTCAACAACTTTTTCACCGAAGCCACCGAGAAGCACTACTACAGAAATAGCATTAAGTGTCGCTTTTATGGGCGTCGGTTATTAAGGAAAAGCGACGCCTATAATGTTAAACGTCGGTTATTTATGCAAACCGACGTCTATATTCGAAGACCATCCAGACACGGGTACCACTTTGTATTCAGCGTCGGCTGGTTATAACAGACCGACGCCTAAAATCGCCCGCAAAATCCAATTTTCGAGCGAAAACATTTTAGGTCACCTACAGCGTCGGTTTTTTAACTATTCACCGACTCCTATTGAAAATGAAAATTTGCGTGAAAAGTCCCACTTTCAGTGTCGGTTATCCTTCGATAACCGACGCTGATAATGGTTCCCGCCAAATAATTTAGGGTAAATGTTGTCTAGTTGGGCGTCGGTGTTTTACTAATAACCGACGCTAAAGAATAATAGGCGTCAGTTTTATAGATAACCGATGTCGATGACCAACTTAATAGACCCGATCACACCCGACTCCTCCCCCTTTCTTCCTGTTTCATCGCGACTTCTCTTCTGTGCTGCTGCTCGCCACCGTTCTCCCAAAATCGCCCGTCGTCAGTTGCTGCTGCTCGCCGCCGCTACTCTGGTGCTCTTCTGCTCGCCGGCGCTGCTGCCCGCCGCCCGCCGGTGCTACTTCTTCTCCTATTGCTTCTCCGCCCGACGCCTGCTGCTTCTCCGACCGTTAGTTGCTTCTGCCCGCCGCTCGCCCCTCTGCTTCTTCGCCTGCTCGCCGCCACTGCTGCCGCCGCTCGCCGCCGCGCTTTCCACGCTAGCACCAGGTAGCGCTACCTCTTTGCTTCCTTCTCCCTAGCTATTTAACAACATGCAAGCACGGCCTTGGCTGTGTTGGCCAACCACGGCCGTGCTGGACAGCACGGCGGTGGTAAGGGCCGTGGTAGGCCAACACAGCCACGGCCGTGCTTCCTGTTGGTAAGGATATGAACAAATTTTTGCTTGCATATATTTGTGCTTCTAATCCTAATGTTTGACTTAATTCAGTAAATTTTGATGCATTTTGAAATAAGATTTAAACTTGTCAATTCTAGCATCCTAATTTGATTTGATTAAACCTAACATTGATGAAACACTAACATCAATTGTGATGAAACCCTAACATTAATTGTGAAGAAACCCTAACATGTACATATCTATTATTGTGTTTGTTGGCCTAGAAACCCGTCCAAGATTTACTCATTAGGAGTAAATCTTGGATAGTCCCCGGTTTGGGACTGTTCTTGAACACCTAATCTCACTTAGGATGTAAGTGTATAATGTGGATTGGGTTTTCGAGAAAATTTCGGTAGCATTTCCCCGTTTGTTCTCTAAGTACATATGTACTTAGAGAACAGCGGGGAAATGCTGCCGAAATTTTCTTGAAAACCCAATACACATTATACACTTACTAGTGAGATTAGGTGTTCAAGGATGGGATAGGTGGTACACATTTATTATATATAAGAATGACATCACATGTGTTTGTTGGCCTAGAAACCCATTAGGAGTAAATCTTGGATAGTCCCCAGTTTGGGACTGTTCTTGAACACTTAATCTCACTTAGGATGTAAGTGTATAATGTGTATTGGGTTTTCGAGAAAATTTCAGTAGCATTTCCCCGTTTGTTCTCTAAGTACATATGTACTTAGAGAACAACGGGGAAATGCTGCCGAAATTTTCTTGAAAACCCAATACACATTATACACTTACTAGTGAGATTAGGTGTTCAAGGATGGGATAGGTGGTACACATTTATTATATATAAGAATGACATCACATGTGTTTGTTGCCCTAGAAAGTGAACAATCATTGTTCTTTATATTACTTGTACATTGGTATAAATTAGAATGAACAATCACTAAATTGTATACTGTTTGTATGGAGTCCGACTTCATTGTAGATAATAGGAGTAAATCTTGGATAGTATGTAAGTGTATACCCTAATCTTGTCCTAATACATACTTGTTTTCTCTTTGATCATAGAATGGATAGATCATGGATGTCCATTCGCAATCTCTGCACCCCAGAGTTTATATCTGGTCTTGATCAGTTTATTAGATTTGCCGAGGAACATAGGAAAAAACCTACAGATAGGTTCTACTGTCTATGTAGGCATTGCGGTAACAATTTGAAAGTCAACACTGGTGAGGAAATCAAAAGTCATGTCATGTGCAATGGGATTGTACAAGGCTATACAGAATGACACTGGCATGGAGAGATTTCAAACTCAAAACTAGTAGATGTCGATAGCACTGCTTGGGTGGAAGAAGAAATTGCCTCCGATGACGTAGGTGTGAACGAACCAGTTCCAGTAGACATCGTTGATGCGATGCTGGATAGTTGTAGGGTAGAGCACACCGATCCACCTCCTATCTTTAGAAACATTGTGCATGATGCTGAGATACCGTTATACACAGGCTGTGCTAAGTTTACGAAGCTTAGCGCTGTGTTGGGATTGTATAAGTTGAAAGCTAACAATAAATGGAGCGACAAAAGCTTCACTTCATTGTTAACTTTAATGAAAGAAATGCTTCCTGAAGGAAACGAGCTGCCAATCTCAACATACCGGGTAAAGAAAATGTTGTGCATAGAGAGCATAATAAGACTTTTACTAAGTGGTTTGAAGATAAATTCTTACATCAACTATCTCAAACACCAAATGATATTACAGAAACTATCAAATGCCTCGCCTTTAAACCAAAACTGAATGTTATGTCTTATGAAGGGTTTGACATTAATGGGTTCACATATTACACAAAGCGCCAAGATGATAAGAGTGTCGTCCAAAACAGTGGGGTCACTCTTCAAGCATCAACTATGTATTTTGCAAGTGCAAAGGATAAGAGTCCACGTGAAGCTAAAATGTCATATTACGGTTTCAATGAAGACATATGGGAGTTTGACTACATAGATTTCAGATTTCCGCTCTTTAAATGTAATTGGGTTGATAACACTAAAGGAGTTATAGTGGTTGAATTGGGTTTCACTTTGGTGAACTTTGAAAAGATTGGCGAGAAGGGTGAACCATTCATATTGGCATCACAGGCGAAACAAATATTCTATATCGATGATCCTGCAAATGATAAATGGTCGGTTGTTCTTCATGGTAAAAGACAGTTCATTGAAGATCCTATAGATGAAGAGGAGTACTATGATAAGTATGATGAATCCAGTCCATTCTCAGTTGGGTTGCCAACTCCACAAAATAGTGAAGCTAATGATGACTTATATGTGCGCGGAGATCACAATGAAGGATTGTTAATTGATAAAAGATCACAATTTTAGAGACATGTATGTTTATATTTTTTTACAAATGCTAGTTAATTCAAATGCTAAATGTTTGCCTTTTTCTGGTTAATACAAATGCTAAATGTTTGCCTTTTTCAAGTTAATACAAATGCTAAATGTTTGCCTTTTTCTGGTTAATACAAATGTTAAATGTTTGCCTTTTTCTAGTTAATACAAATGCTAAATGTTTGCCTTTTTCTGGTTAATACAAATGTTAAATGTTTGCCTTTTTCAAGTTAATACAAATGCTAAATGTTTGCCTTTTTCTGGTTAATACAAATGTTAAATGTTTGCCTTTTTCTAGTTAACACCCAGAAAAGAGGTAGAGGAGGCCTTGGACCAACACTGCTTTAGGACATGATCAATAGGCTGAGATAGCTGAAGGTTCAGACATAGGAGGGGCACCATCTTGGTCCAAATATGCCTGGCCTAATCTCCTTGAATGAAGAGATGGTTTAGACTCTCGGTTTGTGGCTCTTCACAACACTCACACTTGGAAGTGAGGGGAATGTGACAATCGACAATCATTTGATCCACAGGAAGGGCAGCATGCATTAGCTTCCAAAGCATTGTTGTGACTTTGTGAGGTATATGTCTCGACCATACCCACTTGTGGAAATCCCATTTGATAGAGGATGTGGGGTTCAACAACGTTTTCACCGAAGCCACCGAGAAGCACTACTACAGAAATATCATTCAGTGTCGCTTTTCTGGGCGTCGGTTATTAAGGAAAAGCGACGCCTATAATGTTAAACGTTGGTTATTTATGCAAACCGACATCTATATTCGAAGACCAGCCAGACACGGGAACCGCTTTGTATTCAGCATCGGCTGGTTATAACAGACCGACGCCTAAAATCGCCCGCAAAATCCAATTTTCGAGCGAAAACATTTTAGGTCACCTACATCGTCGGTTTTTTAACTATTCACCGACGCCTATTGAAAATGAAAATTTGCGTGAAAAGTCCCACTTTCAGTGTCGGTTATCCTTCGATAACCGACGCTGATAATGGTTCCTGCCAAATAATTTAGGGTAAATGTTGTCTAGTTGGGCGGCAGTGTTTTACTAATAACCGACGCTAAAGAATAATAGACGTCGGTTTTGTAGATAACCGATGCCGATGACCAACTTAATAGACCCGATCACACCCGGCTCCTCCCCCTTTCTTCCTGTTTCATCGTGACTTCTCTTCTGTGTTGCTGCTCGGCGCCGTTCTCCCAAAATCGCCCTTCGTCGGTTGCTGCTGCTCGCCGTCGCTGCTTTGGTGCTTTTCTGCTCGCCGGCGCTGCTGCCCACCGCCCGCCGGTGCTGCTTCTTCTCCTGATGCTTCTCTGGCCGGCGCCTGCTGCTTCTCCGGCCGTCAGTTGCTTCTGCCCGCCGCTCGCCCCTCTGCTTCTTTGCCTGCTCGCCGCCACTGTTGCCGCCGCTGCACTTTCCACGCTAGCTCCAGGTAGCGCTACCTCTTTGCTTCCTTCTCCCTGGCTATTTACCAATATGCAAGCACGGCCTTGGCTGTGTTGGCCTACCACGACCGTGCTGGACAGCACGGCAGTGGTAACGACCGTGGTAGGCCAACACAGCCACGGCCGTGCTTCCTATTGGTAAGGATATGAACAAATTTTTGCTTGCATATATTTGTGCTTCTAATCCTAATGTTTGACTTAATTCAGTAAATTTTGATGCATGTTGAAATAAGATTTAAACTTGTCAATTCTAGCATCCTAATTTGATTTGATTAAACCTAACATTGATGAAACACTAACATCAATTGTGATGAAACCCTAACATTAATTGTGAAGAAACCCTAACATGTACATATCTATTATTGTGTTTGTTGGCCTAGAAACCCGTCCAAGATTTACTCATTAGGAGTAAATCTTGGATAGTCCCCGGTTTGGGACTGTTCTTGAACACCTAATCTCACTTAGGATGTAAGTGTATAATGTGTATTGGGTTTTCGAGAAAATTTCAGCAGCATTTCCCCGTTTGTTCTCTAAGTACATATGTACTTAGAGAACAACGGGGAAATGCTGCCGAAATTTTCTTGAAAACCCAATACACATTATACACTTACTAGTGAGATTAGGTGTTCAAGGATGGGATAGGTGGTACACATTTATTATATATAAGAATGACATCACATGTGTTTGTTGGCCTAGAAACCCATTAGGAGTAAATCTTGGATAGTCCCCGGTTTGGGACTGTTCTTGAACACCTAATCTCACTTAGGATGTAAGTGTATAATGTGTATTGGGTTTTCGAGAAAATTTCAGTAGCATTTCCCCGTTTGTTCTCTAAGTACATATGTACTTAGAGAACAATGGGGAAATGCTGCCGAAATTTTCTTGAAAACCCAATACGCATTATACACTTACTAGTGAGATTAGGTGTTCAAGGATGGGATAGGTGGTACACATTTATTATATATAAGAATGACATCACATGTGTTTGTTGGCCTAGAAAGTGAACAATCATTATTCTTTATATTACTTGTACATTGGTATAAATTAGAATGAACTATCACTAAATTATATATTGTTTGTATGGAGTCCGACTTCATTGTAGATAATAGGAGTAAATCTTGGATAGGATGTAAGTGTATACCCTAATCTTGTCCTAATATATACTTGTTTTCACTTTGATCATAGAATGGATAGATCATGGATGTCCATTCGCAATCGCTGCACCCTAGAGTTTATATCTGGTCTTGATCAGTTTATTAGATTTGTCGAGGAACATAGGAAAAAACCTACAGATTGGTTCTACTGTCTATGTAGGCATTGCGGTAACAATTTGAAAGTCAACACTGGTGATAAAATCAAAAGTCATGTCATGTGCAATGTGATTGTACAAGGCTATACAGAATGACACTGGCATGGAGAGATTTCAAACTCAAAACTAGTAGATGTCGATAGCAGTGCTTGGGTGGAAGAAGAAATTGCCTCCGATGACGTAGGTGTGAACGAACCAGTTCCAGTAGACATCGTTGATGCGATGCTGGATAGTTGTAGGGTAGAGCACACTGATCCACCTCCTATCTTTAGAAACATTCTGCATGATGCTGAGATACCGTTATACACAGGCTGTGTTAAGTTTACGAAGCTTAGCGCTGTGTTGGGATTGTATAAGTTGAAAGCTAACAATAAATGGAGCGACAAAAGCTTCACTTCTTTGTTAACTTTGTTTAAAGAAATGCTTCCTGAAGGAAACGAGCTGCCAATCTCAACATACCGGGTAAAGAAAATATTGTGCATAGAGAGCATAATAAGACTTTTACTAAGTGGTTTGAAGATAAATTCTTACATCAACTATCTCAAACACCAAATGATATTACATAAACTATCAAATGTCTCGCCTTTAAACCAAAACTGAATGTTATGTCTTATGAAGGGTTTGACATTAATGGGTTCACATATTACACAAAGCGCCAAGATGATAAGAGTGTCGTCCAAAACAGTGGGGTCACTCTTCAAGCATCGACTATGTATTTTGCAAGTGCAAAGGATAAGAGTCCACGTGAAGCTAAAATGTCATATTACGGTTTCAATGAAGACATATGGGAGTTTGACTACATAGATTTCAGAATTCCGCTCTTTAAATGTAATTGGGTTGATAACACCAAAGGAGTTATAGTGGTTGAATTGGGTTTCACTTTGGTGAACTTTGAAAAGATTGGCGAGAAGGGTGAACCATTCATATTGGCATCATAGGAGAAACAAATATTCTATATCGATGATCCTGCAAATGATAAATGGTCGGTTGTTCTTCATGGTAAAAGACAGTTCATTGAAGATCCTATAGATGAAGAGGAGTACTATGATAAGTATGATGACTCCAGTCCATTCTCAGTTGGGTTGCCAACTCCACAAAATATTGAAGCTAATGATGACTTATATGTGCGCGGAGATCACAATGAAGGATTGTTAATTGATAAAAGATCACAATTTTAGAGACATGTATGTTTATATTTTTTTACAAATGCTAGTTAATACAAATGCTAAATGTTTGCCTTTTTCTGGTTAATACAAATGCTAAATGTTTGCCTTTTTCTAGTTAATACAAATGCTAAATGTTTGCCTTTTTCTGGTTAATATAAATGTTAAATGTTTGCCTTTTTCTAGTTAATACAAATGCTAAATGTTTGCCTTTTTAATGACATTTTCAGATGGCTGACCATGATGATCATGATATCCATGATGAGCATGAAGTCCATGATGAGCATGATGTCCATGATGAGCATGGAGAGGATACCAATGTAAGTTCTAAAAACATATCCTGTATTTCTATAAAATTCATTATCTTCTAGTTATGTCATATATCCCATATTTCTATATTGCGCTAATTCAGTGGGTTTATTTTTTTTAAATTTTAGGTTGATGATGCACATGTACCCACTGAAGCACTGGAACAACTTGATGCGCAACACCAAACACTTAACAAGAAAAGGGGCATCACTCTGTTGAAGAAGTTAATAGCATTGAGTGGTAGTGGATCCAAATTAGTTGTGGAGTTTGATAAAGGACGAAATGCAATTGGAGTGAACCGCAATAATTTTGTAAACTATCTTGGGTGTGTCACTCGAAGCCATTGTGGTGTTATGTATGATAATTGGCATAAAGTTCCTCAGGGGAAGAAAGACTTGATATGGAAGGATTTATGGGTGAGTTATTATTATTTGCAATTCTATTTTGTAGATTACAAATTATATTATTTGCAATTCTATTTTTGGATACTAGTTAATAAGAATTATATTTTACAGAATCTATTTGCATTGGATGAGAAGCTGCATCGTAAAAGCATGATGCAACGTGCTGGAAAGATGCTTAGGAACTATAGGACACATCTGAATAGAGAATACATAAAAGATGGTGATAAGAAGAAGAAGTCAGCCCTTGAGCAGTGGAACTTCTTGGATAAAGAAGATTGGGACAATTTTTTTGCTTCAAGAAAATCTAAAGAATTCAAGGTATTAGGCTTCACTCCCAATTCAATTAATATATGTTGTGACGCACAAAAAGCATTAATGTGCATACTAACTAGGCCCTCAGTGACGTGCAAAAAGCAAGGCGTGCACTGAATGTGCATGACCACACTATGGGTCCAAAGGGCTATGCAAGCGTTTACGAAAGACTACAGGCAGAGTCTGCGACTACTCAGGAGTCTGCTCCTACTCAGGAGTCTGCCACACCATGCCTCGCCATGATATCTGGATAGCTGGGAGGAAAAACAAGAAGGGTGAAATAAAGAAGCCCATAACTACTGAGGCGGCTGCGAAAATGATAAAATATAACTCTTAGAGCAATCATTTGAATATTGATTATTTGTGGTGTTAACTTACCCATTTCTATTGATGGTGATTAGCGGGAGCTGCACGAGCAGAGGAA
Source organism: Alisma plantago-aquatica (assembly GCA_963693085.1). NCBI lineage: Eukaryota > Viridiplantae > Streptophyta > Magnoliopsida > Alismatales > Alismataceae > Alisma > Alisma plantago-aquatica. The sequence continues at coordinate 191,089,161 of OY856414.1, forward strand.
ACAAGGCACGTTCATCCCTCAGGGTACAAGGGATGAATTGACAGTTGCTCTGGGTAACCCAGAGCATCCTGGACGTGTTAGGGGTGCAGGCGCTGGTGTGGGCATCAAAGAATTCTTTGGGCCATCCCAGCGCAAACCCAGAGCGGGACTTTCACAAGAAGAGGTAACCTATTCTTTTTTTAGAATGTTACTGCAAAAGGAAATTCAATAATAAGAAGCTAATGTTTCTTTTATCCATGTATAGGAGAATAAGAGAGTCGAGGATATAGTTGCTAAGAAGGTCAATGATATAGTTGCTGAGAAGGTCAAGGAAGAAATAGTGCGGTGGCAGGCATCTCAGGCTTCCAATCAGCCTATGGCGACCCACTCTTCTCCTGATGCACAGACTGCGAGTAATCCTGGAGACCCCTCGCCTAGCACGTCTGTTGTAAGTATTGTTTATGACATTGTAGCTAGTCTTTTCAATATGATATGTTCGAAAGGTGATATGTATATATGTATAACATTCTTTACGTAAATTTGTAGGCATTGAAGCCATGTCGCTTAAGAATGCAAGACTATGTTGTTACAAAGGCGAATGCTTACCAGTCCCTTCCTGGGGCAACGTTTCATGGGACTCCAATGCCGCAGGGCTACGTTCGTGTGAGCCCGATATGTGTATTACCCGATTGGAGGGAAGCTGTATTGCCATATGCCGACCCAGATATTGATACACTTGGTGAGACAGAAGGCGGGGTGATATTGTGGCCCAAAGAAGATGTCGTCTACACTACTGAAATTGTAAGATAAATTTACATTAATTTAGATTGTTAATGTGTATATATGAGGTCAACTGATCTGAAATTATATATACAGGTTAAAAAGAAGACACCCGAAGCACCTAGGCCTCCACCTCCACTTCCTGCATTACCAAGTTGGGTTCCAACTGACCTAAAATACCCGTTAGGTCCTGCTTGTAGGGGAATGGCATGTTGGCTACGGGCAGATAATATACATTGCCCTATAATTGTTTCTTTAGAAGCAGATTATGCAGGTCAATCATACGATAGCTCTTTATTTATACAATATATTATTGAGCTATTTATGTATGATTGGCTGAATACATCAATGATAGAGACATGGATAAGGTGAGATCTTGTTTATACATCTATATTCCTTGTGTAAGATCCGGTGATCTGGTTTCTTATATATTAATGCATACGTAATACATGTTTTGCAGCTACATAGTCGAAGATCAATGCAAACAATTTGCATTTGATCATGCGGGATTTTTTATTCCATCATTGATTAGTATGGTAGCTAAAGACCCTGATAGTGTTCAACCATACTGTATAGATGCTTTTACAGTTTTCGATCAGCAAAAGAAGACGATAATAATAGCTCCATTCAATGTCAAGTAAGTTTACTTTATTTATAATTTGGACTTAAGCAAATTCCATTTTTATTGTGCATTTTGAGTTATTAATTTTTAACTTTTTTACCTCTAGCGGTAGACATTGGGAGTTACTAGTTATTGTCCCCGGGACGTTCACTGTTTATTATCTAGATCCTGCGGGAAGTACATTGAACACTAAAATTGGACACATATTGAGAATGCCATTATTCTGGTGAGAAATATTTCATTTTTATATCCGTTAACATCTGTTATTACATTACTATTTAATTATACAATTTACTGTGTTACATTAACATGTAGGGGTTTAGATGCATTCAAAAATGCTGGAGGAAATGTCCCAAGGAGAAAGAACCAGCCAATAATTTGGGAGAACGTAAAAGTAAGTTCCTGACTCCAATGTATATATTATTTATGTGAACTGTACTTAGTTGTATTTTTTAATATTTTGTATGTTTCAGTTTATAGTACGCTACACAAGACAACGGCTGGGAATGCACATACTATGTGATGCGATTTATGCAGATAATTATCTGACATGCCGCATTGGATATTAATACCATAGATGAGGTATTATATATAGTCTCATTAGTTAGTATGAAATATATGAATCTTATTTTTATATTATTACTTATATATATACATCATTCTCTTTGCAGGTGTTTAAAATTGACCACACTATAGGTAAACGCTTAAAAAATGTACATGCTCCATATACAATGGAAGCATTAAATGAAATAAGAGAAGAATGGGAAAAAGCTATACAAGCAGTGGCGATTGTAAGATATAATTGGGATGCTGATAGCGATGCTGTATGATATTTTGTAAATGAATATTTCTGAATGTTTATACATGTCTGAATGTTTCTACGTGTATTTGAATGTTTCTACATGTGTGAATGTGAGAATTGAATTGATGTCTGAATGTATCTACTTGTGTGAAAAAATATTGGTTGATTTTACTGGTTTGTGGCCTATTTGTAGGCTGATATCAATGGATGTCGTAAACCTACAGTTCAGAAAACTGAATTGAGCTTCTCATCCTGCTGAACAGCCACAGCAGGCCTGCAAACTGACAAGAAAAAAAAATAAAGTATAGGTGTCGGTTATTTATAAAACACCGTCATCAAAGGCCTACAACGTCGGTTATTAGATAAAAACCAACGCCTAATATGACAAACAACCTGACCATGCAGGAGAGCACAGCCGTGGGGGAAAAGGCGTCGCTTATTTGTATAAAACCGACGCCTATAGTATTAAACACGACCGTGAAGCGAAGCACGGCCGTGTCGTCTGGGAGTATGGCGTCGGTTGTTCAGTTGTTAACCGACGCAGAAAGTATCCTAGGTGGCGCCCTTCTTTGTGGCGCAAACCCTATAGACGTCGGTCAACTAAATATAACCAACGCCTATAGGTCATATAGGCGTCGGTTAGAAAATCGACGCCGAAAAGTTCGACCTTTAGAGGCGCCCACATAGGCGTCGCTTGAAAACCGTCGCCAAAGGGGGTTAAAAAACCGACGCCAAAGGTTGTTTCTGTAGTAGTGAAGTGACCTTTCATATCAGGCTCCCAAATGAGATAATCCGTACTCGAGTTGAGGCCCATCCGTAGGTCTCTAATCAACTGGATGTCGGCGCTGGAGACATAAAGAGAAAGCTTCTGGTAGTCCTAGCCTGAGGAGTCCAGATAGAAGTCTTTAACAAGATCCATAACATCTGTAGGGATGCCAGGAAGAGTGTGTGATACAAGCGGTTGTCCAGCCCAATTGGCGAACCAAAAAGAGATGTGTCCCATACCCAAATTCCAATGGGAATGCTAAAAGATGAGAGGAAAAGCAAGCCATAGGTGCTTCCAATAGACCGAGGCAAAGGAGCCATTCTTAAGGAACCAAGGATGATGGACGAAGAACTGCCAGCGCGGGCGAGAGTATTTGGATAGACAGAAAGAAGACCAAATGGAGGGAACCGTAAGAATCTGTCATGCCTCCCTGTAGAGGAAAATTTGCTAAACTGTGGCCAAGCTATGAAAACCTAGCCCACCATTACAAAAAGGAGCACAAATGATGTTCCAAGAAACCCAAGAATGACGCTCGTGGCCCTCCCTAGATTCCCACAAAAAATCCTTCAACATCCTCTCGACTTTCCTCACCACCGTGTGAGGGACCCTGCTGACCATCATCGAATAGAGGGGGAAGGAAGATAGCACCAATTTGATAAGGGTGATCCTTCCCACAAGGTTGAGAATCTTCCCACTCCAAGAGTTTACTCTTCTAGAAATCTTGTGGATAATGAACTCGTAGTGGGAGATACGAGCACGCCCAATCACCAAAGGGATACCCAGATAGAGGATGGAATGTTCACTGTAAGAGCATCCGAGCAGCGAGCTGATCTTGTCGACACGTTGTGGCATGGCCTTCCCCATCATGAAAGATGACTTTCTCAGATTCACCTGTTGCCCGGAAGCAATGAAGTAAGAGTGGATGCCTTGGAGGATCGCTTGAGTGGATTGACCCGCACTGTTGAAGAAAAAAATAATGTCATCTGCAAAAAAGCAGGTGAGTAGTAGCAACTCCTCGCCCTCGAGTATGGAAGTGCTGGATGAGACCAGAGGACCCCCTCGCACTCATGAGCCAACTAAGCACTTCTTCCATAATGATAAAAAGAGAAGAAGACATCGGATCCCTCTGCTTCAGACCCCTGGACGCCGAGAAGAAGCCTCCCGAAGACCCATTAATGTGTATAGAGAACCAAGAATCCTCAACATTGAGCCTGATGATGGTAAGAACTGTTGCACTGAAGCCAAACGATTCGAGGACCGCATACAGAAACAACCATTTAGTCTTGTCAAAGGCCTTAGACATATCCGCCTTATGGATGATATTCTCCCCTCCCCTCCTTTGATTGATATCATGGGTTAACTCTTGAGCTAGCCTAATGTTCGTGCCGATGTCCCTGCCACGAACAAAGGCATTTTTCAGGTCCAACGCTCCACATATTCACATTCTCGCACTATGTAGATTCACACCTGGCATTGTGTTAGCGTATCACCTTGTGTACCTGCATAAATCAAATGCCTGCAACTGAGTTGTTGATTTTTCTAGGTTTTGTAAATGTGGTGTATATGCTGTTTCTATGCATAAGCACAAAATATATAATATATATGTCTTACTTCCTGGTCTCGATCTTTTGTTGCTCTAAAGAAAATTGACGAGCTACTATAGGCTCTTTGTCCCACTCTTTTTAAAGTTCTTCTTGTCTCGATATTTTGTTTAAGTGAAGCGATCTTATGTAAACTATATGCCCGACTTGCAACCATGTCAACTAGAGCTTTTTCACTAAGTGCTCCATTCTTGTGACCAGATACCATAAAAATTATAACTTCAGAAAAATCTCAATAAGCGTCCTCTTCCAATAGCCATAATTGATTTTCAATTTCATTTTAGTTTACTCTACTCCCTCGCCAACAATAATGTGAAGGAATGACCCACATCTCTTAGATATGATAAGGTTGAGTCACAATTTTTCAACCAAAATATGACCTCATTTTTCTTGTTGGTTTATTTAGAATCCTATCAAATCATCCAAACAAATTCTATTGATCCAAGTGATGACGACATTGGTGAATACACACACACAGATATATATATATATATATATATATATATATATATATATATATATATATATATATATATATATATATATATATATATGTATGCTGACAAGGAGTGACTCAAGTGGTCAAGCACAGTGTCCCCTAACAAAGGGACCTGAGTTTGAATCCCAGTTGCCGCCTTGATTTACCACCCTCCTGGGCGTTCGGCTTCCGCCACGGGTGTGGGAGAGGGGGGAGAAATCTTTCTCTCTTAATCCGCCCCCCCACACACACACATATATATATATATATATACATATATATATTACAATGATCTAGTGAGAAACATATCTTGGTGAGAGCATGAGAGGCATTTGAATATCTTTACCCAATGATCAAATTTTCATAATCTAATCGTACATATTAAAATTATACCCTATCAGTTACATTCCCACAAAATTTCATCATCATAGGACTTGTATTGCACACACAACAAGCAAATACTTTTCAATGTTCAATATTGAGTTTCAGGCTGATCGTTGGATGTAAAATGTGTATATTGTATATATGGACATGTAAAAGATATCTGATTGTGATGAGATTTTGTGTGAAGGTAAATGTGATGATCTTCCCATCCATAAGATTGGTTATTGAAAATAAGATACAACTTTATAGTTATTCAAATACCTCTCATGGGCTCACCGTAGAATGTTTCTCGAGCTATGGTTAAAATTTGGTGGTAATTGGAGGCTCCTATAGGAATTTTTATGGGTTTGCATATTTGAAATAGTGTGTTAAATGACCAATCTTGGACCTAAGATTTAATACCTATAGCCTAAGAATTGATTAAAAGAGATGTCACACACCCTTCCATCCTTAGTAGTTCGCAGGACAGAAGACACAAATTCGAATGTTGTAGATACTCAACATGGCACAATGGGGACCGTTGGATGGCCTGGCTCAATGATGGATTCATCGTCTTTGAACTCTATTAGTTACACAGTCATGGCAAGGAGTTATGGCCATGACATCAATCACCTCCATGACCCTGATCATGGGTTACCACACTACCAAATGTGAGTAGAAGGCCTCCACATGATCGTGGGATCCATGTTGACTATTCATTAGTGTGTTTTAGAGGATTGGTCAGGGAGAATGAGGCCTTTCCTCTTGCTCTTCTCCACTGCGGTGAGCATGTGGCAGCTAGAAGGTGAAGATGAGATTTGAGGTCTTTTAGTAGGGAAGAAAGAAGGCAAAAGGAAGCTCGGGTCTAGGAGAATCCAACCCCATCATTTCCATGAACTCCGATGTCAATTTTGGTCATGGACCAACTCTAGTTTGCTGACGAACAATAGGTCATCGAAGGAGAAGACAAAGCTAGTAGAGGGGACTAACACCCTTCCCGCCACAATCTATGGTACATGGCAAGTATCTACTGATCTTGCTATACTTCTGGAATCCCTACCATGTAGTGTCACCACGTGGGGAGGTTTTACTCTTCCCCGTCGCCACTATGACATCCATGGCTGGTGAACTCGTGGATGTAGAGCTCTGGAGCAGAAGTCATCATCCTGACCAGCCAACAAGAATGGAATTTGCAATTCAAAGCCCTATTCAATATCTATAGGAGATGAGGAGCTCTAGAGAGCACTTGATTCTTCATCAGAGAGAAGGATCTCATAGTGGTGGCTTCATGCTGGGAGGACCGCGTCGTGTGGGATGCAAGAAAGAATAGAAGAAAGAGGAAGCCCTGACCCGGCCAGATCCCAAACTAACTGGGCGGTTCTCCATACATGGACATGTGATCTTGAAGACCTGGATAGTTGAGAGTTGTGTGGTGATTTGATGTATAGGTGCACCTATTGTCTTAACATCTTGTAGTTTAGTGGTAGTACAAGTATACATATAAGTTTTTTATTCAATATGTAATATCAAATGTTGTAGCAATTCATGTTGTGATTATATGTTGAATGGTGAACATGTGTTGTATGGTTTTATTATTGTTCATGTGCATGTACTACTATTGTTCCTTCTGACTTCCTCTGATTTTCTTCTTGTTAGCCTAGTGTGTGGTGTTTAAATTGGGATTCTCGCTGAGGTGAGGTCTCAATTTAGATATCACATATTAGATTAAGTTTTTGAAAATCTGGGGACATCACAACTAACTAAGAATGGAAAGTCATTAGAAATTATCCTACCTTTCAGATACATTTAAATCGAGGATAACTCGTATATAAAAATAACGAATAATGATTGTTTCAAAACTCGAATATAACTATCTAGGAATGTTGCAGACCTCCTAATTAGCTTATGGTTAAAATTTGAGGTCCTTATGACCTTGTTTGACCATTCAAATTGATGTACCAAGAAGAAAATACAATACTTACCTATTTAACACAATATTAATCTAAATATGAACTATGTTTAGTAATGGTTAATTTGAAACCTGAAATTAATTGGATAAGCATATTCTTGTCATATCCCTTATGTCTAAGAATGCTATAGAATGAACCTTGACTCAAGTTTGTCTAGAATATATACTCATGCAAAATTATAGACGTTGGAGACTTTTATGCAAAGTTTCCATATAGTGGTAAATATGGAACTAGGATATGTTTAGTCTTATTGCAAAATGATAAGGCAATGTATCCAATTTTATGTGGTTTGAAGTTGACTTTCTTTTAAATCTAGGAAAGACATAATGACAATAAATAAGTTTGCATATTGGAATGAACTAAAAGGTGTTGATTCTAATCATAATTGGAGAAATGTATGTGGGATATATCTATTTGAATGTAAATGTATAAAGATGGGATATAACTTAAAGATTTATCTGGAATTTTATGAGCATATTTGGTATAATTTTAATGAAAATGATGTTGATAATTATTGACAAGTTTTGATAATTATGACTAGTTACTTGGTTGTAATTTGGTTTTTGTGAAGAAGTGTATACAATAATGTTGTGTTGTTGTATTGATATGTACACCCCTATCTTATAAATAGGAGAGGAGGCTATTAGTGTGATGATTTCTATCAAACCGACAACCAAACCACACATTAATTACGTGAAATAACCATTAGCAGTGGATTACTGAAAATCCCTAAAAATTAAAACCATTTTGTAAAGAGGTCCACTACCAGAAAACTCTTTATAAAAAGAACCAAAGTAATATATACATCATGGTTCACATTGTACATACATTGTACCATCTCATCTCCAGGACAACATATACCAATTTCTCTACCAAAACATATACTAAAGCAACATAAAACCTCGAGGCATATGAGCCAAAATCTCATATTATTTATAAAACCATTATGTACTAACTCCCAAGGACATGAGAGTATAGAAACAACACATAGAACTTCTATCTACAAGACATGATAGACAAAACACTCAACCTGAGCTATCACTGTTGTATCGGTTTTTGATGTCCTCCTTCTACAGTACAATCTCTACCTCTTCGTCCATGACCACCTAAAAATTGTGGGGCCAACGGGGTGAGACAAAAGTCCCAACGAGAGATAAAACCCTCAACCAACAATATTATTATCACAGACAGATTGTATAAAATTGAGCAGAGGATCTATTATAACAATAAGCAAGATTAATCACTTTTTATAAGTTGGGAAGAGAAATATCATCTTTTAGAGCATTAAAACTATCTAGATAGAGAAATAAATCATTTATTCATTTTATAAGGAATACAAAGAGTACATATAACATCTATCCATTTAAGATGTATAAAAGTAGTGTAACATAAACTAATGTTTCCATATTCAATCCTTAATCAAATACGCTACATGGTTGATTACATATTTACAATCACACTTATGCCCTGAGGAGATGAGGTATACCTCTCATGCTCCAACTGACCACTACTTAGTCGACATCGGTACCATACAAGGTCAAAGGAAGAGTCAACTTCCAAGACCTCATCTATCTTGATCAGTACGAAACCACTGGCAATGACATTATGTGTCAATTGTAATTAGCTTGCCAGTGTATAGTGGCATACTTGCTATGGAGTTACAGCTGCAACATGCACTCTCTTCAGCGAGACCACACAACATCCCTGGTATATTTTCTTCAGGGAGTACTCCCCCACAACGTTCCCTGGAATATAGCCCTACTCTTAATAGGGAAAACACACAACATATTCCCTATTTTGGTGTAAGGATATGTTCTCCCATCACCCCCAACATATTCAAAAATATGCACGCCAAGTTAAACTTGTTTCACCAATTCAACAAATTCTGACACTGATTGGATCTATGCCCAGGGAAATTACAAGATAAGATTCCACTTGATTAATTAGGTGCATTACAATATCTTTTAGCATCAACCAAGTTACAAGCATGAATTATAACAGATGATTCAAATAAAGTTATAATACATTTATCATATTCTTTCATAATCTATGGAACACATTTTGAATGTATACAACTTGGGATCTCAATCCCTTCATCATATCACTGGGAATTCTCATACCTTAATCATGATCATCATCATGATTACATGATCTGAGTATTCAAACCCTTAGTTCATCATTGAACACTGTTACCTCTTATCAGGTATCCATTACCTCTAGGTCCTCGGACCCATGTATTCATTATACATGTTGCACAAGTATTTCACATCGCTCACAAGGCCCATTTAAATATCTTGTTACCTCTCACTAGGGAACAACTATCTTTTAAGTCATCAGACCATATCAACATTATACTTGTTGTAAGTATTTAACATGGCTCACAAGGCCCATTTAAATCTGTATCATAGGAAACATCATTACTCATACCTGGCTATGCTCATCATCTCTAGATACCTGCACGGTTAGCACTTCATGATAAAAATAATATCAAGTACATATCATCACCACGCAATACAAGAGAAATAAAACCTTCCCATTATTAGGGTTAGGGTTTCCCTTTACAGCCGATTAGGGTTTCAAGTTCATATTATTAATCCACACCCTAATTCATTACTCCACACATCTAAGAGCATACATTGATATCATAAGTATTCAATCATACTTATTTATTCTCATCATTTATCATTAACTGATTATTAACACAAAGTATGAGTTTCTCTCTCATCCTTACTAGGATATTGATTACGTCATACTATATTAAATTGGCTTAACCCTTTCTCAAGGTACATTAGCCTACACTTGTCAAAGTGTATTAAGCTCATTACTTCATATTGTGTCAATTGCCATAACACACTTCATGTATTACTCATACAGGTGTATAGAATTTGAGGTGCATCAAGGTGTATCCACCTTGAAGTGCTAGATGTGATATTGGCCAAACATTATTCCTTGGTGTAGCACTTCCCTCATCATTTACAACTTACATGAGTTTATCAACTTATCTTGTATTAGGGTATCAGCCATCCTAATACTTTATGTACTAACTCACCACATTTGTCTTGTAGTGTATTGGCCATAAGTCACCACACTTGTCTTGTATTGTATCAGACATAGGTCACCACACTTGTCTTGTAGTGTATCAGCCATAGGTCACCACACTTGTCTTATAGTGTATCGGCTTAGCATCAATTCTTGAGTTGCCCAACTATCACCAAGTGATATGGACTCATCCCAGATTAGGGCATTGTTTATATAGGGTTGACCATTATCAATCACTTTAGATGTTTCACCTATCAAGGTATTCGCCACATCATTACTTGATGTTTTAGCCATCACTTTGAAGAGTGTGTTGGCCTCACCTTTACAAGGTGTGTCGGGTTGAGTCATGTATGTCAAGTTGAACACATGTATTGGGTTAGGGTATATTGGGCTAGGCATCATCATATCCCTCATACCCTCACCCATAAAGGTATCAGTCTTACCTATCATATGGTGTATCACCTTCACCATAATTGGGTGTAACAAATTCACCTCACTTGGGTGTTTCATCCTTACCTCACTTGAGGATATTGGCCACACCATACTTTAGTGTATTGGCCGTCACATGTTCAAGGGTATCAACCGCCTTACCACTTTTGTCCTCTAATGTATTCAGTTACAATCACCATATCATTTTGGAGGTGTGTGATTACCTCCATATCATTCATGAGGTGTATGCTTACCTCCATATCGTTCAAGAGATGTGTGCTTACCTCCATATCATTCATGAGGTGTGTGCTTACCTCCATATCGTTCATGAGGTGTGTTCTTACCTCCATATCATTCATGAGGTGTATGCTTACCTCCGTATCTTTCAAGAGGTGTGTGCTTACCTCCATATCATTCAAGAGGTGTGTGTGTCAAGTTGACCACATACATATCAGGTTACACAAGTGTAGGGTTTTGCATATCGGGTTATGGGTGCTCCAACCCGATATTGGTTTGTGCCATGATAATTTCATCATAATAAAGCTCTAGAATTTCATCCCTTACTGTTCTAGTTCATGAAAAACAATACTATAAAACTATTAGAACTCATAGATCCATCAATCATTCAAGGAAAATAGAAATTGAAAGTAGATCAACAAGTATAGCAAGATTGAAGGTGAATAATAACATAATTGGGTTCAAGTTATATAACCCGCCTAAAGAACAACTTCAAAGCTCCAAGCTCCAAAGCTTCACATTTCCAAGGATGAAGATGACTTATCAAGAGTCCAAGACTCGTTCACAACTCCTCCATATGCAAAGAATCACCATAGTTAAGAACTTGGTGAAGATGAAAAGAAAGGAATAACTATAACTCAAGAATCATGCTTCAACCAAGGTTGAAGATGTCCATGGATTCACCTTAAGCTTGAATCTTGAGCTCCTCCTTGCTCGTCAACTTCTATGGGTGATATCCAAGAGAAAGAGAGTTGTAGGATTTGAAAAGTTTCTCTAGTAGGTGAAAGAAGAGGTATATATAGTTGAGGCTCATGAGAGAGTGTATAAGAGGCGTCATCACCTTATACTATTAGGTAACACATGTCCATGCATGGGTTGACACGTGTCAATGCATGTACCAATAATTATCTCAACTTGAAAAACTTTTTTTTGGATAATTCAAGAGTAGATATCAGCCATTGGGTTCCTTGTTGAACAAGATATCACAACCCAATATCACTTTATTCACAAACCGATACAACTTTTCCAAGAAACATGTAACTCGTCATGGATAACCTCCTTGAGGTGCTAATCTGATATGAATACTTCCAAGAAGTTAACAAAATGATATGGGTCCTCGTCTATGGCTTCTTGGCCGATAAGCTCTACATCTCGTTGCAACCCATTTCGAAGGTTTCCACTACACAACACTTCTTGGTCTTTTCATCACCAAGAATACTGCCACTAAAAATGATTCAAACATGGTGCCTCCTTCTTTCTTTCTCATCTACATGATACTAAGAGAGAGTAGGGACACTATAGAGGTGGTAATTGGCACATCAACCCTATATTTTGGGTAAATTGCAATTTGCACCAAAGCTGGTACACATGGCACATACATTATTCAAATAAGTTTAAACTTGGAAATTAGGCTTTTCAAAAGCCAGCACTTAGCATCATTCTCTCTCTTATGATTCTAAAGCACTTAAGGAACGTTGAACACATGACATATTGCAATAGAACCCCTCATCTTGGGTAAATTGTGCTTTGGTCCAAAACAAGGGAGCATTTCTCAAACATCATTCAAGCATGACCAAACTTGAAACATAAGTGTGTCGCGTGATAAAAAAACACCTTAGAGGATTATATTAAAGTTATAAGAAACTTACTTTAGCCAAAACAAATAGGGTTAGCCCTAAACCCAGGTCAAGGTCCTTACAAGTTATAAACCCCTAACAAGGATTTCATCACCGAAATCCCAGATGAAGGGAGATAATTGTTACTCATGCATCACACCATCAAACCTCCATATAACACCTTGATGTCATAGAGATTCCATAGAACTTTTGACCAACACAAAGTTCTTCCATTCAAGGTCATCATAGAATCTGTCAACAAGACACATACACATCTATCCTTATAATTACTGACTGTAGAGTCAAATCTGTGTCCGATAACACTTTCTTAGTCATAGAAGCACTATACATACTTTGCATAACTCGGGTTTCAAACCTCACTGATTGTCACCTTCTCAACTTACAACTTTATGTGATAAGATTCTTGATCTTAGGAGTTTATCATACCCCTTACATAGCTTACCATTTCTCCACCAAAGAAAGACTAGAGCTACATTCTGTAACCCACTTGGGACTCTAAGTCTTATCATACTTCTATTGTGCCACTCTAATCTGTTGACATAACACTAAACTTACTTATGACTTGTACCAACTATCCCATTAGCTATTTATTTTCTTGTCATAAGGAGAGGCTACTTATCAAAGGAGAACTATCTCAGAGGTAACTCTAGATGTTATATGTATAAGCCACCTCAAAAGATCTAGATAGGGATTATAGACCTTGTTTATCTATCTCGAGTCGATGTACACTTTTCTTGGATTTTTCTTGCTTGCAAACTTGATAGGGATATTCTACGGAATTATACTTATCTTGATAAACTTTTCCCAAGATGATCCTACAATTGTTCGTTTAATTAATACATCCTTACTGATGTCATGTTTATGTAGAGAATAAACCCCTAACATATGATATCCATACTATAGTATGTAACTAGACTGATCTCAAAGTTGGCCCTTCTAGTTAACCATACATGAATCATCTTATCGGGAGTCATGTTCTCACTTTCTCATACCACTGAAACTTCTTAGATACTAGGATTCCTTACCTTGGTATCTGTTACATGTGCCAAAAACACATCACATCCTCATCATTTACATCTTTTGTTGTTATCACGAAAAACAAACATATAATAGGACCTTTCATTCATCTAGAGACATTACTTATCTCATATAACTTTATCTTGGAACCAAAGTCTAGGACTAACTGATACTTTTTCAAAGTACCCATCTATAGATTACTTCTAACCCATGCAAATAAAGTGTCATAATACTTACTTGATTGCCATGTCCCTGAAAGGAAAGAACACAAGGAAACATATTCCTCTTATCTCCCCATCATCATCCAAGGTTATTTATCAAAGAAAAGAGATTATAACCTCCTTTGATTATTGCATGAACTTTCAACTGTTCATGTGTCATTCAATCTTGTTTCATCTTAGGTTCCTTTTCACCAACATAGGAAATATAAAGATGATTACATGTCATCATTCTTTTCTTTGTTATTGTCTAGTATGTTCATGAAAAATTTCTGATTTTATCATATATATTTTTTTATATTCACATTATGGAAAAGAGCTTTATTCCCCACATATTCTTTATTGAACATGGATCATCTCCCTTTTTCCCTTTCTCTTATCATGATGATTGTACTTTATAATTCCTCATACTCAAAGTTTGGTTTGAGATAAACTCAGGATCCATTCCATTGTTGTTAGGATGTGATAGAAATATCCATACCATATTTTTAGGTTCATTATGCTCTTTAGATTGTCTTAGACTGACTACTTGATCATAGTAATAAGAAAGATTGTAATCTAAGAGTCCCATACTTATCTTGCCTTCAATATTTGAATACCTGGCCAGGGTATGCAAGTACTGAGATTAGTTAGTATGCACCTTGTTTTATATCACATACTTTAGTTTTAATATCATCCAAGTCACAGGACTTAGTATCCCTGGATTTCTCCAGGCATCTCTTTTACACCTCTTCCTCTTTTATACAGACAAAAACAATTATAAAACATTTTAATGAATACTGGACAAAATATAAGTTCTCGTCCTTTTTATCTCTTCCTCATTTCCTCATAGGACTAATCAAAGGAAGCTCAACAACAACTATCTTTCTTATAAATAACAGATAAAATTAGGAGAAGACATATCAAAATGAAAAATCTCTATCTGACCTGTCACCCCTTGTGTGTCATCTACTGCTTCAGGTTGACTCAAAACATGGAGTCTAGCTGTTTCATGTTGTGCTTTTGTTGGGCTGTAACTTATGCAAGCCTTTCTGAGTTTGCCTTGATTTTTGGGTCATTTCCTCCTTTCTTTTCAGACAAAGGGATCTAATATGCCCAACCTGTCCACATCTATAACGTGTCTTGTACTCATACCCTAGTCTTGTCGGCCTTATTACTAATGTAGAGGCTAAATTAAGAGTTCTAACTGGTGGAAAATTAGGTCCTTTACCCTTACTTGGTAGCCACTGCCCTGGTGCACTAGGTGTTTGTTGCATTGCTGGTACCAAAAACTTTGCCTTTTTAGAGTTATTATGCATCTGTTCCTGAGTTTGGACACATCTTTTCTTAATTTCTACCTCATTATCCTTTACTGGACAGTCCCTCAATAAATTTTCTACTTTCCTATGCTTGTAGCAGACTCTGTTTCCTTGTCATTTCCTAATCTTTTTGACATTTTATACCACTCCAACATAACTATGCCGATCAGAAATCCTTCCAGAGCCCAAAATTTCTTCATTGGGGATTGGTAATCTGGGTTGTATTGCTAGTATCCAATCCTCTAAATGTGTCACTGTTGTCATAATCTGTCCAACAAGAGCATTAAAAGTAGGGTTCTCTATCATGATTGGATCAACCTGGGGATTCTCAAGCAGTCATTCTTCTCTTTCCGGATCCCTTGCACCATATCTTGGTGCAGCAACATTGCTCTCAGCAACGTGTTCCTCATGTTCTCCAGACATCTTTAAGCTTTACCCTTTCTTCTACATAAGCAGAAGTCACTAAAAGATATACTGGAGGACACTAGAACAGACTCAACAGCTTAGTCCTATGTCTCTGTAGACTCAGTGAACCTTAGGCTCTGATACCAAAACTTGTGATGAACACTATCAAACTGACAACCTAATCACACATTAATTACACAAAATAACCATTAGCAGTGTATTTCTAAAAATCCCTAGAAATTAAAACCATTTTGCAAAGAGGTCCACTACTAGGAAACTCTTTATAGAAAGAACCAAAGTTATATATACATCATGGTTCACATTGTACATATATTGTACCATCTCATCTCGAGGATAATATATACCAGTTGCTTTGCCAAAACACATACTGAAGCAACATAAAACCTTGAGGCATACTTGCCAAAATCTTAGATCATTTATAAAACCATTATGTACTAACTCCCAAGGACCTGAGAGTATAGAGATGACACATAGGAATTCTATCTACAAGACATGATAAACAACACACTCAAACTGAGCTATCACTACTGTTCCAGTTACTGATGTCCTCCCTCTGTAATAAAGTTGGTACCTCTTCGTCTGCATCCACCTAAAAATTATGGAGCCAACGAGATGAGATAAAAGTTCCAGCGAGAGATATAACCCTCCTTCAACAATATTATTATCATAGATAGACTGTATAAAACTGAGCAGAGGATCTATTATAACAATAAGCAAGATTAATCACTATATATAAGCAGGACAGAGCAATATCATCTTTTGGAGCATTACAACTATCTAGATAGAGCAATAAATCATCTATTCACTTTATAAGGAATACAAAGAGCAAATATAACATCTATCCATTTAAGATGTATAAAAGTAGTGTAACATCAACCAATGTTTCTATATTCAATCCTTAATCAAATACGCTACATGGCTGATTACATATTTAGAATCATAGTTATGCACTGAGGAGATGAGGTATACCGCTCATGCTCCATCCGACCACCGCTTAGTCAAAATTGGTACCATACAAGGTCAAAGGAAGAGCTGTCTTCTAAGACCTCACCTGTCTAGGTCAATACAAGCCCACTGGAAATGACATCACATGTCAATTGCAATTAGCTTTCCAGGGTATAGTGGCATCTTCACTATAAAGTTATAGCTGCAACATGCACTCTCTTCAGGAAGACCACACATCATCCCTAGTACATTTTCTTTAGGGAGTACACCCCCACAACATTCCCTGGTATTGAGTCATGGAATATAGCCATACTCTTAATTGGGAAAACACATGCCATATTACCGATTTGGGCATAAGGATATGTTCGCCCATCACCCCCACATATTCAAAAATATGTACTCCAAGTTAAACTAGTTTCACCAATTCAGCAAATTCTGACACTAATTGGATCTATGTCCAGGGAAACTACATGATAAGGTTCCACTTGATTAATTAGGAACATTACAATAAATTTTAGCATCAACCAAGTTACAAGCATGAATTATAACAAATGCTACAAAGAAAGGTATAATACATTTATCATATTCTTTCATAATCTTTGGAACACATTTTGAATGTATACAATTGGGGATCTGAATCCCTTAATCATATCACTGGGAATTCTCATTCCTTAATCATGATCATCATCATGATTACATAATTCATGTATTCAAACCCTTAGTTCATCACTGAACACTGTTACCTCTTATCAGGTATCCATTACCTCTAGGTCCTCTAACCCATGTATTCATTATACTTGTTGGAAAAGTATTTCACATGGCTCACAAGACCCATTTAAATATCTTGTCACCTCTCACTTGGAAACAACAATCTTTTAAGTCATCAGACCATATAAACATTATACTTGTTGTACAAGTATTTAACATGGCTCACAAGGCCCATTTAAATCTATATCATATGAAACATCATAGCTCATACCTGGCTATGCTCATCATCTCCTGATACATGCATGGTTAACACTTCATGATAAAAGCAATAGAAAGTACATATCATAACTAAGCAATACAAGAGAAATACAACCTTCCCATTATTAGGGTTAGGGTTTCCCTTTATATCCGATTAGGGTTTCAAGTTCATATTATTAACCCACACCCTAATTCATCACTCCACACATCTAGAAGCATACACTGATATCATAAGTATTGAATCATACTTATTTATTCGCATCATTTATCATTAATTGATTATTAACACAAAGTATGCGTTTCTCTCTATACTTACTAGGATATTGATTACATCATACTATATTAAATTGGCTTAACTATTTCTCAAGGTACATTAGCCTACACTTGTCAAAGTGTATTAAGCTCATTACTTCATATTGTGTCAATTGCCATAACACACTTCATGTGTTACTCATCCAATTGTATCAGATTTGAGGTGCATCAAGGTGTATCGACCTTGAAGTGCTAGATGTGATATTGACCAAGCATTATTCCTTGGTGTAGCACTTCCCTCATAATTTACAACTTACTTGAGTTTATCAACTTATCCTATATTAGGGTATCAGCCATCCTAATACTTTATGTACTAACTCACCACATTTGTGTTGTAGTGTATTGGCCATAAGTCACCACACTTGTCTTGTAGTGTATAAGCCATAGGTCACCCCATTTTTCTTGTAGTGTATCGGCCATAGGTCACCACACTTGTGTTGTAGTGTATCAGCCGGCCATAGCATCAATTCTTGAGTTGCCCAACTATCACTAAGTGATATGGACTCATCTCAGATTAAAGAAATGTTGATATAGGGTTGACCATTATCAATCACTTTAGGTGTTTCACCTATCAAGGTATTAGCCACATCATTACTTGATGTTTTAGCCATTATTTCTAAGAGTGTGTTGCCCTCACCTTTACAAGGTGTGTCAGGTTGAGTCATGTATGTCAAGTTGAACACATGTATTGGGTTAGGGTATATCAGGCTAGACATCATCATATCCCTCATACCCTCACCCATCAAGGTATCAGTATTACCTATCTTATGGTGTATCACCTTCACCATACTTGGGTGTAACAACTTCACCTCACTTGGGTGTTTCATCCTTACCTCACTTGAGGATATTATCCACACCATACTTTAGTGTATTGGCCATCACATGTTGTAGGGTATCAACCACCTTACCACTTTTGTCCTCTATTGTATTGGGTTAGCAATCACCATATCATTCTAGAGGTGTATTCTTACCTCCATATCATTCATGAGGTGTGTGCTTACCTCTATATCATTCATGAGGTGTGTGGTTACCTCCATATCGTTCATGAGGTGTGTTCTTATCTCCATATCGTTCAAGAAGCATGTGCTTACCTCCATATCATTCAAGAGGTGTGTGTGTCAATTTGACCACATACATATCGAGTTACACAAGTGTAGGGTTTTTCATATCGGGTTAGGGGGTGCTCCAACACGATATTGGTTTGTGCCATGATGATGTCATCATAATCAAGCCCTAGACTTTCATCCTTTACTATTCTAGTTCATTAACAACAATCCTATGCAACTATTAGAACTCATAGCAAGATTGAAGGTGAATAATGACAAGTATAGCAAGATTGAAGGTGAATAATAACATAATTGGGTTAAAGTTATATAACCCGCCTCAAGAACAACTTCAAAGCTCCAAGATCCAAAGCTTCATGTTCCCAAGGTTGAAGATGATTTATAAAGAGTCCAAGACTCATTCACAACTCCTCCATATGCAAATAATCACCATAGTTATGAACTTGGTGAAGAAGAAAAGAAAGGAATAACTATAACCCGAGAATCATGCTTCAACCAAGGTTGAAGATGACAATGGCTTCACCTAAAGCTTGAAGCTCGAGATCATCCTTGCTCCTCAACCTATATGGGCGATATCCAAGAGAAAGAGAGTTGTAGGACTCAAAAAGTTTCACTAGTAAGTGAAAGAAGAGGTATATATAGTTGAGGCTCATGAGAGAGAGTGTATAAGAGGTGTCATCACCTTATACTACTAGGTGACACATGTCCATGCACGGGTTGACACGTGTCCATACATGCACCCATAATTATCTCAACATGAAAAACTCTTTTTTTGATAATTCAAGAGTGGATATCAGCCATTGGGTTCCTTGTTGAACAAGATATCACAACCTAATATCACTTTATTCACAAACCGATACAACTTTTCCAAGGAACATGTAACTCATCATGGATCACCTCCTTGAGGTGATAATACGATATGAATACTTCCAAGAAGTTATAAAAACGATATGGGACCTCCTCTATGTCTTCTTGGCCGATAGGAACTCCCACATTAGCTCTACAACTAGTTACAACCCATTTCTAGGGTTTCAACTACACAACACTTCTTGGTCTTTTCATCACCAAGAATACTACCACTAAAAAATGATTCAAACATGGTACCTCCTTCTTTATCTCTCCTAAAGATGATACTAAGAGAGATTAGGGACACTCTAGAGTTGGTAATTTGTTCATCAACCCTATATTTTGGGTAAAATGCAATTTGCACCAAGGCTGGTACACAAGGCATAAGCATTATTCAAATAAGCTCAAACTTGGAACTTAGGCTTTCCACAAGCCACCGCTTAGCATCATTCTATCTCTTATGATGCTAAAGAACTTAAGGAACATTCAACATGTGACACATTGCAATATAACCCCTCATCTTGGGTAAATTGCTCTTTGGTCCAAAACAAGGGAACATTGCTCAAACATCATTCAAACATGACCAAACTTGAAACATAAGTGTGTCACATGATAAAAAAACACCTTATAGGATTGAATTAAAGTTATAAGCAACCTAATTTAGCCTTAAACCTAGTCTAGGGTCCTTATAATTACAAGGAAGTAACTTAACCCTAATGAGCCATGGGTAGCATGCCCATGTAGACAATAGACCAATAACCTATTAAGTAAATAGGCTATATTCTAACAGTTTTGATCCAAGGTAATAGATGAAGTTTGTCAAAAGAAAAGGTAGTGGAAAATTTTTCTATTTTGTTGGATGGTTTCTAGGGAACCAACTCATATTCAATGATGGATAAAGATAGAAGTTAAAAAGAAAAAAAGGGAGGCAGTCTATTGAGTTCCCTATTTTTGTGGATATGACCAAAGTCCTATGGAACAATCTCGTTGAGATCTAGATGAGAGGTAGTATAGAAGACTTGGTTTCCAATAGGAGGGGTACCCATAAGTCATTTCTAGGCATTTTGGAAGAAGATGAGAAGATCAAAGGAGAGGACCACGGAGGAAGAAGACTGGATTGAAAGACGGTCAAGAGAGAGGTTGAGTTTGGGTTCTTTGATTCTAAAGGTTGGAGTCAAGAAGACTATGTCGTTGGTTTCATGGATGTTAGGACAAAGTTGGATCAAGGCTTCCCTCATTACTACGTGGTTAACGAAAAAGAATAAGAGTGCCCACTAATCCTACTCATTGAATACCAAAACCGGTGGTTGAGATCAATATAAGTTGAAGTATCAAGTTTGTGAATAGTGACTCAAGACCATATTAGTAACTCTCCAAATAATGTAAGTGCTCCATGCACTTTGAACGTAATTATGGATTTCTTGTATATCATTAAATGTACAATGTACATGAAATAATATGAATGTATTACTTATGTTTCAATTTCTTATGAAGGTACAAGTTAATAGTTTAATGGCAAAATTGTATGCCTGTTTCCAGTTCAACACTTATTGTTTAATTTTTAATGCATATCAAGAATAAATTTAAGAAAATGATCTAAATAACAAGATGTAAGAGCATTCAATATTTATAGAAAGATAAAGAAAACAACTTATATAATATCTTCACTAAGAGGCACCTCAAAGCAAAATATGAGGTACTTTAGTGCAAAGAGAAGAGGCACTTCGGTGCAACTCCAAAGGTTCTTATAAGTCAAGATAAAATTCATTGATTTAAAAGTAAATGGTGTCTTCTCTTGATGTTTAATGTTAAATGCTTATTTTTTAAGAATATATATTTTTCACAATGTGTTCATTCTACTTACAATATATTTTATGCATGGATGGGGGTGCAATGCCCACATGGAAGGAGAAAGAGTAGAGCCCTCTAACGTGTAAGAATTTGCTAAAAGACTTAAGAAGAAAGGACCTAGTGGGGTGCCAACTATCCCAAGATTTGTTTTTAAATTTCTTAGCTATAATAAGCATGTGATGTTTGGTTCAATTGTGATCTATTGAAAACCTAAGAATGAGAGATGGTTATACTATCACGTGATGGTTTAATTAAACTATACTATCATGCAATGAATATCATTATTTTGAAAATTCCCTTGAAAATGAATGCAAATTTATGCTTCCTCTCTATGATGTGTATGTTTTTCAAAACGGGGTGTCACACACACATATATATAAATAGATACACACACACACACACACACACACACACACACACACACACATATATATATATATATATATATATATATATATATATATATATATATATATATATATATATATATATATATATATATATATATATATATATAACGAATGAACAACCTTACATATAGAGCTCATCTTTAATACCCACGTCGGTAGCTACCCACACACACTTCTTGATATTTTTTTTCCAGAATTGTAGAGGAGCATTTTATCTAGATCTCCAAAAAATTTGATCCAAAAATAATATCATTTGCCCCCCCCCAAATAAAAAAACCCATCCATATATTTACTGACTGTATATTTTCTGTGCAGTTACTCTTTTGATCCTAGAGTTACTCTATATATCAATAAAGTTACTCTTTTGATTCAGAAGAGTTACTCTTTTGATTCAGAAGAGTTACTCCAGTGTACCATATAGTTACTCTTTTAACCCCGAGTTACTCCAGCGGGTAGCGAAAATCTGGCTACCCACGCGGTTAATGAATGAACAACCATATATATATATATATATATACATACATATATATATATATATATATATATATATATATATATATATATCCATGTGTGTATGTGTGTGCTTGTGTGTGTCTGTTTTTTATGCCTATATGTATCATACTTAAGGTAAATGTTGCTCTTTCCTACACTGGTGTATCAAAAAAATCATACAAACAAGTTTTGAGATTGTCTTGAAAATTGAAGACATAAGACATTCTAGTGAGATCAAAATTTTTACAAAGAGATAGGTGGTAGGCATGGAAAATTCTTTCTTATAAAGTTACAATATGATGTATGTCATATTATACAAATTTATGGTTAAATACATTACTGGTTTATAGTTGGGATTAATTATAGATTATTTTATTTGTATTTCAATAAATGGGGAGAAATATCTCATACCTTTAAAACCATGAAATTCACTCCATATGAATCATAATAAATTTGGATGTCAATCATTATAGATTGACATAAAACATCATCACATGTAGAACATGTACCCCATAAATGATGTGTCAACTACCCATAACCAAAAATGTTGTAAGAGTTCTCATGAAGGTGATAAAGATGAAATGAATGGTCTACCATATGGCATTCTTATCTGTACAATGATAAATAAGTCCACCCATTCTACCAATTGCATCTACAGGAATCTTTTAGGCTAAGGTTGAGAAGAACCACTATTTTTATTTAGTGACATTCTTCTCAACAATGTCGAATGCTTGAAAAGAACATGTAGCTAACAACACCTATGCCACATAAGAAATAAGTAGTGTTACTCTATATTGGGTATAGACCATGTCTGAATCTTCTCAATGAATTTCAAATGGGTGATGAACGTTATTTAACTAGTCATCATCTATGTATGCTACATAGTTGTTGTGTATGATTTGGTCAACCTAGTCACTATAAAATACTCATGATAATGAACTCAAAGGAGCTACACTTTCCTAGGACATAATGTCTAGATAATTCCAATATTTTCACATCATCCATTTTATTTGTTGATTAATCACCCATAACCCTTATTGTCTTCTTTCTAGTCACTAGTATGAGTATAACTACATTTATAATGAGATGAATTGAGTTTCTCATCTATAATGGATGTGACATTATTGTTGGTGGTCTAAAGTTAATGTTAAATTCATGTAAACACACATATGTAAACTAAATTAAGTGTAAGATGGACAGTGTACTTGGTTCCCACTAGTGCAACGTCATTGTCAAATAAATTGACCATGTGGTTCTCTTCTTGAAAAGATAAGAGACAATAGTGTCATAGAATTACAATCCTCTTTTGAGTATTTTGTTGATAAAGGATTTGAACATGTATAGAGTGATCATCCATGAAATACTAATAGGTCCAATACATGTACTGGATGAAGGGTCTTTGTTGGTTATATTCTTTTGGATCCATCATATGATGGTTTCAATGGGATAGTTTGTACCCTATTGAATAAATGTTCACAATCCACATTTCCTTATGGACCATTGAGTCACACACCAAAACTTGGTGCACAGAGCTGACACTAATGACATTGAGATGTTTGCTGAACTTTTCATGATTTACTTTGTGATCTAAAATGGCATGTGATTGATACTTCTTCCATGATCAATTCCACTAGCATATTAATTCATGGACATGATCTCTCTAAAATTCTTTCCTTCTTTTACATTCTTGGTCAAGAAAATCCCTCATGTAGATGCATCTGTAGTTGAGGTCATATCATGAGATAGACCTCCATACAAAGTTCTTAGTTGTATCCACTCTGGCATTTGTTGGAGTGGACATCTTCAAAGTATCTCTTTGAACATATCATAAGTGTCATTTAGTATCTCCTTAGGGTATCATTCAAATTTGGAGATCTTCTTTAGTATATAATTAGCCTTTTTGGAGGGTAAAAATTCTACAACAAGGTTGACAATAAGGCATTCCGGGTGTAATAGACTCTTTCTTCATGCTTTGGATCCATTGTCTGGCTTTTACTCAAAGTGTAATGGGAAAGTAGCATAGCTAGAGACTGTCATTTATCATGTCATTGATCTACATGTCATAACATAGCTTGAGGAAATTCTCCATGTGAAGATTTAGATATGGATTTCCCAAGCTTTAAAATTAGGTCTAATACATGACTCTTGTTTTACTTAGGTATGATATAAAGTGAAAAGCACCCATAGATGGTCTGACTATTTCTAGACAACACACCTCATTAGAATGATGATAGATGTAGTCTAGAAATTCTTTCTCAATTTCCATGGTTTTAGTTGAGTTGGCATCTTCTTTGGCTTTTTTATTTATTTTTCCTCCATGCTCACAGTCACCTATTGGTTAAAATAACATGGGGCTTGTCTAGCATATCTTTGAAAGAGTTCTGACTAAACTAAGTGTGAACGATGCATGATCATACTCAATAAAAACAAATGATTTTAGTTTCATAGGAATTGGTATGAGACTCAAAAACTAAATAGGTGTAGGAAATAGTCCTACATGATTACACAATAAAGTAAAACATATTAGGATTTGATTAGAAATTTTTTTGGCTCCCCTACAACAATGCCAAAATTGATTCCCACCTTATAAGGGGGGTGCATTTAAATAATAATAAAAAATTTAAAGAAACTCAAGGTTTACAATAGGATAGGTCCACAATAGTATAATTTAAGGTCATCTTCACAGGAAGCCAATGTAATTCAATCATAAAAATTTCATTTTAACTATTCAATTTAAATAAGAAAATTGTTGGTTTGATTAAGTCTTAAATCAATTACATTAATTAAAGCTCTATTCACAAATTCTCCTTTAAGTAACAATTCAATCTGAAAGAATTTTTTGCCATAAATCATTTATCCTCCTTCATTACATATACAAGGGGACCTAGCATTCAAGAACTGTTGACTCAAGGTTTAAATTGACTAAACCCATGTTTTGATGATGATGATACATTCCACTGATTTGCGTCTAATGCTTCTACTTGAGTGATTTCAGATTAGGTAGACACACTTCAAATGCCTAAAATTTCACATCCTAACTTGAACAAATCAAGTCATACATGCATAAAGATCAAGATTGAAGAATAGGTAGTTTCCTCCATAGATCTTTGATGTAAATCACTTGTAATAATTTCATGACTTGTAATTAATCTTAGAAAAAATAAAGAGCACATATTTTGAATGATCAAGAACTTTTTGGACATTTTTCAAAGGTGGTTATAGATTGTCCCATCAATTGAATTTTTCCCCTGACAACTCAACCGACAGCCTGTCAGACTTTTGGTAAATGGACGAGGTCGACTAGGTTTTCCTGGTGTCAACTTGATCGACACTTGCACTTTGACTTGCACTAGTACAAATGCCACCTCTAACGTGAGTTAAAATATCCATCTAATGTTAGTTTTGTATCGACACCTAACTGGGTGACACTATAGAAAAAACATACAATGTCCATTTCATGGGGTTGTATAAAGAGACAATGAAGATTCAGTCTCTGTTGCTATGATTAAAGAAGTCAACATAGTTAAGTAACTTTTTCTTCAGTTAAGGTGCAAGAACTAATGTGGTACTACCATACCATGTCTATTTTTCATTGATAAAGGTTTTTGTGGTGTCAATTTTTATGTCCAAATGGAAGATATAGAGGAACCATGTTGTCGATTTGGTACCACAACTGACATCACAAATTAACTGGTAGCACGACCTTGCTGTCCAATACGACCATTTTAGGATATCCCTAGAACATTGATTTTAGCATAAAAACTAACAATTAATACCCACAATGTCACTTTTATGGTAACAACTGATGACACATTTATTCTTTTTTTAATTAGTAGGATGCATACCTATTGTTTGGATGTTCAGTAGGATGCAAAACTTGTAGTTCATTAGAGATACATGTTCCTTCCTGTGTTCAACTTTACAACAGGGCAACACACTTACAAAACATGCTATAACAAACACACAATCCACCAATTCCATTTTCATGACATGTACAAATACAAGTCTCATTTTATTTATTTCTTCAAATTCATTCATGCACATGTATATATAAATTCACATATGCATCAATTTCATTCTCAAGACATGTAGAAACACATTTCTCATTGTATTCAATCATCTTCACATTCATTCACACACACATATATATTCAACATTCTCATATGTACCAATAATTTATTTGCATGAAATTTGAAGTTGCAATAAGTCATAAGCACCACATCTATATAGAAGTAGTGACATTAAAGTACAAAAAATGCATATTTCAATCAAGTTCAAAGTTTACTTCTTTAACGAAGGCTTGTGTCCATTGTCCTCATTACTCCTCTAGATCTTCTTTCATATAGGACTTTGACATGTCATATAGCTGTAAAGAGAATGCCATAATAAAGAGTTTGATTTGATATTTTCATATTGTCAAATGAGACTATTTACTTACGATGATCAAGACTATATATAGATTACATTTTGTATATAGTTGATGTATAGTTCCCCCTATTTGACAATCATGTCCATATACCACATCACGTAGTATGTGGATGCCTAACCATTGCCTTTTATAGAGAACTATAAATTTACCACCATACAAATGTTAATAAATAAACTTAAGCATAGTTGGCATAAATATGCATTGGAGTCATAAAAACTACCTCAACATTCTTCCAACATAACACTTTCTTTTTCTTATCCACCTTTCCTCTAGCATTTTTGAATTCCTTTATACTCTTATACATTAATGTAACACATTAAATTGCATTAGTAAATAGTCATGTAATAATATATGTTGAACGGATATATAAATTTACCCATGTGAACAATGCATTTATCATTTCGTGTCCCCCGTTGTCTACTTTGTCACCCTTAGGATCAATATAATACACAGTTAGCGTCTTAGGGACAATTGCCAAGAACAACCAATGATTATTCCTGAGCGAAAAGAAGGCAAATAAAAGAAAACTCAAAATCCACAATGAAATGTAATCCTTAAGTCCAAATTATAAGCAAAGTAATTTAAACTTACACAACATTGAAAGGATCTATAAGCACACTCTTTATCGCATTACTAAAATATTTTCATGCGTAGAGCAATATTCGTAACAAATATTGGGTCTTTATGTACACGACTAATCAATGGTGGAACTAGAAATTCCACATTGGGGTAGTATGAGCTCTGTACATGCCATATATAAGTAGCTACAAAACATATATCATGTATGCACTAACATATAAGGAAATAGATCAACATATATAAATTGAGGCATTTAGCCATAATATTTCATGCATCAAAAGTTGTATCATAGATGTATTCAACCAAGAATAAGTAAATATGTCCACAACATCTTACAAAAATATACTAGTATCACGAGGTTGACCTACAACATCCTCATTAATATGACCATCATGGATGACCCATCTTCAACGTCACCTAGCCATACTACCAATTCCCTGCAATTATGACCTAGAGAGATGAATAGGTCTTTTGTAAGACAACCAAATAATAAAATATCTTATGGAGGAAGTGGAGGACAAGTTGTAGGGGTTTTCTAAGGTGTTATGTCCCACATATATATTGTCATATCAATTGTCAATTCTATATATATACAAACATAGGGTAAATTTAGCATATGTTAGTATAGACAACTCCATCTTTGGGCAATGCAACCACATCACTTTCTGCATCACCTATCATCTCATGGTCGGGATGGCCATATGGAAGTGTATTTTATTTGCAAGCATCATAGACAAGACCTGACGTCAAGCGAACCGCATCAGCGGACATTTGAGTACCACGAATCATGTCACCAAGAAGGCATGGGGAAGTTGCACCCAGTGTAATGATATATCATTCTAATAAAAGATAGAATGGTCTCAACCCCTACCAATTTGTATATAGTGTTATATGTACGTAAACACAAACATATTACATAAATCATCCTAAAAAATTACTATATACAAAAAAAACTTACAATAGATGTGCTAGCTGAGGGATCCATGGGATGGCTCCCAACCACCTCTGTCGTAAGGGGGTCCACCTTGTATGAAGAATAAGCACCCCATGTAATGTCTGAGAAGCTAAATGAGAAGCATGATACTATCTCATTTCTTCCTCTATTCCCTTTGCAACCATTTCTTATACCTTCGCTTTTAAGAATCCTCCTTTTTGGATAGATTTGTTCTTATGCTCTGATGGCCCAAAGAAGGCATTTATACTTACACCAGCTCTAGAATCCCTAACATGCCTAGGATGCTCTAGATTACCTAGAGCAACTGTCAATTCATCCCCTACTCCCTCAAGGCTGAACATGCCTTGTTTCCTTTCCTCGTAGAGCTCCTGCTAATCATCATCAATAGTAATTAGTAAGTAAATATGACAATTAAGGTCAAGAAAAACATAACATTCATCAACAGTAATTACTCTGAGTGTTGAACTTTACCATTTTGGTAGCCACCTCAATAGTTGTGGGGTTGAATATTTCTCTAGATTTGGGTTGCCTTGCATCTACCCATAGATCATGGTGAGGTAGAGATGTACTAGTAGTAGAAGACTCAAATGTCCAAGGAGTTGCCTATTTAGAATAAGACACCTCCAGTCTATATTGGAGAAGCCTTGTGT
This sequence comes from Alisma plantago-aquatica, assembly GCA_963693085.1. Lineage (NCBI taxonomy): Eukaryota > Viridiplantae > Streptophyta > Magnoliopsida > Alismatales > Alismataceae > Alisma > Alisma plantago-aquatica. Next base: position 191,118,322 of record OY856414.1, read on the forward strand.
AGCCACCTTAACCCATTGTGGTTGTGTCCATTCTTTGCATGCCTTTCTCTTGGACCAATGCTTAAAGCCTAGTTAGTGCAAAACATATGTTAAATATATAATACAATGAATTCATAAGAATTTATTTTAAATGAGGAGGCTTAATACCTTGAATTCTTCAATTTTTCTTGAAACAAAAAATGCCTCCCACACCTTCAGGTCAAGATAGTGCCATTAGTCAGTGGCTCACTTCTTCTTCTTGTTCATTATGAATTCTCTTGTCAAATCTGTCCTATAATACTTTAGTACCCTCCCACAGTGTTGTAGCACCTTTTTATGATGCAATTTTTCATCCAGGTCAAATATGCTTTGCAAAAGTTCATATACTTAATGGACTATTCTTGAAAATAGAAATGTTAATATCTCTAAAAATCATAATAACTCACACATAGTTCCTTCCATATTAAGTATTTCATGCCTTGATCAATTTTATGCCAAGATTCTACTACTATATCTAATTTTCTATGAGTAAGTACTCCCCGATATTGCACAAAACAATTGTCATTCTTTCCAATAGGATTCCCTGAATCATCAACCTCAACGACCAACTTTGTTCCTTTACCCGTTTGCATTACTAACTTGTTCATGATGGTGATTCCTCTTATTTTGCACACTCAATGTGCTCCTCAGAAAGCTCAACATGATCCTTAGGGCGCAGATCCTCATGGAACACATCCTCAAGATGCTAAAATTAACAAGAAACACATATAATTTATAAAAAATGTAACTTATAAATGTGATAGAAATTGTAAATACACATCCATATAATAAAACAATAAAACTTACACCGATATCATCCTCACAACGCACATCACCATTGTGCTCATCCTCACAATAATCATCATCATGATCATCATACTCATGGTCATACACCATCTGAAAAAATGTCATATAAAAAATAGTCAAATAATAAAATATAAGTGATAAAGAATGTAAAATGCACATCTAACATTTAATAAATAAAATGTATCTCTAATATTGATTGGGAATTGGATCAATTAGCATGCCTTATGTGTGATCGTCATGCATATATAGGTTCAACATTTGGTGTTGGCAAGTCAATTGAGAATGGACTCAAGTCATCATACTTGTCATGGTACTCTTCTTCATCTATAGGATCTGTAATGAAGTGCCTTTTACCATGAAGAACAACCGACAATTTTTTATTTGTAGGATCATCAATATATAATATATGTTTTTCATGACATTACAAACGGTTCACTCTTCTAGAAAATACTTTTAAAATTCACTAATGTGAAACCCAATTCAACCACTACAACTCCTTTGGTATTATCAATCCAATTACACCCAGAGACTCTAAAGTCTCTGTAATCAAACTCTGATATGTCTTAAATGACATTGTAATATGACATTTTAGCTTCACATGGACTCTTGTCCTTTTACTAGAAAAATACAATGAAGACTCTTGAAGGGTGACCCCACTATTTTGGATGACACTCTTTTAATCTTGATTTTTTTGTAATATAAAAATCCATTTATGTCAAACCATACATAAGACATAACATTCATTTTTAGTTTAAAGGTGACCCATTTGAGATTTTCAGCAACATTATTTGGTGTTTGAGATAGTTTATGTAAGGCTTTATCTTCAAACCACCTAATAAATGTCTTATTATGCTCTCAAGCAAGTCACATTGAATTGGTTTGAGGATATTTTGTCTTGATGAAATTGGTATGTTCAGTGATATAAATGCTCACTTCATTGATGTTGTGTAAAATAAAAAAGTGTGCTTTTTCTCACAACTCATGAGTGATTACTTTTGCTCATGCTGCTAAAGTCACTTTACCAGAATAGTCCTCAATATTCTTATAATTTCCAAGAGCTTCATTACAACTCAGAAAGTCATTGGAAAAGTTCATAACCTCCCTAGACACATAACCCTCAATAATACTTCATAGCAGAGGGTAACTACCACTTCTCTTTGCAACTTATCGAGATTCTCATGATCAATAACTTGCTTCATAGAGTGTTGAGGAAGAAACAAAGCCTAGTGTTTCCAAACCCTTACATGCTTTGAAAATATAAATTGAATATCTACGAGAAATATTTGATGCATTAGAGTGTGAAAATCAAGATATTTAAGACCGATCAACTTCATATCCTTCATTGATGCCAATCTACGAATATTCTAAGAGTATCCTTGTGATACCTTAACATAAAAAAGCACTTGTAAAAGGTGTTCTTCTCCTTTCTAGACAACATGTAATAAACATGAGGTAAATATGTATTTTGATGATACTAACTTATGTTGTTAATTCGTCCCTAATGTTTATTTCACATAGGTTCATTCTAGATTTGATGTCATAATTAGACTTACCTAGTATATTCAATAGAGTACCAATGATGCTATCACATAATTTTTTCTTAATGCATGACATCGATAAATGCCTAATTGCCAAAGAACTCCAACAAGGAAGATTGCAGAATATTGACCTCTTCTTGTATAAAGATTTGTCACTCTGTGTGGTAATAGTATATTGTGATCTCTTACCAAATGCATTCACGAAATCTTTTACTCTTTCTTGAAAAACCTCCCCTGATATAGGTTTAGGGGCACTCTTTTCCTCATCAGATCCATTGAACGCTTTGTGCAACATTTAGTTAGGATGAAATTTGGGAAGAAACCTTCGATGACCAAGATATACAATCTTTCCTCCATGTATTGGTCATATTCAATCAATGTTATCCTCACACATAGGGTATATTTTGGATCCTTTTACTCTATATCAAGACAAATTCCTATATATTGGAAAGTCATTAATAGTGCAAAAAAAATTAGCATGCAAACAAAATGTCTCTTTGTGTGAAGCATCATACGTCATCGCACCTTCTCCCCAGAGTTTCTTTAAGTCATCAATCAGAGGTTCAAGATAAAAATCGATATCATTGTTAGGTTGTTTAGGCACATGATATTAATGAAGACAACATGATGTACTTTTTTTCATAGTAGGGAGGAAGATTGTATATAACAATCATAACATGTCAAGTGCTATGTTGGCTGCTCAATGTGTTGTATGGATTTATCCCATCATCACAAATCCCAAGTCTTAGGTTTTTGAGTTCTTCACCAAATTCAGGGTACAATAAATCAATATTCTTCCACTGTGGGGAATCAGAAACATGTCGTAAGATGTGATCATTATGTTTTGTTTCCTTTGCATGTCACGTTAAATTCTCTGCATCCATGGTATTGGTAAATAAGCATTGAAAACATGATATTCTAGGTAGATACCACATCAAATTGGCAAAGAGCCAGTTTTGAAATTCCCCAAAGTCATCATTTTAAAATTTTTCAAATCAATATTGTCCTTTTGAAATAACACATAGTCATTCGGGCATGCATGTATCTTATTATCCTCTATTACCATTGCGAAATTTTTTTTCTTTAATTTGTTCTTGAGATTAAAAGCTTGTTGTCTTCAGGAAGAATTTCTTTCAACAAAGACAATAATGATGTGAAGATTTTGTTACTCCATCTATTGTTATCCTTTAGAGTATACAATTTGAACACAACAATTACAACCTTAGTATAATGGTCTCTCAACATCATGCACAATGTTTATAAATAAGGAATGTGGATTAGTATGATCTACCTCACAACTATATAGCTCACATCAACCATGTCCATTAGAATTAGGTCATTCACATCTACATCATTGTTATTAATTTCTTTTTTAACACAAGTACTGTTGTTGACATGTCTCTTGATTTTGTTAACAATGTCGACTTTCAAGTTGTTACTGCAATTCATACATGAACAATAGAACCTATCGGTAATTTGTTTCCTATGTTCCTCCACAAATCTTATAAGCTGATCAACACCAGTAGTAAACTCCAAGGTGCAACAATTTGGAGTGGACAACCGTGATCTATCCATTATATGATCAACGAGAAAACACATATTGAATTAGATGTTTAGAGATTAGGATTTATAGATTAGGGTTTACAAATTAGGGTTAATCATTTAGGGTTTAGGGATAAGGGTTTACAAATTATGGTTTAGGGTTAAAAGATTAGGACTTATCATTTACGGTTTAGGGATATGGGTTTACAAATTAGGGTTTAGGGTTTATATATTAGGATTTAGGGTTTATAGTTTACAAATTAGGGTTTAGGGTTTAGTAATGGATGTGTGTACCATCTATCCATTCTAGAACATCTACTTTCACTAGAAAGTGTATAATGTTTATTTGGTTTTCAAGAAAATCTTGACAGCATTTTCCCACAGTTCTCCAACTGCACCTATGTAGATGGGCATATATCCACCTACATATGTACTTAGAGAACAAACATGGAAGTGTTGACGTAACATCTTCAAAACTAAATACACATTATAAGCTTACATCCTAAGTTAGATTAGGCGTTCAAGAGAAGTTCCAAACTGAGGACTATCCAAGATTTAATCCTAATGAGTAAATCTCAGATGGGTTTCTATGCCAATATATATATTTCTAAAATTAAGGTTTATGATTCTATTAATTTTGTGTAAATACAAGCCAAGCCAAAGAAGATATATGTCTAAATTAAGGTTTACAATTTAGAATTTAGGTAAACACATAAAAGTTTTAGTCCAAACCAAGTTAATTTAAGTCATTCATATCAATTAAGTGTAATTTATTCTTAGGTGTGATTATGTATCCATACACCATTCAATTGAATATTGCACCCAAATACACAAGCACTTATATATGAATTTCAATTAAAAAAGAAAATATACAAGTATAATTTCTCATTTTGATATCAATTTAGGTATTAAAACCATATTTATATTCACCAAATTATACAAATAGTTATAAATAAAACCCTAGTTACATTTAATCAAATCACACAAAAAATGTAGCTTAAAAGAACCTTTATCAGCTGGTGACAATGGTTAGCAACAGCAGTAGGACGACCACTTCTCAATAGGAGTAGTAGGACAACCACTCCAGCGATGACGATGATAATGATTATCTTTGCAGTGATGTTGACGGTGAGCAACAAGGCAACAACATTACTCCAGTAGCAGCACCCGCGGTGACATCAGTGGCTGATCAAGGTGCAACAGTAGCATAAGTGGAGACAACATCAAGAACTCATGGCGGCGGTGGTCTTTGAAGCATGAAAATCGCCAGAGAAAAATTGCTTAGTCCTATGAATTAATGAATAGGGGAAAGAAACATTTTTCGGATGCTATTGGGTGAACTTAGTAATCAGTTTCTAGTGAAAACCGATGACTAAAGACTAGACATTTGTTTTTGAGAGATAAACTAATGACTAAATAAGGACTTAGACATCAGTTCTGTCATAAAAACCAATAACAAACGCCCTTATCCAAAAAAAAAACTCAACCTCAGTAAGGACTTAGACGTTAGTTTTAAATAGATAATCTGACAACTCAGTAAGGACATAGATGTTAGTTATGTCAAGAAAACTGATGAGGGAGACCCTTATCCAATCAAAAAAATTTGACCTCAGTAAGGACTTAGACGTCAATTTTGCTGGACGAACCGACACCAGAGAGCAATTTTGAGGGAACCATATTTTCATGGGGACATGGCATGAACCCTCTTTCATCATTTTATTGACTAGTAATTGACACCACATGTAAATATTTTTCACAGTGGAAAAGGCGTAAAATGTTGATTCATTATAGACAAATTGAGGACAACAATATTTTGAAGAAAACATTTCTGTCATCAATTTTACAAAAAATGACTCTAACTTGAATTTTTTGAGCCAATTTTTTCCCTAAAAAATTGAAGTTCTCATATTATCTAGGATGTCAGTTTCTTGAAGAAGTAACTACTATTATAGAAAAGGTGGTACCCATGTTTTTTCTTAATCGATAGCACTTGAACATTAGAGACATTTCTGATCTACAACTGACATTGTATATGTTATGGTGTCATTTTCTTACAAAACCAACATGAAGTAAAGTGACATTAGAGGTCAAAAATTTACTAGTGTTGTCATACAATGTTGTCCGTCGAGTTTCCCCACAGAAAACTCTGTCAATATTATTGTACAAAAAAATGCAAAAAAGTATTTCTAGCAGTTGGAGTGCTGTAAAAGTCAAAAATATATCTGTTGGGACACCGAAAATGGCTAGAATTCATTCCTAAGTGTCTCTACTGGCTAGTAGGTAACATCAACTATAAATAGGGCCCCTTGGGCTTTATCACATGGTTATCCATGAACTAAGAAAGTCCCTATACTATAGTTGAGAGAGATTTTCCTCCAAATGCCTTCATCCACTCTCATAAGCTTAATCACTTGCTACATCCATTAGAATGAGTAGGAGATTTATAAGAGAGCTAGTCCTAGATGTATATCTTGTGATTCTTTCACTTCCTACACCCCCCAATCTCTCTTTCTACCATGAAGATGAAGATACTCTCTCTTGTCTATGAGAGGTGAAGAAGAAAAATGGAAGGAGTCCCTTGGTGAAAGTTTCTCCTTAGTGAAGGTGAAGTCAAAGGAGAAAGATCCAAGTCAAGAGTGGGTAAATCCTTGAAGGCAGAAGACTTGTTGCAAGAGTGGGAAAATCATTGGAGAAGGAGGAAGACTCGTTGCAAGAGTAGGTAGCTCCTTGGCAAGGTAGAAGACTCTTGTTCATAGATTGGTAATTCCTTTCCAAGGTTATTGGCTCACTTATCCTTATAGGGAATGCTAGGTATGCTTGACCTTGAACATGGAGGTCTTATGCTGTAAATCCTATAATGGAATATGAGGAGTGAGACATGGTTGAAATTCCTAGAGGTTGATCTGTCTAGGAAGTGGACTTACATACCCTAATTTGGAGGATGGAACCTCTATAAATAACTTGTTATTTGGGTCTTGTTCCTTCTCTTTCTCCCTTGCTATGCATGTTTGGTTGCACTGAAATTTCTTATATGCAACATTATCTCAGGATATAACTTGAAGGTCTAATGAATTTTGTTTAAGTGGTTTATCTCTATTCACTGCCCTCTCTAGAGCCCATTATAGATCCAACAAGAACTCTTATTCAATTCAATATAATAGGATTGAGCTCTAGTTACCCTCCACTAAATTCATATCCCTTCTAGGTATACAAAAATTAGAGATGTTGGAAAACCAACCACAAATTCCTATAAATGATTAAAAATAATTAGGGAAATAAGAAGGATATCACAATATTAAACAATAAGTTCATCACATGGATAATAGGTTCTAAAATGCACCAAATACAAAGGAAAGCACGCCATGATCACATATAATTCACAAACAAGGTTTCACACCATGAATCTAACAGTTCTAAGGATTCAAAGAGGACAAAAAAAAACAAAGGAGAAGGAGAAATGAGATAGATACTTATAGAGGATGAATCCTATATAAACAAATTTCACTTGGAGATTTTCAATCTTAGGAAGAAGGAGATAAAAATACATAGTCTTCTTCTTGGTTTCAACCTCTTCTATAGTAAGTTCACCTTCTGGGTCACCCTTCTCTTGCGTCTAGAAGTTTGAGTGGAACTAAGGAAAAATATCTTCTCATTATTGCTTTCATGAACTTTATATTTTCCCACTTACTTGATGTGACACATCATTTGTGGGGTTAGGCATGCCATGTCCCTAAGTAGATACCAAGGGTTAATCTTCATAATTGCACATCATGACTCATTGAGGGAGTAACGTGCCGTGTTACCATCTCTAACGAATGGTTTCTGATAAGTTATATAGTGTATCATTGGTGAGGCACTCTGTGTATGAATGTTGTCGATTTGGTTGTGGCTACTGATGTTGGGCAGTACATGCTTTATCATAACACATCTTGGCCACTTTAGATGCAAATAACAACAACAAGTGATATTAAGCATGATGTGCAACTGATTGAGAATTTTATGTTTGATGTTAGGAAAATTTAAAAAGAGCTCTGAGGTGAACGATGTCATGTATGGATGGGTGCAATATGTGTCTCTATGTGAAAAGGTTGAATCATCACTTCTTGAATCCCTTTACCAATTATGAAGGTGGAATTAGTTCTAGGTGAATGAATATCATGATAGATGCATTAAATACCTTTAGTCCAAAAGACAAAAATATATCTAGTTATTCTAAATTGCTATTACAAGTCTAAGATGAATCCAAATCATGAAATTTTGGTCTTTACATACACAAATCTATGCATAAAAGGTATCCAATCAATGTGATCCAAATCAAGATTTAGAAAACATTAAATGCATTCATAATGTGGAACCAAACTTATATCAAACAACAATTTTATTATGTTCATTAGACTATCGACATGAGTAATAAGTTATATTATTAAAAGTGTGGTTCTTTTCAAATGATTTGAGAAACCAAGATCTGCTCAAAAACTCTAGAATATCACTCTATGAGATTTACCACAAACAACTTTTGACTCACCACTACCATGGTATTCCTCACCTAAGAATAATTATGTATCTCTATTTTTATATGAAAGAATTCAAGTATTTAAAAATGGTGTACATTGACATCCCTTTTTCATTTAATGTCAATGTACCAAATCATCAATACAAGATTGATGTTTTAAACCAGGTTGGCATACCAAGGGGGTGTTATTACTTCTTTGTGGGTTTAATGATTAAAAAAAATGGATTTCAATTTTAGATAAAGAACCCAACCATCAAGACCATATCATTATTTAAAACTAGGTTGACATTCAAAGTGGGAAATTTTTAGTCTCTTTATTGATCTAAATAACAATAGATAGGAATATATGCTAATCCTGAGTTTTTCTAAGTTGTCTAGTGATCAAGTTATGTAATAAAGTTCTTTGGATTGGTAGACATAAATTTATAGTGGGCATGACTGACTTCTTCTCCTAAGAGAAAAGATCAACATTTTGTCATTTTAGTTAGTGATAGTCAATTTCAACACTACATAAATTTTAGGTTGACAAGTTCAATTTAATATAATAAAAAGTGAAACATGCTTATTCTCATCATTATATCACCAAAAGAATAAATAAAAGTCATGGGATATGAAATGGTATGAAGTGATGAACTAGTTCATAATGAAATCAAATGGCCTTTTTGTATATGAATATATGAAATAAATCTTATTTTCTTAGCATTTAAATATAATCAAAATTGCATATAAACAAATAAATGGCGTAAAGTAACATGCTTCCACTACATGTAGAACAAACAAAACCTGGAAAGAGATCATACATGAGAACATACATGATATAGGAAGATGAATGTGATGCATGAACATAAAAGGAATGAATAGAAATGATAAATTAGAGATATATGAAGAAAGTCCAGTTTTTACCCCACCCCAAGTTTAATCAAAATAGTGTTCACAGTGCAAGAATAAGCTTGTGCGAGGCACAAGTAGATGCTCACTGTGGGGTGTCAAGGTCAAAGAACCCTAAATGGTGACAGAAGTGGTTTAATGGAGAGGAAAGAGAGGGTCGAGGTAGTAATGACATTGATGGAGCTTGGAAGGATCTTCGTGAGTGAAGATCAACAATGAATGGTGATACACATAGTTTTACCACTATTTTTTAGGCTATTTTAGGTGATTTTACATGATATTTATTCTCATATATATGTGATTTCATTTATAATACACCAAACTAGCATATGAAACTATTATGAATCAATTTCTTCTATTGATATCCATTTGGTATGTATTCATCATATTACATATCAACCTAATGTATGGTTCATTGCATTTCAGGTTCATTGCCTATATTCAAGAAAAGTTGATGCCACCAAGATTTTTATCAGTACCATTGACTATACACCAAAAATGGACAAAAATTGACAAGGAAAGTTGAAAGCACTGACTATTTCGGTGCCACTGAGAGACTAGTTTGGTACTACCGACAACCAGATCAGTGGTCTCGGAAATAAACCCAAAAAAGTCACAACATTTTCTTGGTGCCACAAACTCTCATATCAGATGTAGCAACACACTCCTAATTGGGAAAGGAATTAGAGAAGATGGTACCACTAAATATGTCTGTACCACCAACATATAAGTATTGATGGACCTAATTTTAGTGTTAAAATATGATGATCTGGATTATTTATTATCATTTATTGTAAGGCCCCTGACCTAGATTTATGCTTGATCTTTCTTGAGTAGCATAATAATATGCTTAAAACCTTAGTCAAATCATGTGCTTTGATTTAATAACATGTAACATGCTTATGTTTTCAGTTTGGTCCAGTTTGGGTGATGGTTGAGCTAGTTACACATATATGTGCTTATTTTTGACCTAGTTGCAATTTACCCTTGTTCATGTTTTATCTTGCAGTTTATCACATACTTGTTGTGCCTTATATGTTTTGGCATCATGTTGGAGAGAGAGTGGTTCCTTTAGCCCTTGTGGTGTCACCTTGTGTTGTTTCCAAAGTTTTCTTGGATGCCCTAGTTTGGTGTTGACCATATGTGTTGACCATGTTTTTGGTTTTCAGTGACCACCTTGATGTTGCTTCAAACTTGTTCTCTATAGTCAAAGAGTTTTGGGTGTGCCTTGTGTCCACTTTGATCAATGAGCCCTTGAACCCTCTCTTTGGTTGCTAATAGAACTAGGGTTTTGATCTATGTGATCAATGGTCCTTATTTCTCTTTGACCGTAGAAGTTTATGGATCTAGTATTGTGTGAGCGAAGGTGTTCTGGACCAAGTGAAGTTGATAGATTTCCTTGGTTTTAATGACCTCAGCTTCATGCATGGTTTTAGTTCTTGCATGGCCGATTTTTGAGGGACAAGTGGCATTTGCGTGTATGATACCTAACCTCCCCTACCTCTCTCCTACCCTAGGGTATATATACCCCTCTCTTAGCATGTAAGTGATCCTTTTGTACCCTCTTATTTCTCTCTCTTCTCTTTGGATCTCATCCCTTATGTTCTGAGAGGTGGAGGAGAGCTCAACCTTGGAGCAAGGTGGTCGATCCCTTGCATGTGTGGATCTAGGGTTGGAGCAACTCTCCTTTGGTGATCCTTTGGTGCTCCTTGATATTGGTAAGTCATCTATCCTTCCTGGTTTCATTTTCTTGCAACCCTACCCCTCTCTTCTTCCTCTTGTCCAAATCCATGGATTGCCATGGTGGTGTTTCTTGAGGAACTTCTATCTTCATGACCAAATGCATGGTTCTCCATGATAGTGCCTAAAGTTGAGATGAAGATAGCCTCTCTCCTTTGTCTTTTTGGCCTAGGGTTTTCCCTCTTCCTTGTGACCCTTTAACCTACAGTTTTGTTACCCTCCTTGAGGTGGTGATAGCTTGGTTGTGAGGTGATGATCGAGCTTGGGTTTTCCTCTCTTTCCTTGGAGCATCTCACTTAACTGGGAATTTAACTTTGAGATGAGGGCATCACCTCATATGTAGAAACTGGATCCACATTTTTCTACCTTTCACCACTTCATCATATGAAGTATATAGAAAACTTCTTGTAACAACATGTAGGTTCCCTTTATCTTAGAAGCTAAACCAACTAATTGCATAGCTGATCTATGAGATGAATACTTGGAATTCACAATTTTGCATACTTTGGCCTAAAGTTACAAAATTTCTATTTCTATTCAGAACCATTTCCTCATTAAATGCATGCATGACTAAATAGGTTGGTTGACCAATATTAACTGTTGTACCTTTGCCTACCTCTTTGAAAGGACACCAACACTTGTTCTTGGAAAATAGTAGCATAATGTTTAAACGTCAAAAAAGGGCGAGTTGGTTCCCTTAGTTTGGTGAAATTACACTTCCACGCCTCTACACAAAGCTAAAGAACATAGGGTCCCTCAGTATACTGATAATTTCAGTTGGTGTGTTGTCATTCACCATATTAGAGAACATATAGCTTCCCCAACAACTTGACAATTGCCATGTGCAATCTATTAAAAAATTGAATGACTAATTTCAAATTTTGGATATTCAATCCTATTGAGATTGAAAACCTATTGCTACCATTTGAAACTTGCTTATATTGTTTAATACTTTCATTTCATCATGAAAATCCTTGTAGATAGGTTCATATTACTTTACTTTCAAAATACTAATTTTGTACCAGCTTTGCTGACCCCAAATTCCCTTATTGGGACCCATGTGTGGTTTTTGTTTCTCTAGGAACTAATGGACAAGTGACCAAAGAAGACCTCAAAGAGACTGTATAAGATATTCCTCTTTTAGAGGATAAAGATTAAGTGTATAAAATTTTAGTATTCAACATATATGTATCATTTTGAAGAAAATGTCATTTACTCGAGAAACCTGTATGAATGAAAGTATTTGTTTGTGTTTCCTAATGCAAATTTTGTAAGTATGTGGTCATAATGATTGAGTTTTTATAGAAGTAGTGTGAACTATATTTATCCATACCACTCATTTTCTATGAGATATTTTTCATCACTTCCAATGTAACGTGGATCCTATAGGATCATACAGAGAAGGATGATCAAGAGAAAAGAATTTTGTTGTTATGCTCATAAAAAGAATGGTTTTGAGTTATGTAAAGGTTGAATATTGATTTGAAAGATCGACTAAGCAAGTTAGTTCATTGACTTAAGGATTGGTAAATACACAGATTGTTTATTATCAAAAGTTCGAGTGATAATCATTTGGAAATGTCTGAAGAGGATCAAATAAGAACGTTAGTGGATTGACTGGGTATATGGATTAGGAAGGAGAATTTAGGAGATTCAATCAAATAAGATTCCAATTGATCAAGTGATTCTGAGTTGGAAGGTTACTATAGTAAGATAGTTAACTTGACTCACAACAAATTAACTGGACTACTGACCAACTATTTCCTATTTTAAATATGATGAAGGATTGTAACTAGGAAAAATATTTTTGTTTTTGGAATCCCTACCCCATAAGTCCCCTATATAAAGGGGTGGACGTCCCTACAATGATATACACAAGTTTCTAACAAATTTCTACTCTTCATAGGAAGAGAAAGAAATAAATCTCACATATAATACCTTGTGATTGGAGGAGGAAAGGAGCAAGCAATGCTAGACCATTGACATATAGTTCTACTTGAACTTACAGGACAAGTTGGACTCCAAGTGTTCCCTTCATTTTCATGGACAATTTAGAGGCTGATGTAGGTGTGCAGAGTTTTGGAGGACAAGTTCCATCGTTAAGGAAGATGAGTCCTCCCTATACTAATAGTGGAAGGACACCAATATTGATGCACACTGACTAAACTTTGGATCTGGAAGGACACAAAGAATGTTCACATAATGTGTGTAAAACTAGTGTTTGCAAAGGTATATTTGATATCCCTTATTTGCATTTAATATTGAATGATTTATGGCTATGATAGATCAGTGGCTTTAGGGTTCTCTTGTTAGAGTATTCTTGTTATTCTATGCGCCCCTTCTCAAGAACCCTATAGTGGTATTAGAGACACATCATATGCCTTACTCATTTGTTTCTGATTTTGAAATTCTATCATTGTCGTTGAATAAAATTTGCAATGTACATGCATGATAATCATGACTATCATTTAGGATATGATATATGTATATTATATAAACTAATGCAATATCTTTAAAAGTAGTTTTTTGTGAGGATGTGGATAAGTCAATTCATGTTGTTTATGATGTGTGCATGATGTATGAAACATGCAATTGTGGTTTTTTATGATGATCGAAAACATATAACATGTATATGGCCTACATATAATATCTCCCTCTATACATTCTCCATGTACTCAATTTATGCAATTGATCTAGCATGATCCAGTGACATCACCGGTGGACCATGGTGAAGATGAGGATGTGGCCAGTAGCATACATAAATATAGTAGGTGTTTGGAATACTCGTAATGATAATGAAGAAATGATGCCATCAACAAAGCAATTATTCGCCAAATATAGGGTCTTGAAGACAAGTGATGTGTTTGATGTTTGATCACAACAATTTTTGGATCAAGTAGTCATTTTAGTTTCCATATCCTAATTTATCACATGTGGTGATTGTCATAATATATGATACATATAATAATATGTGTATGTAATGGTGATTGGATACTATCAATACTATATCAAACCCCTTCATATAATAACAAGTTTATGATGTATTCCATTGTTGCACACGTGAAAATTTCGATCGACTATGCATCGGGATGCCAAAGTGTAGTGATTGTCATAATATAAGATACATATAATAACATATGTATATGTAGTGGTGGTTGGATACTATCAATAGTATATCAAACTCCTCCATATAATAACATGTTTATGATATATTCCATTATTGTACACATGTGAAAATGTCGTTCGACTATGCATTGGGACTCCAAAGTGTGGTATGCTATCTATTCTGGGAAAGTGTGATAATCAATATGTGGGCATGCAAAAGAATGGTACATAGCTTATTGTGTTGGCCTTTTATTTGGAAGTAATTATTTGACCTTAATAGGATTAAGCACCTAGAGTCATACAAATGGAACATACTTCATATGATGAATTATCACAACAAATTGACTATCTATGCATGAGTTGTATTGGAGATTTGGGAATTATTACGTACCTAAGTAGTAAAGTTGTAAGTGATCAATCAAAAGAAACTCGTGACTTATTTAATTATAGGTATAATCCCACTAAGATTATTACAAGATACAATATTTCTAATTAATAGGAAGGGTATAAATTTGAATGGAGTAGTGGAAGAGTTTTTAATAAGAATCCAAATTAATATCTGCATAGTTAATTTTCAGATCATAGTTTTGGTTTTTATGTAGACAAAATGGCAAACATAAATAATTACTTTTCATTGTATTTGTTCCTTGAGAAAAAGAAAAATCAAATGGTAATAACTTCCTCAACTAGTATAAGACATTGAGAATTGTTGTCACTCATGAGAAAAATCTCTATGCACTTGAGACATATAAAAAAACTAGCTCTGAATGTGCCAAGGAAGGAAAGAGAATATTATCATAAGCATGCTGATGCCAAAATTATGAAGTGACTCATGTTATGATCCATCAATATTGAGCTTTAGAATCAACCTGAGAACCTGGATGCTCTAAAGATGACGACCCATCTAAGGAATATGTTCCAACAGAAAGCAAATCAAGAGCACAATCATATCTTAAAAGGCCTTGTTGAAGTGCAACATGACAAAATTTGGTCAAGTGGTCCTTGTGTAATCAAGTTAATTGGGTAAGTAAAAAGCCTAGATGGACTAGGATTACCCTTATTCCAAGAGTTGGCCACTCATTTAATGTTGCAATTTTTACTGGAATTCTACAATCAGTTTGTCATGAACTGCTACATGAACAACTTTGTTTGACTATTGTCAGATTTGCTTGGCATGTTAAGAACAACTATGACCCAAATGAATAAAGGTAAGCAAAATCCTGTGTTGATGGTTAACAAAGGAAAGAAAACTTTTAGGGAAAAACACAAAGCTAAGAAAAGTTCTAATGCTATCACAAAGCCAAAGTCATTTGAACTTAAACATAAAGGTGGAGTAGGAAAGGAAGGAAATTTTCACCATTGTCATCAAGATGAACAATGGTAAAGAAATTTGTATCTCTATCTTTCCTGAAAAAAAAAGAAGAATAATAATAAGAAGAAGGGTATATATATCCCCACTATAGGTACATATGTTAAAAAGATAAACTTATATGTGTATAAATCATAGATATTTGATACTAGAGATGTATCTCACATATGTTCAAATATAAACCCGTAATGTAGGTGAAGTGGATC
The DNA here is from genome assembly GCA_963693085.1 of Alisma plantago-aquatica. Lineage (NCBI taxonomy): Eukaryota > Viridiplantae > Streptophyta > Magnoliopsida > Alismatales > Alismataceae > Alisma > Alisma plantago-aquatica. The sequence continues at coordinate 191,134,048 of OY856414.1, forward strand.
TACATGTTGTTAATGGATAAAGAGTTTATGTGATGGAAGTACACACTTATATTTTATTTGTACCTACAAGGGGTGTAATAGAGTTACATAACTACTATTGCTCACCTATAATAAACATAAACATTATTTATGTATCTTATTTGGAAAAGAACAATGTTATATTTTTTATAAAGGGTTGTCAAATTTATTTTTCAATAGATAAAATTTTTTATGGAGGTTCATCAATATCTTATGGTCTTTATTAATTGGTTCTTGTAACAATTTTATATAACATATCTACGAAGAAGTTAAATCTTGATGACTCAAACAAAGCTTATCTTTTGCACTATTTTCTAGATCACACAAATGAAAAGCACATTGATAGACTCCTTGTATATGGTTATCTATACCCATTTTGTTTTGAATAAATAGAGACATGTGAATCTTATTTATCTATAAATATGAAAAAATCACCTTTCCCTAGTAATAGTTAGAGACAAAGTGATTTACTAGGGCTTATACATACAAATGTGTGTGGGTCTTTTAGCACAAGTGTTGGAGGTGGGTTCCAATACTTCATTACATTTGTTGATGAGTTTACAGTTATGGATAAGCATATATTATGAAATAAAAATATAGATTCATTAAAATAAATAGGAATTGATGAATGGAGTAAAACCAACATGGAAATAATACTACAATACTCTGATCTGATTATGGTGGAGGATATCTAAAACTAGCACTACTACAGAAACGGCCTTTGGCGTCGGTCGTTTAACCCCATTTGGCGTCGGTTTCCGACCGACGCCTATGTGGGCGCCGCTAAAGGTCGAACACTTCGGCGTCGGTTTTTTAACCGACGCCTATTTAACTATAGGCGTCGGTCGTTTAGTAGATAACCGACGCCAAAAGGGTTCGCGCCACAGAAAACGGCATCATCTAGGGCACTTTCTGCGTCGGTGTTTTAGTAAATAACCGACGCCACTATGGAATATAGCGTCGGTCTTTTAGTAGATGACCGACGCATAAAGTGCCCTAGATGACGCCATTTTTTGTGGCGCGAACACTTTTGGCGTCGGTTATATACTAAACGACCGACGCCTATATGTTAAATAGGCGTCGGTTTGATATGAATATCCGACGCCATTTCCAGGACTGCTTTGGCCACATCAGGCGTCGGTTTATTGAAAAAACCGACGCTGTAGGTCTTTCCTGACGGTTTTCTATAAATAACCGACGCCTATTTATATTTTTTTTTTTTTCATATCAGTTTGCAGGCCTGCTGTGGCTGGTCAGCAGGATGAGAACCTGCAGTTCAGTTTTCTGAACTGCAGGTTTACGACATCCATTGATATCAGCCTACAAACAGGCCGCAAACCTGCAAAAGTCACAAGCAAAATTCTACACAAGTACATACATTCAGACATCAATTCAATTCTCACATTCACACACATATAGAAACATTCAAATACATGTATTAACATTCAGAAATATTCATTTACATAGTATCATTCATTATCGCTATCAACATCCCAATTATATCTTACAGTTGCCACTGCTTGTATGGCTTTTGCCCATTCTTCTCTTACTTCATTTAATGCTTCCATCGTATATGGAGCATGTATATTTTTTAAACGTTTACCTGTAGTGTTGTCAGTTTTAAACACCTGCAAAGAGAATGATGTATATATATAAGTAATAATATAAAAATAATATAAGATTGATATATTGCATACTAACTAATGAGAATATATATAATACCTCATGTATGGTATCGATGTCCAATGCGGCATATTTGATAATCATCTGCATAAATCGCATCACATAGTATGCGCATGCCCATCCATTGTCTTGTGTAGCACACTATAAATTGAAACATACAAAATAATACAACTAAGCACAATTCACATCAATAATATATATATTTGAGTCGGGAACTTACTTGTACGTTCTGCCAATTTATTGGCTGGTTCTTTTTCCTTGGGACCGTTCCTCCAGCCTTTTTGAATGCATCTAAACCCCTACATGTTAATATAACACAATAAATTGCATAAGTAAATAGTAATGTAATAAAAGATGTTAACGGATATAAAAATGAAATATTTCTCACCAGAATAATGGCATTCTCATTACGTGTCCAATTTTAGTGTTCAATGTACTCCCCGCAGGATCTAGATAATAAACAGTGAATGTCCCGGGGACAATGACTAGTAACTCCCAATGTCTACCGCTAGAAGTAAGAAGTTAACAATTAATAACTCAAAATGCAAAATAAAAATGGAATTTTCTTAAGTCCAAATTATAAATAAAGTAAACTTACTTGACATTGAATGGAGCTATTATTATCGTCTTCTTTTGCTGACCAAAAATTGTAAAAGCATCTATACAGTATTGTTGAACATTATCAGGGTCTTTAGCTACCAAACTAATCAATGATGGAATCAAAAATCCCACATGATCAAATGCAAATTGTTTGCAATGATCTTCGACTAGGTAGCTGCAAAACATATAGGCGTATGCATTAATATATAAGAAACCAGATCACCGGATCTTACACAAGGTATATGGATGTATAAACAAGATCTCACCTTATCCATGTCTCTATCATTGATGTATTCAGCCAATCATACATAAACAGCTCAATAATATCTTGTATAAATAAAGAGCTATCATATGATTGACCTGCATAATCTGCATCTAAAGAAATAATTATAGGGCAATGTACATTATGTGCCCGTAGCCAACATGCCATTCCCCTACAAGCAGGACCTAACGGGTATGTTAGGTCAGTTGGAACCCAATCGGGTAATGCGGGAAGTGGAAGTGGAGGCCTAGGTGCTCCTGGTGTCTTCTTTTTAACCTGTACATATAATTTCAGATCAGTTGACATCATATATACACATTAACAGTCTAAATCAATGTAAATTTATCTTACAATTTCAGTCGTGTAGACGACATCTGCTTTGGGCCACAATATCACCCCGCCTTCTGCATCAGCAAGTCTATCAATATCCGGGTGGGGATATGGCAATGTAGCTTCTCTCCAATCAGGTAACACACGTATCGGGCTCACACGAACGTAGCCCTGTGGCATTGGAGTCCCGTGAAACATTGCCCCAGGAAGGGACGGGTAAGCCTGCGCCTCTGCAACAACGTAGTCTTGCATTCTTAAGCGGCATGGCTTCAATGCCTACAAATTTACGTAAAGAATATTATACATATATACATATCATCTTGAAAACATAACAACTTGAAAAGACTAACTACAATGTCATAAACAATACTTACAGCAGACGTGCTAGGCGATGGGTCTCCAGGATTACTCGCAGTCTGTGCATCAGGAGAAGAGTGGGTCGCCATAGGCGTATTGGAAGCCTGAGATGCCTGCCACCGCAGCAATTCTTCCTTGACCTTCTCAGCAACTACATCGTTGATCTTCTTAGCAACTAAATCCTCAACTCTCTTATTCTCCTATACATGGATAAAAGAAACATTAGCTTCTTATTAATGAATTTCCTTTTGCAGTAACATTCTAAAAAAAGAATAGGTTACCTCTTCTTGAGAAAGTCCCGCTCTGGGTTTGCGCTGGGATGGCCCAAAGAATGCTTTGATGCCAACACCAGCGCCGGCACCTCTAACACGTCCAGGATGCTCTGGGTTACCCAGAGCAACTGTCAATTCATCCCTTGTGCCCTGAGGGATGAACGTGCCTTGTTTCCTCTGCTCGTGCAGCTCCCGCTAATCACCATAAACAGAAATTGGTAAGTTAACACCACAAATAATCAATATTCAAACGATTTCTCTAAGAGTTGTATTTTACCATTTTTGCAGCCGCCTCAGCAGTTACAGGCTTCTTTATTTCACCCTTCTTGTTTTGCCTGCCAGCTATCCAGATATCATGGCGAGGCATGGGTGTGGCAGACTCCTGAGTAGGAGCAGACTCCTGAGTAGCCGCAGACTCCGCCTGTAGTCTTTGGCGAACGCTTGCATAGCCTTTTGGACCCATAGTGTGGTCATGCACATTCAGTGCACGCCTTGCTTTTTGTGCGTCACTGAGGGCCTAGTTAGTATGCACATTAATGATTTGGTTAGTAGCACTAAATGCTAATCTTGAATAGGTGAATACAATGTATATTAATTAAATTAGGAGTGACGCCTAATACCTTGAATTCTTCAGATTTTCTTGAAGCAACAAAATTGTCCCAATCTTCTTTGTCCAAGAAGTTCCATTGTTCAAGGGCTGACTTCTTCTTCTTATCACCCTCTTTTATGTATTCTCTGTTTAGATTTGTCCTATAATTCCTAAGCATCTTTCCAGCGCGTTGCATCACATTTTTACGATGCAACTTCTCATCCAATGCAAACAGATTCTGTAAAATAGAAATGTTATTAACTAGTATCCAAAATAGAATTGCAAATAATAGAATTTGTAATCTACAAAATAGAATTGCAAATAATAATAACTCACGCATAAATCCTTCCATATCAAGTCTTTTTTCCCTTGAGGAACTTTATGCCAATTGTCATACTTAACACCACAATGGCTCCGAGTGGTACACCCAAGATAGTTCACAAAATTATTGCGGTTCACTCCAATTGGATTTCCTCCATTATCAAACTCCACCACCAATTTAGATCCACTACCACTTAGCGCTAATAACTTCTTCAACAGAGTGATGCCCCTTTTCTTGTTAAGTGTCTGGTGTTGCGCATCAAGTTGCTCCAGTGCTTCAGTGGGTACAGGTGCATCAACCTAAAATTTGACAAAAATAAAACACACTAACTTAGCCCAATATAGAAATATAGGATATATGACATAACTAGAAGATAATGAATTTTATAGAAATACAAGATATGTTTTTAGAACTTACATTAGTATCCTCGCCATGCTCGTCATGGACAGCATGCTCATCATGGACTTCATGCTCATCATGGACATCATGCTCATCATGGTCAGCCATCTGAAAATGTCATTAAAAAGGCAAACATTTAGCATTTCTATTAACTAGAAAAAGGCAAACATTTAGCATTTGTATTAACTAGAAAAAGGCAAACATTTAGCATTTGTATTAACTAGAAAAAGGCAAACATTTAGCATTTGTATTAACTAGAAAAAGGCAAACATTTAGCATTTGTATAAACATACATGTCTCTAAAATTGTGATCTTTTATCAATTAACAATCCTTCATTGTGATCTCCGCGCACATATAAGTCATCATTAGCTTCAATATTTTGTGGAGTTGGCAACCCAACTGAGAATGGACTGGAGTCATCATACTTATCATAGTACTCTTCTTCATCTATAGGATCTTCAATGAACTGTCTTTTACCATGAAGAACAACCAACCATTTCTCATTTGCAGGATCATCGATATAGAATATTTGTTTCGCCTGTGATGCCAATATGAATGGTTCACCCTTCTCGCCAATCTTTTCAAAGTTCACCAAAGTGAAACCCAATTCATCCACTATAACTCCTTTGGTGTTATCAACCCAATTACATTTAAAGAGCGGAATTTTGAAATCTATGTAGTCAAACTCCCAAATGTCCTCAATGACACCGTAATATGACATTTTAGCTTCACGTGGACTCTTATCCTTTGCACTTGCAAAGTACATAGTCGACGCTTGAAGAGTGACCCCACTATTTTGGACGACACTCTTATCATCTTGGCGCTTTGTGTAATATGTGAATCCATTAATGTCAAACCCTTCATAAGACATAACATTCGGTTTTGGTTTAAAGGCGAGGCATTTGATAGTTTCTGTAATATCATGTGGTGTTTGAGATAGTTGATGTAAGACTTTATCTTCAAACCACTTAGTAAAAGTCTTATTATGCTCTCTAGCAAGCCACATTGAACTTGCTCGAGGATGTTGTCTCTTTATGAAATTGGTATGTTCCTCGATATAAACACTCACTTCATCCATATTGTGTAAAATATACAAGTGAGCTTGTTCCAACTGCTCACGGCTGATTACTTTCACCCGTGATCCCAAAATTCCTTTGCCCTCCTCAATATTCTTGTCATTATCAGGAGTGTCATTACCACTGAGAAAGTCATTGCAAAAATCCATAACCTCTCTCGCCACATAACCTTCAATAATACTCCCTTCAGGCCGATAACGGTTTCGAACATCACCTTTAAAAACGCTCATGTATCGTTCAAAGGGATACATCCAATGCAAGAAAACTGGTCCCAACATTTTCACTTCCCTAGTCAAGTGGACAACAAGATGTACCATGATATCAAAGAACGAAGGAGGGAAATACATCTCAAGCTGACATAGGGTAACAACCACTTCTCTTTGCAAATTATCGAGAGTATCAGGGTCAATAACTTTGCTGCATAGACTGTTGAAAAAGAAACAAAGTCTGGTAATCGCAAACCTTACATGCTTCGGCAATATAGATCGAATTGCCACGGGCAATATTTGTTGCATTAGAGTGTGACAATCATGAGATTTAAGACCTATCAACTTCAGATCTTTCATTGATACCAATCTACGGATGTTGGATGAGTAACCATGTGGCACCTTAACATTTACCAAGCATTCACAAAAAGTTTTCTTCTCCTTTCTAGACAACGTGTAACAAGCGGGAGGTAAGTATGTTCTTTTATTACCCATTTCACGTAATTCTGTTAATTCTGACCTTATTCCCATTTCACGTAGGTCCAGTCTGGATTTTATCCCATCTTTAGTCTTACCTGGTATATTTAATAGAGTACCAGTGATGCTATCACAGACATTTTTCTCAACGTGCATTACATCGATACAATGCCTGACTGTCAAAGAACTCCAATAAGGAAGATCCCAAAATATTGACTTCTTCTTGAATGAAGAATTGTCACTCCGTGTGGCCATACTACATTGTGATTTCTTACCAAATTCATTGACAATGTCTTTTACTCTTTCATAAACAACATCCCCTGGTATAGGTTTAGGTGCACTTCGTTCATCATTCCATCCATTGAATGCTTTGCGCTTCCTACGATACGGGTGGAATTTTGAAAGAAACCTTCGATGACCAAGATATACAGTCTTGCCGCCATGTTTTAGTCTTATTGAATCAGTGTTTTCTTCACATATAGGACACGCTTTAGCTCCTTTGACACTATATCCAGACAAATTCCCATATGCTGGAAAGTCATTAATAGTGCAAAACAACATAGCGTGCAAACGAAATGTCTCTCTTGCTGAAGCATCATAGGTCATCACACCTTCAGCCCAAAGTTTCTTTAAGTCATCAATCAAAGGTTCAAGATAAACATCGATATCATTTCCGGGTTGTTTAGGGCCCGATATCAACAATGACAACATAACATACTTATTTTTCATACACATCCAGGGAGGAAGATTGTATATAACAAGCATGACTGGCCAAGTGCTATGTTGGCTGCTCAATGTCCCGTACGGATTCATTCCATCTGTACAAAGCCCAAGTCTTAGATTCCTATCTTCTTCACCAAATTTAGGGTACAATAGATCAATCTTCTTCCACTGTGGGGAATCAGACGCATGTCGTAGGATCCCATCATTATTTTTCTTAACATCTGCATGCCACCTCAGATTCTTCGCATCTTTCGGATTTGCAAACAAGCGTTGAAACCGTGATATTATAGGTAGATACCACAACACCTTGGCAGGAGAACCAGTTTTGGACTCCCCCGAAGTCGTCAATTTATACCGTGACGCACCACATTTTGGACAATCTTTCAAATCTACATAGTCCTTTTGAAATAATACACAATCATTCGGGCATGCGTGTATCTTCTTGGCCTCCATTCCCATTGGGCACAACATTTTCTTTACCTGGTATGTTGAGATTGGAAGCTCGTTTCCTTCAGGAAGCATTTCTTTCAACAAAGTCAACAATGAAGTGAAGCTTTTGTCGCTCCATCTATTGTTAGCTTTCAACTTATACAATCTCAAGACAGCGCTAAGCTTCGTAAACTTAGCACAACCTGTGTATAACGGTATCTCAGCATCATGCACAATGTTTGTAAAGATAGGAGGTGGATCGGTGTGCTCTACCCTACAACTATCCAGCATCGCATCAACGATGTCTACAATGAAGCCGGATTCCATACAAACAGTATATAATTTAGTGATTGTTCATTCTAATTTATACCAATGTACAAGTAATATAAAAAACAATGATTGTTCACATTCTAGGCCAACAAACACATGTGATGTCATTCTTATATATAATAAATGTGTACCACCTATCCCATCCTTGAACACCTAATCTCACTAGTAAGTGTATAATGTGTATTGGGTTTTCGAGAAAATTTCGGCAGCATTTCCCCGCTGTTCTCTAAGTACATATGTACTTAGAGAACAAACGGGGAAATGCTACCAAAATTTTCTCGAAAACCCAATACACATTATACACTTACATCCTAAGTGAGATTAGGTGTTCAAGAACAGTCCCAAACCGGGGACTATCCAAGATTTACTCCTAATGAGTCAATCTTGGACGGGTTTCTAGGCCAACAAACACATTTGATGTCATTCTTATATATAATAAATGTGTACCACCTATCCCATCCTTGAACACCTAATCTCACTAGTAAGTGTATAATGCGTAATTGGTTTTCAAGAAAATTTCGGCAGCATTTCCCCGCTGTTCTCTAAGTACATATGTACTTAGAGAACAAACAGGGAAATGCTACTGAAAGTTTCTCAAAAACCCAATACACATTATACACTTACATCCTAAGTGAGATTAGGTGTTCAAGAACAGTCCCAAACCGGGGACTATCCAAGATTTACTCCTAATGAGTAAATCTTGGACGGGTTTCTAGGCCAACAAATACATGTGTTGCATTCTTATATATAATAATTGTCTATAAACTACATGCAACATGGTTAATCCTAATCAACAGAGCATTATTAAATAATAAATCAAGAAATCAATAGTTTCAAACAAAAGGTCTAGGAATCTTTACTAGACATTATATGTATCCCTAATCATCATATTTAACATACTACATTATTTTGAACATCCAGATCAGATTAAGATCATACTATGTTATAACATATTATCGAAGGAAACATATTCTTCATGTAGTGTTGATTCTAGAAGTCTAAGAAGGGAATCTGAGAATTTTAGATGCTTACAGTCTCTAAGGGATAGAAGTAAGGAATAATTTATACCTTTTCTAGTTAAGGATTTTGTAGATACTTGGACTAGTCCTAAATGAAGAAAGTTGTATCTTAGATTATTTTTTATCATGTTTAGATCTCTTTCAGATAGAAGTTGTATGCATTCCTATGAAGGTGTAACTCATATAGTTTTTTCAGTATCCTTAATGTAATAATTAGATATCAAATGAAAACTACCTTTTGAGTAAATGGTGGCGTAGGAAGGTCCAGTTTTGCATTGGAATGAATGGTGACATAGTAAGGGGCAATTTACATTTGGATAATCGATAGAAGTGAGTGACTAGAGGTGAATTAGGGTTTGTAATTAAAGGGTGTATAATTTTCTTAGGATTTAAAGGAGAATATCTACATAAAATTGCAATAAAAAACAACAACATGATGAACATGATGAATATGATATCAAATGAAAACTACCTTAGTCAGAGATAAAGATGTGTCTAAGAACAGTTATCAAAATTTCTAGTATATAGTTCTTTTTTTATAATTGTCTAAGAACACTGACTCCAGAAAACCAGTTGGCGCATACCTGTTGGCGCGGGAGGCAGCGGGAGTCAGGTGGAAGCTGATGGCGTGGCGGCGAGCTCCAGGTGTCAAGCAGGAGTCGGCGGCGCCGTCGGCGGCGAGCTCCAGTCAGGCAGGCCGCGGCGGCGATCAGCTCCAGGCGTCAGGCAGGCTGAGGCGGCGAGCTCCAGGCTCGTCAGGCGTCGGCGGCGAGCTCCAGCAGCAGTGGCGGCGGAGAAGGGGGCGCCGGAGTAGCAGTGGCGGCACGACGGCGCTGTCGTGGAGAAGAAGGAGAAGAGAATCGACGGCGACAGGGTGGGAAATCGACGGAGAAGTAGAAAAAGGGCTCACAATGAAACAGAAGAAGAGGAAGAGTCGGGCATCGCGGGTTATAAAGTCCCAAATAGCGTCGGTTTTTTACAACAACCGACGCCTAAACATCTTTAGCGTCGGTTGTCTGAGAAAACCGACGTCCAACTGGGCGATAATTTCATGAAATTGTTTGGCGGGAACCACCTTCAGCGTCGGTTATCCTTTAATCACCGACGCTGAAGGTGACACTTTTCGCGCAAATTTTCATCAGACATAGGCGTCGGTTTCTACCTAAATAACCGACGCTGAAAAGGACACTATTTTTCGCGGGCGACTTTAAGCGTCGGTTTGTTATAAACAACCGACACTGAAGACAAAGAGGTACCCGTGTCTGGCTGGTCTTCGAATATAGACGTCGGTTTTCGTAAACAACCGACGCCTAACATAGAAGGCGTCGGTTTTTCTTAATAACCGACGCCCAGAAAAGTGTCACTGAATGCTATTTCTGTAGTAGTGTAGAGTTTATGCCTTTCAAAGAGACTGTAGATGTATCATAGTTGACTCCACCTAGAAAACCCCAACACAATGATCTATTAGACAGATATAATGACACCTTATTGAATATGGTAAAATCTATAATTATTTTAGCTAATATTCTATATTCCTTATGTTCTTGAAATTACAATGTTTACACTGAAAGACATACTTATAAAATGGTTTAAAGGACACCATATGTGATATGGTGTGTGAAGGAATATTCTTTTGAGTATTTTATGAATATTTGGGGATGTGAAGCTTATGTCAAGAAACATTTTTTATGAAAATCTTGGACCTAAATACGATAAGTATACATTGTTGGACAACTTAACAACAGTGATACTACATCTATATACAATACAATGTTCATTGCTATAACTATTGTGTTTTTGAAAAGGAATCTATTAGCAACGGAACTACTAGGATGGAAAATATTTTTTGATTAAGTTTGAGGTCAACAAGATAATATTAAACCTAAGGAGGAGCATGAGTAACAAAGTGACTCACAAGATATTATGGAATCTCTAATTCTCATGCAGCATAAGAACCTCAAAGGTCTAGTTGGACACTTATGGGGTTAGACAGATTTGGATTTCTCATGAATTGCTCATATGGTTTATTTGTCATAAGGGTTGATGAGATAACAACATACAATGAGGCCATTAGGAATCCATATAGTAAATGACTGGAGATCGTGAGGTATGAGATGGACTCAATATATGCCCAAAATATGCTCTTTGATAGATGCACTTGAATGGGGAAATCCTATAGGGTGCGAATGGGTCCTCGATAAGAAGATTGACATAGATCATAATGTAAAGTACTATAAAGGGTGATGTATTATAGATGGTTTCATCAAGATTATGATTGCTATTGCATCTTATCATAACTATGAGATTTGAAAAATAGCTGTAAAAATGCATTCATTAATGGAGATCTTATAGATGATCTATACCTGACAAATCTTGAAGATTTTTTCACTCCAAATGAAGCATATAAATTATGTAAGATACAAAGTTCAACATAGGATTATGGAAAGCATCTAGAAGATGGAATCTTCATTCTAATGAAACAATCAAAGAGTTTATCATTGTGAAAAATGGAGATAAAGCTTATGTTTACAAGAATATTAATGGAAGCATGATTGTATTTCTCATATTGTATTTGGATGACATACTATTGATGGAAAATGACATACTACTAAAAAATTAAGATCTACTAAGAGAGATCTAGAAGGCTTCTTTGTCCAAGTCAAAGTGCATATATTGACAAAATATTGAAGAGGTTTAACATGCATGATTCTAAGACAAGAAACTTACAAATATACCATGAAATAAGTATGTCAAGATCCCAATGTCCCAAATGGAACAGAGGAAACATATGAGTTTGATTTCATATGCATATGCAATTGGCTCTCTCATGTATGCAATGTTATGTATACGCCCCCATGACTCATTTGTTTTGAGAATGAAAACCATATACTAGCAAGATTCATATGAAGGTCACATGATTGTGTCAAGAATTACCTTGGGTATTTGAGGAGAAGGATACATTCTCGATATATAGTGGAGAGGAAGAGTTAGTTGTACATGAGTACACTGATGGAAGCTAATCGACAATGATGACTTCAAATTCCATTTGCAAGTCATGTTTTACCTAAATAATAGAGTTGTAAGATGTAAGGATTTCAAGCAAGATATAGTAGTTGACTCTCAAATAAAGGCAGAATAATTTCAATGTAAAATAAAACAAACAGAGTAGCATGGATCAAGACATTTATTAGTGAACTTGGGGTGGTTCCAAGCATTGTGATGCAGTAGAGACTTATTATGAGAATAATGGATCCATTGCACATGCTAAGGAACCCAGGTTACAGTAACACTCAAAGGACATACTACGATGTTATCATTTCATACATGAATTCCTATAACAAGGATATCGATATATATATATATATATATATATATATATATATATATATATATAGTTGGAGAGTAGAAAATGAAAGAAATATTACAAATTCATTGACAATTGAACTTTCATAGGATAAGAATGATGGTCATTTTTTGTCACATGGAATTAGATTCATGAATGATTAGATCTAGTTCAAGTGGGAGAATGTCAGTTCTATGTCATGAGAGCCATCATATGATAATTGTAATGGGATACTTCATACATGATTTAATTATGAAACCAAAGGAAATCCCATTTATTATATTGATTTCTATATTAAGATAATGGTTAGGAATACTAATCCTCTAATAATATTTTGACTCGATGATATATAGTTTTGGTTGATGACTTGAAGATGAGATCAATTGTATGCTTAGAGTGTTCATTCTTGTTATGTCCCGAATCAGATATTATTATGTATACTATATGACAACAATAATACATGAACCTAGTGCTTGTTTGACTGATGATCATGTCTCTTTAGTATATTGGATATCAGGTTAGAAACATAGTTACTTGTTATTAGAACAAGTTGTAGTGGACAAAGTGACCTTGAGAAAAGAAAAACGGAAACCATATCATGGCACATGAGTCATATCACAATCTGACATAATCCTTAGACCTAAAGTCACAATAATGATCACATGTTGTTACATGTCCTTTAACACTGCTTAACATGACATTTAATATGGGTTACCGTATTGACAGTGATAGGGTGAATTCACTCTAACACTTTTGGAATATTGTGGATATAAATGAATTTGTCTCTCATTGAGTGATATCCCTGATCACTTAATTAGAGTAAACTATACAATCATGCTCATCTGATTCAATATATGATATTAAGCATACTGAATCAAAATAGTCTACTCTATATGAAGAACTATAGATTGAAAATTAAGAAAATGACTCATTCATGCCTTAGATTCATTCTAGATGTCGCTCATTGCTTGTGATGCCTTTGACATGACTGAAAACAAAATGTGAACCCTATGGGGTCAGACACTAAGGAATGCTCAAGGAAAATTGAGTTTGCAAACACGCTCATAATCGTAGTTCTTTTGAATTATGTAAACACTGAATATTGATCCAACTGATCAACTCAATGATTGGTAAATCAATAGATTGGTTGATTGCCACATGACTGACTGATTAATATTGGAGAAACTAACCAACTGAGCAAGTCAATTAATTGATTTGTTATTTTCAATGGAAAAGAAGAAAATAGGAGAATCAATAGAAAATGATTCTAATTGGTCAAATGATTCAAAACTAGAAGGTTTCAATACATTTGCGATGATTGGTTGGGTCACAACCAAACGATTAGAGTTCAATCTGAGTATTTCCTACTTTGAGTCTGATGGAGGATTTGCAACCAGGAAAAGATTAAGATTTTAGGAAATCCTAACCCATGACTCCTCTATAACTTCTCAAAAGTTTATTCCTTTGAGACAAAGAAAGAAAAATCCCTATGACAACACCATATAGTCGGTGAATCAAAAGAGTAATTGATGCTAGCACATTGAAAAATTAAGTTTCACTTCAACTTGAAGGTCAATGTGGTCTCTTATGTGTTCATTTCATCTAAACAATTTTGGTCCACGAGGCCTCTATGTAGATGAAATGAACACATAAAAGACCATATTGGCCTCCAAGTTGAAGTGAAAATGATTTTTTTTCACGTGTCTTGGCCCCGCAAACTAAATTTTTTTATCCACGTGGGCAATGTGTCATGCCTTGACATTGACTGGACTCCACGGGCGGCACCGTGCACGGGGGACACAATGTTCCAGAAAAGCACCATATCAATGATTAAAACCTAAAGGTTCTTTGATGGATATAAAAATATAAAATACATGCTATTCTGTTCTATTGGTCATAAATAAAATACCCTGTAAGCTTGCACTTTTCGTCTCACCTGAAGTATTAGAAATTTGTGCCGCTCACAGGTTGGAACCAGATCACGACGCCGTCGGCGGCCAACAGCAATCTGGCTTCGGCCTGCAGTATGGCGTGTTTCTTGACAAAGAAAGGGGTGGTACACCTCATCCCATGACAGAGAGATTAATTCCAACCCGAAGACAACGTAAAAGCAAGGTCAACGGATGTTCTGAAATAAATCTTTAAGCTAATGACATTCTTATTGGAACTCGAAGCTTTCATGGCATCTGAAGATAAGTGTGGTACGGATCTGTCGAAAGAGAGCATGCGTTATATCATTCTGGACTCATTTCGGCGACCGCGTCCCACAGTTTGAGTTACAAGCTCGACCTCTATAGTATACAAGTTCATCATGAACGACGACATCATCTGAATACACCTCATCGAGGGAACAATGTACGAAGGGTGTCCATCATCTGAGTTGGGGGAAACGCGAGACAATGCAAGTTTATTATTATCTAGTCACAGGTGGTCAGCCGGTAATTGCTGCAGGCCAGAAACATACCGAAGAGGTGGAGAAAGGAAGGAGGAAATCTACGTGCAGCATCCCTTGTCGGAGACAATATATGAGCCAAAACTGCCAGTGTGGAAAAATCACTAGAAAAATCTTACCAAAAATCTTATGCAGTTGAGTAAGCATGCACCATGCGACGAACAAGCTCATCGGAATCCGACCGCGTATTTGCTCGCATCATCTCTCTGCTAAGCATGGGCAGTTACGCCCACAGCTTGAGCCGATTGTACTTGATGTCACCGACCAGCTGCCTTGTCGGACCGGAAGGTCCGCAGCTTGATATGACGAGAAGCCACAGTAGGCCGCTACGGGGAATTCGGTCTGGAGTCAGTGTGGCAATGTCACGTCGTGTTTGTTCCCGTTGGCGCCCCAGCCATGGGTTTCAGTTTTGACCATGCTTTTCCGTACTGAGTACGGAAAGAAGACGACTGTGGGCGTGTGATGGAGGTCGGTTAGCTATTTTTTGTATTTTCTTAATGACGGGGAAATCCTCATTTACATTGGCAGATCTTGAGAAGAAGTTTTAAGGAGGCCAAAAACACACCTATATAATTAGAGTCTATTAAACTTGTTAAGTCTACAGTTGATATAATTTCTCTCTTATTAAATTAAAAACCAGAAATAAATATTAAAAACAAAACATAAAATTGACATACAGTTCTAAAAATAAAACACAAAATTTAAAGTTTGCATATAATTTTCTTGTTTAGAGTATGGCATTGCTTTATTTTGATATTGAAATCAGTTTTTAATCTACTCTATTTAAATGCTTGGCCAATATAACTCTCCAAGAGAATAATCATCATGTAAATGAAAAACTCATAATTCGTGATTGAATTAATTGTGAAGTTTTGCCTTGATAAATATCTTTGTTGACATTTGCACACACTTGTTGTGACAAAAATCAAATGAGTAAAAGTGGGATGAATAAGTCTAAACAATGAGTAGATACGAGATGCTAAATTTTTAAAAAGAAGAAACATGACGATGTATAATAAATTTATCTAATCATACATTCTTTGGAAAATCTGACTTCTAAACTCACAAGGCAAATAAGTATATAGGAATATATGGATACTATGATGTTAGCAGTTTGTTGGAGAAATTGAAAAACTACACCGAAATTTGGGATAAGAAAGAGCATAGACATGGCCTATTCAGTTAATTCAAGAAAATGAGTTTTATATAAGAAAACTATTATCTATCAAGGATAGAGGATCCACGAGGTTATATTCTTCAATTAGGGGCCTCGACCATCAATGGAAACAAAAGATCATGCCTCCTCAAACTCCCTCTATAGTTAGAATCCACCTCGAGAAGGATCTTACCTTCGCCTTCAATAGGTTGAGATGTATCAGTCTAGATGTTTTATCCATTATCTCAGTGACTTGTGATAAACCTAAACTAGGATAATCTTCCTAGCTAGTGTTCCCGATCAGCAACCCTGTGCCCTACACCTCTAGTCTATATAAGACATTATAAGCTTACATCCAGCAGAAAAAGCAAGAAATCAAATCTCCCTAGTCACCTTCAACACTTGGGAGTCACCCCAAAAATCCTGACCACCAATCCAACCACCTACATGAAAAACAACCTTGACAGAGCTTCTCAGTCAGCGTTTGGATGCACCAAGGAATTTGAGAACATCTAACATGCACCCATCGTTCCTTAACAAGACTTAAACCTTTATTTTTTTATAATCTTTTCCTGCTAGTTGTCCACAGTTTTGGCCATCACAGACCACCTCTAGTGTCTTGCCAACTCCCATAAAGGTTTGCGGAGTTTCTTTCCACAATCCTGTGGAACCCGGGGATGGGAGGTCAACCCTGTGGATTGATTCACCTAGGTGAGCCTTGGGTTCTTTTGCGAGGAAGAAGAAGAAGACCCAATGTGCTAGAACCAAACTACCCCTGAGTACCTATTGAACCAAACCATAGTGTCTGGGGCAGTGCAATCATTCCCCTTGGTCCCTATCCAACTGAGTTAAATAATGAGAAAGCTATATATTGCTGATGTGGCATCAATTGATCTAGTTGATTCTATTTTATCTTGAAATAAATATAGTAAATGAACCATAGCTCATATCACAATGAACATATATATATGAAAGATAAAATGATTTGAAGAGCTAGTTTTGATTCGAGTTTCAAAAGTATAGACAATACTCACACTTATGGTGATTATTGTATGTAAACCCTAACTTTTTATGATATGTTGCAAATCATGCTCAATATGATTATTTGTGATATAATATGATGTTGGTGAATAGTGATGAGATCATAATATATTGATTCATATTAGGATGATATTAATGATCTTTTAGGCATTCTAAGCTATTAATAAGAAAATTAGGATTTTGAGACTAACATGTACATCATATCATTATCCTAACAAGCATAACCTAATTTAGTCATTCATAATGACAATATGTTTCATATACAAAGTAGGGTTACATCTAGTGTGTAATTAGGTTTTACAACCCTTGGTCTCATGATATGATGGAATTGGGGTTTGTCACCCTTATTCCTTATCCAAACCTAAGATAATTCTAAACCCTATCTTAGCACGTATGTTAGGTCTAGTTAGTATGTAATGAATGTTGGTGACACATTAGGGATATACATACGTGCAAATAATGTTGATTGACTATGTTGATTGCTTAGATGTTCGAATACATGCTTAAGGTATTTAAAATACACTACATGGTTCTATATTGAGGTACATGGTTACTTATGAGTACTCGCATTATCAACTTCTGATGTTTTTTCTGGATGATTTGTGAAGTATTGATTTGATGAATAAACCGTTAATTGTTTATTTACATTCTATTTAACTATAATGCCACTATGAGTATCACACAATGAACTATAATGTTTTGAACCATGGGTTACATATGTCAAGGGATAATACACATAAGTCCATGGATATACAATTATTACACTGACATACCATACCAGGAATGGGTTAGCACATGCAATGCAAACACAAGTTCATATGTGCAAGTAATTTGATTGTTAGCATTATATATTTTTATCATACTCACACACATTTTTGTTTGACAATGTACACAATATAGAAATATATTGATCCACCTATTTAATTGTCAGCAGCTTTGGTAACTGCCATAGATGTAGATAGAAGATATGGAGTTTCTGCTGAAATCAGTTGAAGACATTGAAGTAAATACCAGGGAGGATTAGTGTGATGCTTCTTCTCATACATGCAATTTCTCATGTATATGCTAGTTTCCTCTAAAGAATACATGCAACTCCATGGAGCAGCCTCATTATAAATTGTGTACCCAATCTTTGTTTAATTAATGGAAAATATTTATTATTATTTATTATTTGTTGAATCTAGATCTTAGAAAAGTTAGGTATTGTCTCTCAAATTTAAGTTCCACCTCCATTGGGGGACACTCAAACATGGGGGTTGTTACATTTGGTATCAGAGCCTAGATTTATCAAATAATGCTTAATAGCTGACTATTTCAAACAATCAATAGAATTATAAGGAAAATTATTAGGGCATAACCTATGGGTAATGGTGTCTAGAAAGAATCATGACTTTGGGTGCTAGAAATATTTTCCTCCGCACCATCAAGTTGGTATATAGAGACTCCCTTAGCCAATCTAATACCTTCCTAGCCAGAATTTAGGGTTTGCCTTAAATAATATTGCTCTAAGTTTTCTTATCTCTAATTTTGTCGAATTATCATCCCCTTTCTCAATAAAACATAAAATTACTTCCCTCTTCATCTAAGGATAGGGTCCAGAAGAAGTAAGTTGAAGGCATTGTCTCAATTGAAGTACTTAAAAATGTAAATCAAAGATACATGTAGGGAATATGTGACATGTACCTCTAGAGAGAGGGTTTAGAACAAGAAATGAAATCACAAATTCATATGTGCCAATAATTTGATTCTCGGTATTATATATTTTTATCATACTTGCACACATTTTGGTTGCAAAGTGTACATAGTATAGTGATATACTGATCCACGTTTTTAATTGTCAGCATTTTTGATAGCTTCCACAGATGAAGATAGTAAGACATGGAGTTTCAGATGAAATCAATTGAAGACATTAAAGTAAATATCAAGGAGGATAAGTTAGATGCTTCTTATCATACATGTTGTTTCACATGCATATGCTAGTTTCATCTAAATATGCATGTAACTCCTTAGAGGAGCCTCATATAAATTTTGTATCCAATCTTTGTTAAGTTAATGGAAGACACTTATTATTATTTGTTATTTTTTGAATCTAGATCCTGGAATAGTCAGGTTTTGTCTCTTGACTTTAAGTTCCACGTTCATTGGGGGACACACACACATGGGGGTCATTACATTTGGTATCAGAGCCCATATTTATCAAATAATATTTTTATAGTTGATAATTTCATATAATTGATATAATTATAAGAAAACTAATTAGGGCTAAGCTATGGGTAATAGTGTCTAGAAAGGATCATGACTTTGGGGGCTAGCAAGATTTTCTTCCGCACCATCAAGTTGGTATGTGGAGACTCCCTTAGACAATGCAATAAATTTCTAGTTAGAACCTAGGATTTGTGTGAAGTCATATTTTTCTAATCTCCAATTTCGACCAATTCTCATCACCTTGCTTTAAAAAACCTAATATTACTTCCCTCATCATCTACAGATAGGGTTTCAAGAAGAAGTTTAAGGCATATTTCACAATTAAAATACATAAAAGTGTAAATCATAGATACATGTAGGGAGTATGTGACATGTACCTATACTGAGGATAAACCTTAAAGATACTCAGGCATGAGTGGGAAAACCCAATCATCCATAAAGGACCTCAATGGAATAACCAGTAGGGTATGGAAACCTTAATGGGTCAAGGGCATATGAAAACTCTAAACCTAAATTTGTTCCCTAACCCTAAGTAGTGGGAGTAGTATATGTGAAATAATAACCCTACACAATTAAACCCTAAGTAGGGGTAAGGGTAATATTGGGTAATCCAATTTAGGTACCACAAATTTAGATACATTGGTTTTTGATACATGCAAGATAAGGAATAATCACTAGTACATAACCGACCTTTAGTGTCATATATTTAAGTCCTTTAGTGTCAGTTTTTAAGCGACACCTATGTGGGCATCGCTAAAAGCCCAATCATTATGCGTCGGTTCTCAAACTGATGCCACAACCCTTCACGCGCCACTAAAAACGCACCAGCAGGGGGGTATAGGCGTCAACTATTAGCTTTGAAACCGACGCCATATACCTTCGCGCCATAGAAAGGGCGCCATCTGGGGCACTATCAGTGTCAGTTTATTAGTGATAACTGACGCCATTTCACCCGCTGCCACGGTCATGCTGGCCAGCACGGCCGTAGTGTCTGGCCCGCTGCCACGACTGTGCTGGCCAGCACAGCCGTGGTGTCTGGCCTCATTAGGGAAATCGACGTCAGTTACTAGTAGGGAAACTGACACTGTAACCATTTGTCGTCGGTTTTATACAAAGAACCGACGCCTATTTTATGTTTTTTTTCTGTCAGTCTGCAGACCTGCTGTGGCTGGTCGCAGGATGAGAAACCTACAGTTCAGTTATGAAATGCAGGTTTTACGACATCCATTGATATCATCCAGTTATGAAAGAAGACGACTGTGGGCGTGTGATGGAGGTCGGTTAGCTATTTTTTGTATTTTCTTAATGACGGGGAAATCCTCATTTACATTGGCAGATCTTGAGAAGAAGTTTTAAGGAGGCCAAAAACACACCTATATAATTAGAGTCTATTAAACTTGTTAAGTCTACAGTTGATATAATTTCTCTCTTATTAAATTAAAAACCAGAAATAAATATTAAAAACAAAACATAAAATTGACATATAGTTCTAAAAATAAAACACAAAATTTAAAGTTTGCATATAATTTTCTTGTTTAGAGTATGGCATTGCTTTATTTTGATATTGAAATCAGTTTTAATCTACTCTATTTAAATGCTTGGCCAATATAACTCTCCAAGAGAATAATCATCATGTAAATGAAAAACTCATAATTCGTGATTGAATTAATTGTGAAGTTTTGCCTTGATAAATATCTTTGTTGACATTTGCACACACTTGTTGTGACAAAAATCAAATGAGTAAAAGTGGGATGAACAAGTCTAAACAATGAGTAGATACGAGATGCTAAATTTTTAAAAAGAAGAAACATGACGATGTATTATAAATTTATCTAATCATACATTCTTTGGAAAATCTGACTTCTAAACTCACAAGGCAAATAAGTATACAGGAATATATGGATACTATGATGTTAGCAGTTTGTTGGAGAAATTGAAAAACTACACCGAAATTTGGGATAAGAAAGAGCATAGACATGGCCTATACAGTTAATTCAAGAAAATGAGTTTTATATAAGAAAACTATTATCTATCAAGGATAGAGGATCCACGAGGTTATATTCTTCAATTGGGAGCCTCGACCTTCAATGGAAACAAAAGATCATGCCTCCTCACACTCCCTCTATAGTTAGAATCCACCTCGAGAAGGATCTTACCTTCGCCTTCAATAGGTTGAGATGTATCAGTCTAGATGTTTTATCCATTATCTCAGTGACTTGTGATAAACCTAAACTAGGATAATCTTCCTAGCTAGTTTTCCCGATCAGCAACCCTGTGCCCTACACCTCTAGTCTATATAAGACATTATAGGCTTACATCCAGCAGAAAAAGCAAGAAATCAAATCTCCCTAGTCACCTTCAACACTTGGGAGTCACCCCAAAAATCCTGACCACCAATCCAACCACCTACATGAAAAACAACCTTGACAGAGCTTCTCAGTCAGCGTTTGGATGCACCAAGGAATTTGAGAACATCTAACATGCACCCATCGTTCCTTAATAAGACTTAAACCTTTATTTTTTTTTAATCTTTTCCTGCTAGTTGTCCTCAGTTTTGGCCATCACAGACCACCTCTAGTGTCTTGCCAAGTCCCATAAAGGTTTGTGGAGTTTCTTTCCACAATCCTGTGGAACCCAGGGATGGGAGGTCAACCCTGTGGATTGATTCACCTAGGTGAGCCTTGGGTTCTTTTGCGAGGAAGAAGAAGAAGACCCAATGTGCTAGAACCAAACTACCCATGAGTGCCTATTGAACCAAACCATAGTGTCTGGGGCAGTGCGATCATTCCCCTTGGTCCCTAGCCAACTGAGTTAAATAATGAGAAAGCTATATATTGCTGATGTGGCATCAATTGATCCAGTTGATTCTATTTTATCTTGAAATAAATATAGTAAATGAACCATAGCTCATATCACAATGAACATATATATGAAAGATAAAATGATTTGAAGAGCTAGTTTTGATCCGAGTTTCAAAAGTATAGACAATACTCACACTTATGGTGATTATTGTATGTAAACCCTAGCTTTTTATGATATGTTGCAAATCATGCTCAATATGCTTATTTGTGATATAATCTGATGTTGGTGAATAGTGATGAGATAATAATATATTGATTCATATTAGGATGATATTAATGATCTTTTGGGCATTCTAAGCTATTAATAAGAAAATTAGGATTTCGAGACTAACATGTACATCATATCATTATCCTAACAAGCATAACCTAATTTAGTCATTCATAATGACAATATGTTTCATATACAAAGTAGGGTTACATCTAGTGTGTAATTAGGGTTTACAACCCTTGGTCTCATGATATGATGGAATTGGGGTTTGTCACCCTTATTCCTTATCCAAACCTAAGATAATTCTAAACCCTATCTTAGCACGTATGTTAGGTCTAGTTAGTATGTTATGAATGTTGGTGACACATTAGGGATATACATACGTGCAAATAATGTTGATTGACTATGTTGATTGCTTAGATGTTCGAATACATGCTTAAGGTATTTAGAATACACTACATGGTTCTATATTGAGGTACATGGTTACTTATGAGTACTCGCATTATCAACTTCTGATGTTTTTTCTGGATGATTTGTGAAGTATTGATTTGATGAATAGAATGTTAATTGTTTATTTACATTCTATTTAACTATAATGCCACTATGAGTATCACACAATGAACTATAATGTTTTGAACCATGGGTTACATATGTCAAGGGATAATACAAATAAGTCCATGGATATACAATTATTACACTGACATACCATACCAGGAATGGGTTAGCACATGCAATGCAAACACAAGTTCATATGTGCAAGTAATTTGATTGTTAGCATTATATATTTTTATCATACTCACACACATTTTTGTTTGACAATGTACACAATATAGAAATATATTGATCCACCTATTTAATTGTCAGCAGCTTTGGTAACTGCCATAGATGTAGATAGAAGATATGGAGTTTCTACTGAAATCAGTTGAAGACATTAAAGTAAATACCAGGGAGGATTAGTGTGATGCTTCTTCTCATACATGCAATTTCTCATGTATATGCTAGTTTCCTCTAAAGAATACATGCAACTCCATGGAGCAGCCTCATTATAAATTGTGTACCCAGTCTTTGTTTAATTAATGGAAAATATTTATTATTATTTATTATTTGTTGAATCTAGATCTTAGAAAAGTTAGGTATTGTCTCTCAACTTTAAGTTCCACCTCCATTGGGGGACACTCGAAATGGGATTGTTACATTTGGTATCAGAGCCTAGATTTATCAAATAATGCTTAATAGCTGACTATTTCAAACAATCAATAGAATTATAAGGAAAATTATTAGGGCATAACCTATGGGTAATGGTGTCTTGAAATAATCATGACTTTGGGTGCTAGAAATATTTTCCTCCGCACCATCAAGTTGGTATATAGAGACTCCCTTAGCCAATCTAATACCTTCCTAGCTAGAATTTAGGGTTTGCCTTAAATAATATTGCTCTAAGTTTTCTTATCTCTAATTTTGTCAAATTATCATCCCCTTTCTCAATAAAACATAAAATTACTTCCCTCTTCATCTAAGGATAGGGTCCAGAAGAAGTAAGTTGAAGGCATTGTCTCAATTGAAGTACTTAAAAATGTAAATCAAAGATACATGTAGGGAATATGTGACATGTACCTCTAGAGAGAGGGTTTAGAACAAGAAATGAAATCACAAATTCATATGTGCCAATAATTTGATTCTCGGTATTATATATTTTTATCATACTTGCACACATTTTGGTTGCAAAGTGTACATAGTATAGTGATATACTGATCCACGTTTTTAATTGTCAGCATTTTTGATAGCTTCCACAGATGAAGATAGTAAGACAAGGAGTTTCGGATGAAATCAATTGAAGACATTAAAGTAAATATCAAGGATGATAAGTTAGATGCTTCTTATCATACATGTTGTTTCACATGCATATGCTAGTTTCATCTAAATATGCATGTAACTCCTTAGAGGAGCCTCATATAAATTTTGTATCCAATCTTTGTTAAGTTAATGGAAGACACTTATTATTATTTGTTATTTGTTGAATCTAGATCCTGGAATAGTCAGGTTTTGTCTCTTGACTTTAAGTTCCACGTTCATTGGGGGACACACACACGTGGGGGTCATTACATTTGGTATCAGAGCCCATATTTATCAAATAATATTTTTATAGTTGATAATTTCATATAATTGATATAATTATAAGAAAAATAATTAGGGCTAAGCTATGGGTAATAGTGTCTAGAAAGGATCATGACTTTGGGGGCTAGCAAGATTTTCTTCCGCACCATCAAGTTGGTATATGGAGAATCCCTTAGAAAATGCAATAAATTTCTAGTTAGAACCTAGGATTTGTCTGAAGTCATATTTTTCTAATCTCCAATTTCGACCAATTCTCATCACCTTGCTTTAAAAAACCTAATATTACTTCCCTCATCATCTACAGATAGGGTTTCAAGAAGAAGTTTAAGGCATATTTCACAATTAAAGTACATAAAAGTGTAAATCATAGATACATGTAGGGAGTATGTGACATGTACCTATACTGAGGATAAACCTTAAAGATACTCAGGCATGAGTGGGAAAACCCAATCATCCATAAAGGACCTCAATGGAATAACCAGTAGGGTATGGAAACCTTAATGGGTCAAGGGCATATGAAAACCCTAAAATGTAGGGTGTAGTCCCTAAGCCTAACTCTAAACCTAAATTTGTGCCCTAATCCTGGGTAGTGGGAGTAGTATATGTGAAATAATAACCCTACACAATTAAACCCTAAGTAGGGGTAAGGGTAATATTGGGTAATCCAATTTAGGTATCACAAATTTAGATACATTGGTTTTCGATACATGCAAGATAAGGAATAATCACTAGTACATAACCGACCTTTAGTGTCAGATATTTAAGTCCTTTAGTGTCGGTTTTTAAGCGACACCTATGTGGGCATCGCTAAAAGCCCAATCATTACGCGTCGGTTCTCAAACTGATGCCACAACCCTTCACGCGCCACTAAAAATGCGCCAGTAGGGGGGTATAGGCGTCAACTATTAGCTTTGAAACCGACGCCATATACCTTCGCGCCATAGAAAGGGCGCCATCTGGGGCACTATCGGTGTCAGTTTATTAGTGATAACTGACGCCATTTCACCCGCTGCCATGGTCATGCTGGCCAGCACGGACGTAGTGTCTGGCCCGCTGCCACGACTGTGCTGGCCAGCACAGCCGTGGTGTCTGGCCTCATTAGGGAAATCGACATCAGTTACTAGTAGGGCAACCAACACTGTAACCATTTGTCATCGGTTTTATACAAAGAACCAACGCCTATTTTATGTTTTTTTTTGTTAGTCTGCAGACCTGCTGTGGCTGGTCGTAGGATGAGAAACCTACAGTTCAGTTATGAAATGCAGGTTTTACGACATCCATTGATATCATCCAACAACAGGCCATAAACATGTAAAATTAACAACATAAATGTTCACACATTTAGCAACCTACAGTTCCATTTGATTTTCACACATGTAGAAACATTCATGTAGCAATCTCTAGTTCCATTCATTTTCACATTCACACATGTAGAAACATTCATATAGCAACCAACAGTTTCATTCATTTTCACTCAGACACATGTAGAAACATTCATACATGTAGAAACATTCACACATATTATAATTCAGAAATTCATTTACAAAATATCATTCTTTAGTCATTATTCACTATCAACATCCCAATTATATGTTAAAACCCCCACTACTTGTATGGTTGTTGTCCATTCTTTTCTGACATCATTTAATTCTTTTGTCATATAGGGAGCATGTACATCTGGTAAGGCCTTTCCTATATTGTGGTCAGTTTTAAGCACCTATAAAGAGAATGATGTATATATATAATTAATAATATATAAATAAGAGTGATATATTTCATATTATCTAATTAGACTATATATAATACCTCAAGAATGGTATCGATGTCCACTACGACATATTTGATAATCATGTGCATAAATCGCATCACATAGTATGCGCATGCCCGTCTGTTGTCTTGTGTAGCACACTACAAATTGAAACATACAAAATATTAAAAAATATAACTAATTAAGCATTGTTCACATAAATAATATATATATTGCAGTCGGGAACTTACTTCCACGTTTTTCCAAATTATTTGCTGGTTCTTTTTCCTGGGGACCTTTCCTCCAGCCTTTTTGAACTCATCTAAACCCCTACATGTTAATGTAACACATTACATTGCATAATTAAATAGTAATGTAATAACATATGTTAAAGAATATGAAAATGAAATATTTCTCACCGGAATAATGCCATTTTCATTTTGTGTCCATATTTTGAATTCAATTTAGTCCCCTTAGGATCTAGATAATAGACAGTGAACGTCTCAGGGACAATAAATAGTAACTCCCAATGCATACCACCAGAGGTAAAAAAAGTTAAAAAATTAATAACTCAAAATCCACAATAAAAATGTAATTTTCCTAAGTCCAAAATATAAGCAAAGTAAACTTACTCCACATTGAATGGAGCTATTATCAACGTCTTTTTATTTTGAGCAAAACTTATAAAAGCATCACAGCAGTATTGTTGAACTGGCAGAGGGTCTTTAGCTACTAGACTAATCAAAGATGGAATCAAAAATCCTACATGTTCGAATGAAAAATCTGCACATATCTTGTCTAAGTAGCTACAAAACATGTATTATGCATGCATTAATAAATAAGAAACCAGATCACCAGATCCTACACAAGGTATATGAATGTATAAAGAAGATCTCACCTTATCCAAGCTCTATTACAGATGTATTCAGCCAATCATATCGAAACAACTCCAAAATATCTTATATAAATAGGTTGCTTTCGTATGATTGACCTGCAACATCCGCATCTATAGAAATAGTTATAGGACAATTTATATCATGTTCGCCTAACCATATTGCCATACCCCTACAATCAAGACCTAACGAGATAGGTAGGTCTTGTGGAGCCCAACTTGGTAATGTAGGAGGTGGAGGTGGATGCCTAGATGTTGTGGATGTCTTCTTTTTAACATGTATATATATATAATTTCAGATCAACTGCCATCATATACACACACGAACAATCTAATGTAATGTAAATTTACCATACAGTTTCAGTATAGAGGACAACCACTTTTGGCCACAATATCAGTCCGCCTTCTGCCTCACCAAGCATTTCACAATCTGGGTGGGCATATGGCAATGGAAGATCCATTCAGTTGGGGAATATACGTAGCGGGCTCACACAAACCCAACCAGTTGGTAATGGAGACCCATGAAACATTTTCCCTAGTAGGGATGGGTAATCTGACGCCTCTGCAACGACAAATTATTTACTTTTTAGACGGCATGGCTTCAACCCCTACAAATTTTTGTGTAAAGAATGTTATATACATATATACATATCATCTTGAAAACATATCATCTTGAAAACACTATTTATTATGTCATAAAAATACTTACATTGGATGTTCTAGGTGGTGGGTCTACATGATTACTCCCAACCTCTGTAGTAGGAGTAGAGTGGGACACCATAGGTATTGTTTTTACTAAGTGGTAGTTTGAGATGCCTGCCACTTGCTCAGTGCTTCTTTGAGTTTCCTATCAACTAGCTTATCTACCTATACATGGATAAAAGAAACATTAGCTTCTGATTATTGAATTCTCTTTTACAATAGCATTATAAAGAAAGAATAGGTTACCTCTTCTTGTGAAAGTCCCGCTTTTGGGACATGTTTGCGCTGGGATGGCCCAAAGAACGCTTTGATGCCCACACCAGCGCCTACAGCCCTAACACATCCAGGATGATATGGGTTACCCAAAGCAACTATCAATTCATCCCTTGTGCCCTCAAGGATGAACTTTCCTTGTTTCCTCAGCTCATGCCGCTCCCGCTAATCGCCAAAAAAAAATTTGTAATAAAGTAAACACCACAAATAATCAATATTCGAATGATTGTTGTAAGAGTTGTATTTTACCATTTTTGCAGTCGCCTCAGCAGTTGTGGGCTTCCTTATTTCTCCCTTCTTATTTTGCCTCCCAGCTATCCATACATCATGGAGAGGCAGAGGTATGCTACCTATAGTAGAGGACTCCTGAGTAGCAGCAGACAGAGCAGTAGCCTCAGACTGTAGTCTTTGGCGAATGCCTGCATACCCCTTTGGACCCATTGTGTGGTCATGCACATTCAGTGTACGCCTTGCTTTTTGCGCCTCATTGAGGGCCTAGTTAGTATGCAAATTAATGATTTGGTTAGTAACAATAAATGTTAATATTGAATAGGTGAATACAACATATATTAATTAAATTGGGGGTGACGCCTAATACCTTGAATTCATCAGTTTGTCTTGAAGCAACAAATGCGTCCCATTCTTCTTGGTCCAGGAAGTTCCACTGTTCTATGGTTGTCTTCTTCCTCTTATCACCTTCTTTTATGTATTCTCAGGTTAGATTTGTCCTATATTTCCTTAGGACTCTCCCATAACGTTGCATCATACATTTACGATGCAGCTTTTCATCCAATTTAAATATACTATGCAAAATAGAATTGCTATTAACTAGTATCCAAAAAATTAGTAATCTAACAAATAGAATTGCAAATTAATAATGACTCACACATAAATCCTTCCATATTACGTCTTTCTTCCCCTTAGGAACTTTATGCCAAGAATCTATCTTACAACCGTAAAGATCCGCTGCTGCTAAAGGCACCAGTTCTTAGGTCGGTGAAACTTTCCCTGTAGCTAAATTCAAACCAGTTCATTCATTCATGGCAAGAAGTCTAGCCTTAGTCTTAGTCGATCTTTTGTAACAAGAAGGGTTGAGGCAATAGCTTACAACGACTTAGTTGGTCTTTTGATTCAGGAGCGTCTGTCATACTACTGGTTCTGAGATTTCCATCAACACTTTTCTACTTCTGTTGCTTTAAATCCGAGGCCCTACTCTGATCGTGGCCGTGCGACTATGAGTAACATACCCAAGATATGAAACAAACGAATTGCGATTCACTCCAATTGCATTTCCTGCATTATCAAAATCCACAAGTTTGGGTCCATTGCCCCTTTGCGCTATTAACTTCTTCATCATAGTGATGCCCCTTCTCTTGTAAAATTTTTGGTGCTGCCCATCAAGTGCCTCAAGTGCTTCAGAGGGTACATTTGCATCATCAACCTAAAATTTGACAAAATAAACACACTTACAGGATATAACTAGAAATGGACATATAGATATAAATATATGATATATATTTTTAAAACTTACATTGTGAGGCGACACATTGATCTCCTCACCCTCACGGTAATCATCAACACAGTCATCAGGAGAATGCTCAGCCATCTGAAAGTTCACATTCACATTGTAATGTTCACATTGTAAAGTAATTCATATTGTAAAGCTCAAATTGTAAAGCTCACATTCACATTGTAAAGTAATTCACATTGTAAAATTCACATTGTAAAGTTCACATTCACATTGTAAAGTAATTAACATTGTAAAGTAATTCACATCGTAAAGCTCACATTGTAAAGTTCACATTCACATTGTAAAGTAATTCACATTGTAAAATTCACATTGTAAAGTTCACATTCACATTGTAAAGTAATTCACATTGTAAACTTCACATTCAGAAAAATAAAACATATAAAAAAATATAAACATGGCTCAAATATTGTGATTTTTTATCAATTAACAATCCTTCATTGTGATCTCCGTGCACATACAAGTCATCATTAGCTTCAATATTTGCTGGTGTTGGCAACCCAATTGAGAATGGACTGGAGTCATCATACTTATCATAGTACTCTTCTTCATCTATAGGATCTTCAATGAACTATCTTTTACCATGAAGAACAACCAACCATTTATCATTTGCAGGATCATCGATATAAAATACTTGTTTCGCCTGTGATACCAATATGAATGGTTCACCCTTCTCGCCAATCTTTTCAAAGTTCGCTAAAGTGAAACCCAATTCATCCACTATAACTCCTTTGGTGTTATCAACCCAATTACATTTGAAGAGTGGAATTCTAAAATCTATGCAATCAAACTCCCATATGTCTTCAATGACACTGTAATATGACATTTTAGCTTCACGTGGACTCTTATCCTTTGCACTTGCAAAAAACATAGTCGACGCTTGAAGGGTGACCCCATTATTTTAGATGACACTCATATCATCTTGATGCTTTGTGTAATATGAGAGTCCATTTATGTCAAACCCTTCATAAGACATAATATTCAATTTTGGTTTAAAGGTGAGGCATTTGATAGTTTCAGTAAGATTATTTGGTGTTTGAGATAGTTGATATAAGACTTTATCTTCAAACCACTTAATAAATGTCTTTTTATGCTCTCTAGAAAACCAGATTGAATTGTCTCGAGGATATTGTCTCTTGATGAAATTGGTATGTTACTCGATATAAACACTCACTTCATCGATGTTGTGTAAAATATACAAGTGACCTGGTTCCAACTGCTCACGGATGGTTACTTTCATCTGTGATCCCAAAATTCCTTTGCAGGAATACTCCTCAATATTCTTGTCATTAATAGGAGCGTCATTACCACTCATTAAGTCATTGCAAAAATCCATAACCTCTCTCACCACATAAAACTCAATAATACTCCCTTCAAGATGATAACAGTTTTGAACATCACCTTTAAAAATGCTCATGTATCGTTCAAAGGGATACATCTAATACAAGAAAATTGGTCCCAACATTTTCACTTCCCTAGTCAAGTGGACAATAATATGTACCATGATATCAAAGAAAAAAGGAGGAAAATGCATCTCAAGATGACATAGGGTAACAACCACTTCTCTTTGCAATTTATCGAGAGTATTAGGGTCAATAACGTTGTTGTACAGACTATTGAAAAAGAAACAAAGTCTGATGATTGCAAACCTTACATGCTTCGGCAATATAGATTGATTTGCCATGGGAAATATTTTTTGTATTAGAGTGTGACAATCATGAGATTTAAGAACTATCAACTTCAGATCTTTCATTGATACCAATCTATGAATGTTGGATGAGTAACCCTGTGGCACCTTAACATTTACCAAGCATTCACGAAAATATTTCTACTCCTTTCTAGACAATGTGTAACAAACGAGAGGTAAGTATGTTATCCGATTTCCCATTTCACGAAATTCTGTTAATTATGACCTTATTCCCATTTCACGTAGGTCCAGTATGGATTTCATCCCATCTTTAGTCTTACCTGGCATATTCAACAAAGTACCAATGACACTATCACAAACATTTTTCTCAATGTGCATGACATCGATACAATGTCGGACTGTCAAAGAACTCCAATAAGGAAGATCCCAAAATATTGACTTCTTCTTGAATAAAGATTTGTCACTCAGCGTGGCCATAGTACATTGTGATCTCTTACCAAATTCATTGACAAAGTCTTTTACTCTTTCATAAACAACCTCCCCTGGTATAGATTTAGGGGCACTCCGTTCCTCATTCAATCCAATGAATGCTTTGCGCTTCCTACGATACAGATGTAATTTTGTAAGAAAACTTCAGTGACTGAGATATACAGTCTTACCACCATGTTTTAGTCTTGTTGAATCAGTGTTCTCTTCACATATAGGACACGCTTTAGCTCCTTTGACACTATATCCAGACAAATTCCCATATGCTAGAAAGTCATTAATAGTGCAAAACAACATAGCATGTAAACGAAATGTCTCTCTTTGTGAAGCATCATAGGTCATTACACCTTCACCCCAGAGTTTCTTTAAGTCATCAATCAAAGGTTCAAGATAAACATCGATATCATTTCCAGGTTGTTTAGGGCCCGATATCAACAACGACAACATTACATACTTATTTTTCATTCACATCCAGGGAGGAAGATTGTATATAACAAGCATGACTGGCCAAGTGCTATGTTGGTTGGTCAATGTCCCGTACGAATTCATCCCATCTATACAAAGCCCAAGTCTTAGATTCCTGACTTCTTCACCAAATTTAGGGTATAATAGATCAATCTTCTTCCATTGTGGGGAATCAGACGCATGCCGTAAGATTCCATCATTATTTTTCTTAACATCTGCATGCCACCTAAAATTCTTCGCATCTATCAGATTGACAAACAAGCGTTGAAACTGTGATATTATAGGTAAATACCACATCACCTTAGCAGAAGAACTAGTTTTGGACTCCCCTAAAGTCGTTAATTTATACCGCGACACACCACATTTTGGACAATATTTAAAAAACACATAGTCCTTTTGAAATAATACATAATCATTCGGGCATGCAAGTATCTTCTTTGCATCCATTCCCATTGGGCACAACAATTTCTTTACCTAGTATGTTGAGATTGGCAGCTCGTTTCCTTCAGGAAGCATTTCTTTCAACAAAGACAACAATGATGTGAAGCTTTTGTCACTCCATCTATTGTTATCTTTCATCTTATACAATCTCAACACAGCGCTAAGCTTCGTAAAATTAATACAACCTGTGTATAACGATATCTCATCATCATGCACAATGTTTCTAAAAATGGGAGGTGGATCGGTGTGCTCTACCCCACAACTATCCAACATCGCATCAACGTTGTCTACTAGAACTGGTTCATTCACATCTACATCATCGAAGGAAATTTCTTCTTCCACACAAGCACTGCTATCGACATCTACTGGTTTCGAGTTTGAAACCTCTCCATGTCAGTGCCATTCTGTATAGCCTTGTATAATCACGTTGCACATGACATGACTTTTGATTTCGTCACCAGTGCTGACTTTCAAGTTGTTACCGCAATGCCTACATGGATAGTAGAACTTATCTCTAGGTTGTTTCCTATGTTCCTCGGAAAATCTAATAAACTGGTCCAGACCAGATATAAACTCTGGGTTGCAGCGATTGCAAATGGACATCCATGATCTATCCATTCTATGATCAAAGAGAAAACAAGTAAATATTACAATAAGATTAGGGTCTAGGGTTAACAAATTAGAGTTTTTGCATGGTTAAAACTTTAGGCCAACAAATACATGTGCTGTCATTCTTATATATAATAAATGTGTACCACCTATCCCATTCTTGAACACCTAATCTCATTAGTAAGTGTATAATGTGTATTGGGTTTTCAAGAAAATTTCGGCAACATTTCCCCGCTGTTCTCCAAGTACATATGTACTTAGAGAACAAACAGGGAAATGCTGTCGAAAGTTTCTTGAAAACCCAATACACATTATACACTTACATCCTAAGTGAGATTAGGTGTTCAAGAACAGTCCCAAACAGGGGACTTTCCAAGATTTACTCCTAATGAGTAAATCTTGGACGGCTTTCTAGGCCAACAAATACATGTGTTGTCATTCTTATATATAATAAATGTGTGCCACCTATCCCATTCTTGAACACCTAATCTCAGTAGTAAGTGTATAATGTGTATTGGGTTTTCAAGAAAATTTCAGTAGCATTTCCCCACTGTTCTCCAAGTACATATGTACTTAGAGAACAAATGGGGAAATGCTACCAGAATTTTCTTGAAAACCAAATACACATTATACACTTACATCCTAAGTGAGATTAGGTATTCAAGAACAGTCCCAAACCGGGGACTATACAAGATTTACTCCTAATGAGTAAATCTTAGACGGGTTTCTAGGCCAACAAATACATGTGCTATCATTCTATAACATTGATTTCAACATTTTGAGTGTCCATGCATGTTCATCATCAAGATAAAGATTACACATAAATTAGTATGACCTAGGAATGGAGAGATTCATAATTGATTTCAAAATTTCAAATTAGCTCATGCATTATCATCAATCTACATCATACAATAGGGATTCATGTAGATGTTAGGGTGACACATCACTACAAAATCAGAGATTTAATAATAGGGTTTTAATATCTTACATATATTGATCACAAGATTTCAACAATATACTTAATTCAAGATTATGATGAAATGTGTATTAGGGTTTTAATATCTTAATTCAACATGCATCAAAATTTACAGAATTACGTCAAACATTAGTATTCAATTGCAAATGTATCTTCTTCTTCCTGCTCCCTCCTTACCAAATGGATAAAAGCAAGGCCACGACCATGTGGGCTGGCCACAGCCGTGGCCAGCCCACACGGTCGTGGTCTTGCTTTAGTCCATTTGGTAAGGAGAGGGAGCAGGAAGAAGAAGAGGTGGAGGAAGGAGAAGAGGTAGAGGCCCACACAGTTTTGACCTCCTCATGTTGCTTCCAGGCAGAGGATTGGGTAGCAGAATGGCAGGGCGAGTAGGTGTTGAGCGAGCAAAAGAGAGGGAGAAAGCGAAGAGGGTACATCCTCTGTCGAGCGGCAGCGGCGACGAGCTACAGGTGTTGAGCGGTGGTGAGAAGTGATGGCGGGTATCGTATGGTGACGACGTCCAGCAGAGGCGGAGGCGTGGCGGCAACGGAGGTGGCAGCCTGAGCGGTGATGGCGGCAGGTGTGGAGGCAGTGGCAGTGAGCAACGGCAGAGGAGAAATCACTGGACCAAACCTTGGAGTAGCGCAAGAACGAATGAAATAGAGAAAGGGGAAGAGTCGGGCTCGCACGGGTGTTGTTAAGTTAACAATAGGTGTCGGTTCTTAAATAAAACTGACACATAAAACTAAAGGTGTCGGTTCTACAAACACACCGACACCTATTCTCAATGATAGTCATCAGTTTTTACTAGAAAAAAATCGACGCCTATCTACATATGCCGATTAAAAAAAAAATCTCAATTAATGACCATCGTCGTCGGTTTCTTTCAAAAACTGACACTCAAAGGGTGTGAAAAATTTCCTAGGAACAACGTGGGAAAACCCATAAACATCGGTCATTGTGGCAAAACCGACGACCAAAATGTGCCCAATTTCTGTTTCGCGAATAACCTTTGGTCATCGGTTTAGTAGTTAATAACCGACGCCATATGTTAAATTTTGGAGGTAATTTTTTTCACTAGAAATTTTAGATTTGGCGGTTAATTTTAGGGGTCGATTTATTATTAGGGAACCGACACTGAATAAAAGTGATACCCGTGTCTGGTCACCCTTCACAGATAGATGTCGATTTTTTTATTAAATCGAGGCTTTAGGGTTTAGGTGTCGGTGTATTTATACAATCGACGCCTTTAAAAGTGATGTTATAAGCCATTTCTGTAGTAGTGAATGCATGCATTATACAAGAAATAAGGTTTCAATATATATATATATATATATATATATATATATATATATATATATATATATATATATGAAAATTATGTAATCAATGGTTGCATTTGAATACAGATAAGACCTTCAACTCACTTTTAGTGGTGGTGTCCTGACCAAGGTTGGGTCAACCTAAGATTGGTAAGAGGACCTACGGGGTAGGAATAACCCTAAACCCATGGGTCACGTTGTGGCTAGAAAGCCTAACATCCTCTTGAAAGCCACGAAGGCACCCCAGGATAAGACCTCCCCTAGAGGGATGAGTTGAACCACCTTGTGTTAAATTTTAAAAATCTTAATGAAAGTGAATTTCCTAAAAGTACCTAAGATTAAAATGATGGGATATGATGGGATGGTATGGGTATAAGGCATGGAAGCACATTCCCCTTCCTAATCAAAATAAGTTGTCCTTAATAAAGGGGAAATATATTTCCAACATATATTGAATGTGAAACCCTTGATGAGGAAAAACCCATGATAAATATGTAATGGCAAGTAAATTATATTTAAGGGTATGTAATAATAGTGTATCTAAGGTATATCATCCTTACTACCTCCATGTCCATAAAAAGAAGGGTGAGCTTTTGTCTTAATGCCCTGGATGAATGAGTATATAAGAATGAGAACTTTAGTTATATATAAATGAGGTAAATGATTAATTAAAGTTAACACAATAAAAAAAATCATATGACATGCACCTTAACTGTAAACTCTTGATGCACAGGTTTTAAGACACTTTTACAGGCCTATTTTATATCTGTTTCATGCATATATTTGTCATTTTCTTGATTGTGTTTGCATGATTCATTATTCTTTGCCTATACACTCTATTTGCATCAAATTATTCTTATTTTATCATATTTATATGATTTTATGCATTCCCCAAAATTATGTATGTTTTAAGCTCTGTTCAGGTACTCTATATACATTGCAGTATCGGTACTACTGAGATTACGTCAGTAGCAGGTCAGAAAAGAATAGCAAACTCGGTGCCACCGATCATCTTGTTGGTGGTACCAAGATTGAATCAGTGGTGCAGCCCAAAGCAAAAGCACCATCTCGGTGCTACTCACTCATCGTGTCAGTGGTACTGACTTAGAAGAGGAAGGCCCACGATAAGAAGTCGTCGGTGCCACTGATCATCTTGTCGGTGGTACCGACTCTGCCTAATTTGTGCAACCAGATTTGATCGCTCAGATCCAATGGTCCACGTTGCGTGGTACCGTAAGTTGGCCTATGACCTAAGTAAGGATGGCAGACCTATGGATGATCTCATTATGCACCACATGAAAGCTAGGGAGAAGGGAGAGAGAAGAACGGAGCCAAAGGCCACCACACAGGTGATCTGAGCACCTCCAACGGGCATTTTTTCTACTGGAAGACTACGAAACATGTATTTATAAAAGAGGATTACCTAAAATACTTTCTTTCTAGGGGTTACGATTCGTTCATGTTTCCCACATTTTTCTCCTTTCTCTCCATGTATTCACAACTGAAAACCATGCGAGGCTAATCTCCTCCTCTCCTTAGGACCCGAGAGTAGCTCGGGGGATCGTTGTATCAACTTTTTCCATGAATTAATATAGATTTCTCTTTATTCGTAGACATATAGTTGTGTTTTGAATGATCTTCCTAAGCTTGATCACCATCGGTAGAGTAATAGACTGATAATTTCTTTGGAAGGAGGATTAAAGGTTGGAAAACCATAATCTATACACTCATCTAAGCATTCCTTGGAAAAGGTAACATATGGTTAGTGGAAAGAAACCTAGGGTCTTCGATAATGCACCTAGACTAAGATATAAATTGCTACAGAAGTGAAATTGTCTTAGATCTAGGTAGTGAATTACACCATGGAAGTGGACAATTCTGATTACAG
The DNA here is from genome assembly GCA_963693085.1 of Alisma plantago-aquatica. Classification (NCBI taxonomy): domain Eukaryota; kingdom Viridiplantae; phylum Streptophyta; class Magnoliopsida; order Alismatales; family Alismataceae; genus Alisma; species Alisma plantago-aquatica. Next base: position 191,171,496 of record OY856414.1, read on the forward strand.
GCTTTGTATCCATGTTAAGAGTAGAATTTGTGCTAATTTGGTAAAAATTAGGTATAACGAGACCCCATAGCGAAATCAGTTAAGCCTAATGAATCCATTTCATTTGATTTAACCACCATTAAGTTTCATTTAATTCTCTTTTTATTTTGTTTAAACTCAAATTCAACCTTTTAATCGGTCTAGCTGATCACACCGTAGTTAGTAGTAGTCATTGAGACTACGTCTCCCTGAGTTTGACTTGGGCCTCACATAGGCCTATGTTACTCGACGCGTACACTTGCGTTTACATGTACAATTTTATTGTGTCAAGTTTTTGGCGCTGTTGGGAGACGGTAAGTTATCAGCACTACGAGTGTTGCGGTCGGTCACTCTAGGCCACATTTTATTTCTCATAACTTCGATTTAATCATTGAACTACATTGAATATATATATTAAGTATCGTGAGTAATATGATTCCACATTTTCATGTACTAGTTCATGGTGAAAACACGGAGCACAAACTACAGAGAATCTACACCAGAGGTCCCAATCACTATTGAGGATCTATAAGGTTATGTTGGAATCTTAACACCATCTCTAGTTCAAACAACTCCTTCAGAAGACATACCGTTAACACCCATGCAGCAAGCAAATAGGGATAGTAATGCAGTAGTTGTGAAGAAAATATGGGAGATGATTAAGGCATCTTCCTCAGCTGCACAAATGGGGCCCATCAAGAAACACACTGTAAATGTAGCACAATACAAGATTGATCCAGGGTTGATTGCACTCTTCAAGTCACAGACTTTTTATGGGCACTCATGAAGACCTGGTGGCACACATTAGCAACTTTGTTGAGTGTTGTGATATGGTGAAAGTGGATATGTTTCCACCAACAACTATTTACCTGAAGTTGTTTCCATAATCACTAGAGGACAAGACAAAAGAATGGTTGCACAACTTGCTAAAGGAATCAATCGAGACATGGGATCAGATGATTGAGACGTTCTTTGAAGGTATTTTCCTCTAGAAAAGAGAAACGAGCTAGTGAAGAACATTAACAATTTCAAACAACAGGAGGCTGAGTCATATTCTGAGGCTTGGGAGCATTTTCATAACATGCTCAAGAAAGTATTGCATCATGGGATAGATCTGGAGAACTAAGTAAATATGTTCTACTTTGGGCTCAACAAAAATGAATGTGTTACCTTAGACAGTGCATGTATGGGGTTCTTTCTCAACAACTCACCCTCTAAGTGCCAAGATATTCTGAAAAATATGCCAAAGAATCAGGCATTGGGCAATGGGAGAGAGCATCCAGAGCATATCAAAAGCATAGGGGAGTCCAAAGTTATTACCACTCTGAATGAGAAATTAGACATGATAGCAAGGAAGCTTCTAGAGAAGGAAAAAAATTCATTGGATGAAGGACAAGTGAAGTATATGCACCAGTAAGGATATAGGAATAATGATTACTCATGGAGGAAGGATCCCAAGTTTTCTTGGAAAGATCAAAACAATTTCCTGCAGGATCCATACCAGTAGAAACAACACATGAATAATATGCAGAAACAACTTGCAGTAGAGGAGAACACAAATGAAATTTTGAACAGGACAGTGAAATAGAATGAGCAATTGTTAAACAACTTCCAATGTGATCTCCAAAATCAGGGGCTTAGATGAGGAGTTTTGAGATAACTTTGTCTCAGTTAGGAGCAGATGTGGCAGCATTGAAGAAGCCTACACAGCAAAATTTTCCAAGAAATACTAATACTCCAATCGGGAACCAACAAGTCAAGGCCATACTACTATGGAATGAGAAGAAGACATTGACTGCAAGGACTCCAGAACCTGAAGTGACCACACCTATCGTCAATAGTGAACCAGTGGCACAGCCAACACAAGTAGATATTGAGGCAGACAACACAGGGGAAGAGCAGAAATAAGAATATAAAGTGTAGATGGGGACGTCATATGTGCCACCACATCAAAGAACATAGACTGTACTGGTTCCATATACAAATAGATTGAAGGCAACAAAGATGGATCAACAATTCAAGAAATTTCTAGATAGCTTTAGGAAGCTTTCCGTCAACATACCATTGATTGATGCAATTCAGAAAATACTGTCATATGGTAAATTTCTGAAGGATATTATTAACAAAAATAGGAGGATTCTAGACCCTGAGGTAGTAGTGCTGAAAGAACAAGTCAGTGTCAGAACGCTTTCGCTAAAGAGATAGGATCCTGGTTGTTTCAACATCACGTGTTACATTGGGAAGACAAAGTTTGGGGATGCACTCTGTGATTCAGGGGCAAGTATCAACTTGATGCCCCTATCAACATTCAGGAAGATTGGTCTCAAAATGTCTAGGAAGAGAATCATGACAATCCAATTGGTAGATTATTCAATTGTAAGACCTTACGGTATTTGCAAAGATGTACTTGGCAAGATAGATTGATTTATTTTTCCTATAGACTTTATGGTGATGGAGATGCAGTATGACCATGGCAACGAACTATTATTAGGAAGACCCTTCCAAGCAACAACTGATATGATCCTAGAGATGGGTAGAGGCCGCTTAACCATGGGAATTAAACATAACAGGTTTGAGATTAATATGTTAGACGATTCGAAGTCATCTAAGGACCAGGATCAGTGTAATATGATGATGCACATGGGTCACAATATCTCTTTATTGTTAAAAAAAGCCATTTATGGACATGTCACATGTAATGACAAAGGTGGACAAGGGTACTCTAGCTATAGGCATCATGGAGAACACTAAGGTGGTCTCACTTGCCAAGACAGTAGGGTACTGATGTAGCCCTATTTTAGGGCTCCATCTTGTGCCTTTTTGTACTTTTATCACATCTAAACATGTTAGATTGAATGTTAATTTCCCTCAATATGTGTTTTATTGTCAAATGCACTTATGGATGGTTTTTGCATGTTTTATAGGTACTTTGTCCACTACTTGATGTATTGGAAAGAAGATAGTTGAATCTAGGGTTTCCCTAGGCTTGGAGGAGCCCAAAATGAGGTAAAAACCACTTCAAACATACCCCAAGTGGTCAAAGGATGTATTGAAGCAATAACCTTCATGGATGGCCAAGTTCAACACTCAAATGTAAGGGAAGGACCCCAGAATGGTCGTGCTACCATGGAACGGCCGTTCTAGGACATGCCCCAATCACATACTCTTCATAGAATTTACAGATATTGATTTTTATGGCCAAAACGATCATTTTGATCAAAATGCTCGTGTTGAGAGGTGGCCAGAACGGTCGTGCTGAATAGCACGGATGTGCTACCATTGAACCCCACCAATTGTATCACTTGATGTCCCTATTTTGCCCCCCATGTATCCTTAGACCCCCTAGACCTCTATATAAGCCTTGGAGGTAGTTGGAGGTCGAAGGTTGGCTTCTTTGAGCATTCATTTCACACCCTTTCTCCCACCTACTCCACTCCATCTCCATTTCACTCCATTTCTCCATTTCCATCATAAAACCACTCATTTCTAAGGCTTCCATCCACTTCCCACCACCATTCTACACCATTCCATCCAAGAAGGAGAAGAAGGGTGACCTTGCAGATGTTGGAGAGAAGGATTTCAGCCACTACTTACAGCTTCATGGTGTTTCTTCCACTTCTTCCCGTTTCTTTTGCTATTTCTTTGACTATGTGTAGCTAAGCACCTAGTGGTGGTCTGTTTGGGGTTAAAATGTGACTTTGATACCATGTTGGGGGAAAATGGCTTGTAATGAACTCATTTTTATCTATGATGATTGCTCCATGCTTGTGTCTCTTATCCCATTGCCATGCTTGTGATTTATACTTTTTCTATTAATTGCTTGTTTAGTGGTGCTTTATGATGCCATGTTTCTAGGTGAATTGGGATGCATGTGCCAATCTTAGGTGTGATTCCTAGGTCCCAATAGGGGATCCATAGCTAGTCCCCTTTGTTCCTACATGCCTAACCCCTCTCGTACTACTTCGTATGAGACCTAAGTTACTAGTATAAGTGGGATTGATGTGATTGCCTAGGGTCTTCTAAAGGCTAGAATGGCTAGTGTCATGATGTCAAATATCCTCATCTCTACTCCCATCTCTACCCTCAACCCTCAATTGCTCAATATCACTTATCCTAGAAACCTAGATTTGGCCAATCCTATTAGAAGTACACCTAACCCTAGTCTTCTACTAGTAGTATAGGGTACATTCTAATAGCATTAGTATTATTGTTTGGTTTGGTAATCTAGATGTAAAATGAGAACCATGATTGTCTAATAACCTTCCCCAACTAATATCAAAGTTACATCCATAAACGGCCCACCTACCCTAATTATCTTGTGCTTAAAACCCATCTTGCTCTGCTTTCTTGTTCATGCTAGTCTAGTTTAGTTGCTTTTGCTTAATCTAATTAATTACTTAGTTCTTCTCTTTAGTGTTAACTTATGTTCTTGCTCTTTCTAGTGGTTAACTTAGCTTCCACATTGCTTCTTGCTTGTCTGGTATAGTGTAGCTTACTCTTACCCTTACTTAGCTCATTTGTTAACCTAGTTTGCTAATTTTGCTTATTCAAGATAACTTAAGTTTAATTCCGCCTTTCCTACTTGTTCATTTAGAGTAATCACAACCAAACCCCTTTTAAAACCCTTAAACCCTAATCTCCACACTAGGAACATAGAAAACACTACCCAAGTTCTAGTGCCCCCTCTATCTCTAAGGACCAACCCCTATTCTTTCCAATCACCTATATTGCAACAGTACCATGTGCGCTTACAAGTGACCTGTTTAATTTTGTGATCGACATTTTTAGGGACAATATGAATTTCGAAAGTGTTCCCACACGTGTGTTCGAGTCCTGTGGATTGCATCTAGCCACCCTTAGTTGGCTAGTGTGTAAGCCTCTGGCTGGAATGCACCAAGCTTTCTGGCATCGTTGTAGGGGATAGAGGCACTCGACCTAGCTAGTTAGTGTAGCTTAGCCTTTCCTATTTCCATCACCATTGCCATTCTTTATTCTTTGTGTTACTTTTGCATCTTGGTTTGTAACTTGTCCTATTTTGTTTGGTTGTGCCTTGTGCATGTGAAAAGCAACACGTTGGAGTCAAGATGATAGACCGAGATGCATGAGCCCCTTCAATCCCTCGACCACCCTACATGATGAAGATGCTGGAAGACATGGTAGGTATCATGAAAATTCATGTGGGAGGTTCTTATATTTATTCTGCTAACTCCATGGTGGCTCTTTGTGAAGACGTGGTTCTACAATCATATGGCATCCAGAACAACCAAGTCTCCATGTCAAGCTCATACACTTTAGAATGGAGAAATGGTACAAACTTTTCATGGGAGGAACAAGGAGTCCAAGAGAAAGAAGAAAACTCCATGTTTGAAGAAGAAGTTCTAGAAAGGTTAAGAAACCTTGATGAAGTGAAGAGAGAGGTGTCCTTTCATGGACAAACCATTGAGCAGCTTGAGCAAAGGTTAGATGAGATTTCCCATTCACTTTCCCTTTATGAGGAGGGAAGACCCCTTTCCCAACCCATGTCCAACCCCAACAATGCTAGTGGAACCATGGGTGCTCCTCAAGGTGCTTATGTCCCACTACATGACCAAGAACCCACTCTCCAACAACTCCAAGGGCCCCCTAACCCCTATGCTCCTCCACAACCAAAACTACTGTTCAACTTCCAACACACCTCACAACCACCACCACAATATCAACTAAAAAACCACCCTCACACCAACCACGTCCACAACAACCAACCTACATCCATCAAAATCCTAATCCACTACACCAAAAACCACCACCACCACAACCATCACATGCTCCCCCTCCTCCCTACGAGCAAGTGGAGAAGGTTTCAATGTTGAGTTGTGACAAGGTTGTTAAGGATCTCAACAAGGGAGGGAAGAAATTAGACAAAGATCATGATGGAGAACCCCTACCGCAAAGTCCTTGTGAGAGTTCTAGGTGCACTAAAAATTCTGCAGTCCTACCAAATTTTGGGAAGATAATATCATGTGTCCCACCTTCCTTTGAGATGACACCACCAAGTTACCAAATTTCTGATCCAAGACACCCCAATGTGATATTTTTAGGTTCGCAAGTGTCCAACGGGATGGAAACCCCTTTCTTTGATGCCTACGAAGACCCATTCCTTAAGGGAAAGAAAAATTATAGCATGAAAATTTGAAGGTTTCAAGGCTGATTAAGAAGATAAGGGGGAAGTTGTCCAAGAGAAACATCTTGAATGAGTTGAAAAGTTTTGTTGATGAGGATTCTTACTTTGAGACCTATGATTATGACCCCGGAGGGGAGACATATGAAGAAAGACACTTGAGGAACTCACATAACCCTTGGGAGGAAGATCAAACAATGAAGACATTTGAGAGGATTGCATATGGGGATGAAAACATTTTGTTTTTGGATAATGATTGATTGAAGGAGGAACAACAAGCCTAGTTGAAGGCTATAAACTTAGCGCTAGTAGGAGGATAACTACGTTGGTTTGAGACTCTTTCTCTCAAAAACATTTTTTTTCTTGATTACACTTCATTTGTTTTTCTTCAAGAAACACACACACACACACACACACACACTATACTTGATAGTTTTTCTGTTTGTGAATCATGTTAGTACAGGTACACGGAAGAAAAGGTAATGCACAAAAAGTCTAGCCTAGGATAAGACCAAAGTTGAAGAGAACATTGAAAAATATTAGAAAATCGACAGGAAGGAGTCCAGAACGGTCGTGCCACACAACATGGTTGTGTGACTGGCAAGATAGAATGGACGTGTTGCTCAACACGGCCATGGTGGTCTTACCCTTCCCACCTAGTGATACTTTGATCACTCCATCTCTTGGTGATTGTGCTTCACAACTCCATTCCCATTACCCTACTATTCTAAACCTCTAATCCATGATGAGGACAACATGATTTAAAAGTTTGGGGTGGTAGGGTAGTAAGCCCTTTGGTCACCACATTTTTATCTATGTACCTTGTGCTAATTTTTTGCAAGATGATAAAACAATTTGACTAACCTTCATACATGTCTATGTTGACCTTGTGTGTCTTCTTGCATTCATGCATACATGTAGTTTAATTTCATGCATTTTCTTATAATTTTTCAAAAATTTTGCTCTTTTTGGTATTCCATACCATGCATTGCATTCTCATGTAGTTTTTGGTAATTTCTTGTGAATTTTAACTAGGATTTTCTGCTTTATGTTTTAAATTTCCTTAAAGTAGGTTTATATGTGATTTAATGCAAACTGGCACCATTCTGTCCAATTTTGCCCAAACTTGAATGCTCTTGCCCAAAAAGCATGTTTTGGCTTAATCTCCACTGTTTGAAATGAAATGTTTTAATCCTTGGACAAATGCATGCTACATTATTAAATATTACTGCTATATGGTCTTGTTTGTTGACTTTTTACATGTGCACCACCTCTCTTAAGTTTGTGAATGTTTTGGTTGAATCATGAATTGAGAAAGCTACAAGCACTTAAAGCCTATGGAATCACTTGGTAGCAATGTGAGTGTGATGTTGTTATATCATGTGGTGTGATATTATTTGGTGAAGTGTTGGATTAGCTTTCATGTAGGAAATATTATTTTGGAAACTACACTAATGACCCCTCTTTGATCTGACTATTCTATCACAACCTTCATACCTCTCCACCTCATGAAAAGATTCCAAAGTGCACATAGCAACCGTGGCCACCCCTAAAAGTTTGGGGTGGTCACATCTCAACTTCCCCACTTCACTCTATCCACCATATGCCCTATCTACACCAAGGGAAAAGAAAAAAGAAAAGCAAAAATAAAATAAAAGGATGCTCCTATGTAAGAGCATTCAAATAAAGAAAAGATGAGTGTGTAAAAGCACTCCAAAACCTTACCACAATCCTTTCTTCCTTTTTCATACCCATTGAGCTAGGAAGAATCAAATGTAGCTCACTTTACCCTTTTCTACAACCAAGTGGGTCATCTAGTGTGGTTTAAGGCATAAAGGTGAATGCATGAAAGCGAAACAATACTCCTAGTCATCTTTAATTAACACCAACATGAAACGGTTTACCCAGAATGACATGAAGGACATATGGACAACTTGTGTTTATATGATTTATATTTGAAGTTTGTATGCTCAGTGCTCAGTTCATGAATGGTTTGCAAAAGAGGAGAGGAGAGAGGTGAAACACATGCACTTAGTCACTCCCAAGACCATGTACTCAATAACTTTCAATTGCTATGCATTTGTCATTCCTTTTTATTTAAAGGAACCTGAAAAGAGAGATTGAGTTGGATCATTCTTGAGGAAAAGTATGTTTTAAGTTTGGGGTGGTGATGTAGCCCTATTTTAGGGCTCCATCTTGTTCCTTTTTGTACTTTTATCATATCTAAACAAGATAGATTGCAAGTTAATTTCCCTCAATATATGTTTTATGGTCAAATGCACTTATGGATGGTTTTTGCAAGTTTTATAGGTACGTTGGCCACTACTTGATGGATTGGAAAGAAGATGGTTTAATCTATGGGTTCCCTAGGCTTGGAGGAGCCCAAAATGAGGCCAAAACCACTCCAAACCAACCCCAAGTGGCCAAAGGATGTATTGAAGTAATAACCTTCATGGATGGCCAAGTTCAACACTCAAATGCAGGGGAAGGACCCCAGAACAGCCGTGCTACCATGGAATGTGAAAACTACTAGAGGGGGGGGTGAATAGAGTTTTATAGATAATTTAACAATTATTGTACTCAAACAACCACAATGAAAATATTGGACAAGGAGACACAAGGTTTTTAGAGTGGTTCCAACTATAGCAAATACTATAGCCGTCAATCCACTACCCGGTTGCTTACCCAACCGGGATTTGAAAAGAAATTTATTTTATTACCTCTCAAGGAATTTACATAAAATACAATCTCTTTTCCTAAACCCTTCAAGCAGCCTTCACCTAGAAGTAATCGCCAACCTTGAAGCAGCCTTCCCTTGAAGTAGATGCACCAACTCCCGTTGCACCAGCCTTCTGAAGTAGCTTCCCTTGCGATAGCCTTCTTGAAGTAGCTTGAAGTCCCCTTCTCCACCTGAGAAGTCAACCCTCTCCAATCCGCAGCCTCCAACCCTAGGAGTAGCAAGGAGAGTACAAAAGATAAAAAGGAACAAGAAAGAAAAAAGGAAATTACAACTTATCCTTTAAGCCCAAGGCTTGATATGCCTAGATCAAGCATATAGATCTCCTAGCCAAGTGTGTGAACTTGTGATTGCTGTGGATAGGAGAATCTAGCCTATAGGACACGAAATTGAGCTAAGGAGAATGTAGACTAATGATCACAGTTCTCAAATAGCTTGCAATAGATTGCTCAAGTATGCTCAAGTGTATTCTCAAGTGTAACAAGTGAATTCTAGTGTCCTATGGCTTGTCCTATTTATAGGAATGGCCTAAGTATGCTTAAGGACGTTCTAGACAACTTCTAGGGGCTTCTAAGTGCTTAACTAGCCGTTAGGTACAAAGTTGTTGCTTTAACAACGGCTAATTAATTTATTCTGCAGTTGATGTCAGAGACCATCTCGGTCGACAAATGGTCGACCGAGACACCTACTCGGTCGAACTTTTGTCGACCGACAGGCTCTCTGGAACAAGTGATTTGCAACGTCTTTCTTCAACTGCCAACTAACTTGTCTGTTGTGTCTAACGGATACTTTGGATCTTTCTCGGTCGAGAAGTTTGTCGACCGAGAGTGTCTCGGTCGAGGAGTTTGTCGACCGAGAATGATCTTGTTTCAAGGTTTCAATTTAGGCACTAATTATATGTGTGAGTGTGCAAAGGTGATCCTAATTAAATGGGATGACATGTCTAACTATGGTGTTTGGCTAGGGAAAATCTAACGCTTGATTTACATGAAATTCTAAGTACTTGTACATTATATATTTGTACAAGTTTTTACAACAATGATTACATTGCATGAAAATATAAACATTTTAGCTTGGGGATTTTCCCTAGTTGCTTTGCCATCCATCTTAGTCCTGCACACTCAAGTAGCTCGTTAGATTAATAAGAATGAAATGTTTGTCATAATCAAAACAAAGGGATTTATAGATGTCCATTTAGCCAACAATCTCCCCCTTTTTGAAGATGACAAACATTTCCTAAATATGAAATAAGGAAATATAAAGCATGTAAGTTTCATACCTGAAGATTACCTTTGTAGCCATGAGTGCTGACAAGATGTTATATTTTTGATTTCATATTCTTTCTCCCCCTTTGTCATTTCAAAAAGATATCCATTTTGAATATTTTATTTTTCTGCTCCCCCTTAATTTTATATTATGCTCCCCCTTAAATAGATATTCTATTAGGAATAAGGGTTGAATAGCATTCGTGTCTAATTTATCCACAATTTGTTCCTCAATCATTTGCAAAGGATGTTAAGCCTTGAAATAATATGAGATTCCTTTAAGCTTATGACAAATGTATTTCTCATCTATCAATGGATGTTAAGCCCTAAATAAAATGAGAATCGTTTAATCTTAGACTACATAAAATGTCTCCATCCAAAAACAAGGGATGTTAAGTCCTGTTTTGGGTAGAGAGTTCCTTTAAGTACAAAATACCATTTTCAAGAAACTCATAAATTTCTTTATAATCAAGTAACATTCCAGCTGCACATGGTGTGTACAATGTTTTGGTAAGCTTCTTCAATCAAATGGTCAAAGTTGTTTTTATGAGCTCCCCCTTAGTTTTATGCTTTGCTCCCCCTTAGATAGATATCCCAAATGAAAGTTTGAAGAAATTTCATATATATAAAGCATTGAGGGTGATCCTTATTGTTTATTTTTGATTTTAAAAAAAAATATGCAAATGTATTTCAGTCTGGTCAACAGAAACCTGGTCGGTCGACTATTTCTCGACCGATAGTGTTCTCGGTCGACTAGTGACTCGACCGAGAATGTTTCTGGAGAACTGTTTGTCATAGATCATTATCAATTTAGCCACAAGGTTTTATTTATTTCTCCCTTTATTTTGTATGCTCTACAATAATAATTGTTATAATCCATTTATTTACAAGATGTCTCATATGCAAAAAGATATCCATTCAAATCAACAAAAGGATAACAAATTTCATTAATAAACATGGAAAGATAGACACATCATACAGAAGTGATCCATTACAATCATTCAAAGCAAGTCATTGCAACTAATATTACTTCAACACTCACTGAAAAGATTTAAGAATTATATCAACGTCAGGATCTTTCCCAATAAATGGCTCAGCTCCATAGTATTGGACCAAGGTTTGCCAATCTAGAGCTCTTGTCTTGGTTAAAGCATATGCTTCCAAGAATGTAGGAACTCGGTCAAATCGGAAATGAGCAACAATATCTTGCAATTGCATAGATGAAAATTGAGTATGTGTTAGATCCATGGATGGTGGAGGTGGAGTTTGATAGTAGTTGTATGAAGGATTGTATGGATTGAGCATGCCTAGATTTAAAGAATATGGATATTCATCGGTTTGGTTTGGGGAAAGGGTTTGCATTCTTTGGTTTAAATATGTCATGGCATGATGATTGTAGTCTAATTGTCTACTAAGGTGATATTGGGAGCCAGCAATATAAGTAAGAGTATTTTGAATGGGGTCCTGTGGTAGGGTAGTAGGAGGAGGTGGTGGTATGTCTTGATGAGATGTTTCTCCTTCTACTCTAGCCCTTTTGTGACCAAAATCTATTCCCATTTTCTCTACGGTATTTTTACTTATCTTTTGTGGTCGACGCTCCCATGTATATCCCATATCCTCAATGTTTGTTTTAAGAAAATGTTGAGTAATTTGGCAAACGAAATCCGCATATGGTGGGTTGCCAGAAAACTCAATCATGTTTTTAAGAATTATACGGATGAAGTTTGTGGGAATGCGGCTTATGATGGCATAAATGAGGCACATACGGAATATTGGAACTTCAGATTTGTTGGCTCTAGGGTGAATATTTGTAGAAACAATGAGATTTACAATCCTACAGGCTGGTTTGAGATTTATAGCGTAGTAGGTTCCCCTATCTTCATGACAAGTAGTGTTGGATTGAAAAATAGCTCTTTTTATGGCACTAAGGCTAATGGTATGATCATCTTGGGAAAGTAGATTTAGTGGATATCCGGTGGTGAGATCAAGGGAATCTTGATATTCATCTATGTCAATTTCTAGCATGTCAAGAATATCCCCTTCGGTAAATTTAAGGCTATGCCCATTGACCATGGTGTAGAAGAATGTGGTTTCATTTTCAGTATGGGATATGAGATTGGCATAAAATTCGTTGACTACCTTAGTGGAATAGAAAGGAAAAGAGGGATTGATGAAGTCCTTCAACTTTTGTACTTCAAAGAGATCGTCCAGATCGACGATGTTGATGAAGTCCATGACTTTGACTGGTCGTCGTGGAAGAGGAGCTTTGGAGGAAAGCCGTAGATACCGATCACCAGCATCTCCATCAACGAAGGCGATGTCGTTGATGATCGTCAGTGGTGGAGTAGCTTCCCGAGCTTCCCTTCCTTTCCTTCCGGCGACCTTCTTCTTCCCACGGGCAGCTGATGATGAGGCCATTTGTGTTACTTGAGTGTGGAGAAGAAGCAAGGAAGGTTGGAGGATGAGGATGCTGAAGAGTAGCACAAAAATGTACTAGAGAGGGACAATGGAAACAAGAGTATGCAAGTGTGAGTTGGTGACCCGTTTTTTCCCCCTTTTATAACATTCCAGCGACCAGGTCGGTCGACGATTCGTCGACCGAGCGTCCGCAACGGTCATGTTGCAGACGCGCCACTCGGCTCCCCAACGGTCAAATAACGGTCATAAACGGTCATAACGGTCGGTTTACAACGGTCGTATCCAACGGATATTTCTCGGTCGAAAAATTGTCGACCGACATTGTCTCGGTCGAGCATTTGTCGACCGAAAGTTCGTCCGATATTAAGTCTATTTAGATTCTGTCGGTCGAGAGAGGTGAGCTGACCGAGAGGGTCTCGGTCGAAGAATTCGTCGACCGACAGACTTACTGAGTAAGAATTTTAAAGCTGATTTTTTAATGCAAAAGGTAGATTATTTTTGTAGAGCATTTATATGGATATTCTTAAGGGAGTAATATTGGGATAATTTAAGGCTTAAATGATAACAAATGATTTTCAAGAAAAATTTATATTAAGATTAGGTCCAAAGAGAGAATTTCCAAATAAGCAATTTTTGTCGAAGCTTATTTTAGGTCGCCCTTGACTACGACCAAAGCGCCCCTTAGTCAAGTTTTATTTTGACCAAGAGGCAAATTTTGCAGATTTTTCAGATTGAATATATTGAATATAATATCTGCATAAAATTTAAATATCAAGTTGAAGCATACTACTTAATTGGAGGCACAATTAATTATTTCAAAGATACTGAGTTAGAGATTTTGTTGCAAGCAATAACATATAAATTATTTTGCTTGCTTATATACTTTCATGGATCCATGCATACAATGATGATTCCATTTTATAATTAGTATATGAATGGACCAGAAAATACTTTTACGAAAAAATCATATGAAAATAGGAATTTTCTTTTCATTTGATTTAGACTTTAAATCATCTAGGGAACAAACTAATATTAATTTCATTTACATTTGTAATTATGTAGAGTTGAGATAGACATAGAAATATGCAACTAATGTCATTGGTCATATCTCAACTTGATTTTGTTCATTTAGTTTGGAGTTTTTGGAACCCAAACTAACTCTACATCTTTTCTCTTATAAGGACATGAAAATGAATAGTGACCAAGGCGCAAACAGTAATGACAACATATTGAGTCAACTTCATATCTTTTTCTATGGTTGTGTCCTATGTTGTCATTGGGTGAGGATGTCCTTTTAGGTACATATATAGATTGGGTTTGTGACTTTCTCTGACTAGGTTGTTGATGAGATTTTCCTTTAGGCTTGTAACCTAGTCCCCTTCTCCCAATTTGTTGATAGGGATTATCTAGAATTTGATCAAGAATGCCATGGTTATTCAAACTACGAACTTGTTGTTGTAGCTTGGCAATCTCATCCATTCTTTTCTTAATGTCTATTTTTGCTTGGTCTAGATTGGATGACAATAAATTTCTTTCTTTAACAATAGTGTCATAATCTATATGGGTGCACAATAATGGTTGTTTTTGAAGATCGTTTACTTGAGTCTGTAAGTTTGAATTTTCAACAGAAAGGAGCTTGCAATCGGCTTCCATAGATTTTAGCTTAAGATCAGAAAATTTATTTCCCTCTTTAAGATCCTCATTTTCAGATGCAAGAGCAAGAAGTTTAACATTTAGATCATCATTTTCCTTATTTGATTTCTTTAATTTCTTTTTACACTCAACATATTTATTATGTGTTTCTTCAATAATAGCAACTAGTTCTTCTTTAGATAAATCAAAAAGACTTACCTCTTCTTCTTCTTCTTCACTAGTTGTAGCAATAAAGCATTCTTTGTGCTTATCCTCTTCCTTTGATCTCCATGGGCATCCGGTTGTTTTGTGGTTTGTTCCTAAACACCAATTGCAGCATGTAGTGGTTTCGTCCAAGCACTTTTCACCATTTCCCTCCATTCTTCAAGACCTGGTTAGGGTTCCTTGAAGCCTTCTCTGATACCAATTGAAAACTACTAGAGGGGGGGGGTGAATAGAGTTTTATAGATAATTTAACAATTATTGAACTCAAACAACCACAATGAAAATATTGGACAAGGAGACACAAGGTTTAGAGTGGTTCCAACTATAGAAAATACTATAGTCGTCAATCCACTACCCGGTTGCTTACCCAACCGGGATTTGAAAAGAAATTTATTTTATTACCTCTCAAGGAATTTACATAAAATACAATCTCTTTTCCTAAACCCTTCAAGCAGCCTTCACCTAGAAGTAATCGCCAACCTTGAAGCAGCCTTCCCTTGAAGTAGATGCACCAACTCCCGTTGCACCAGCCTTCTGAAGTAGCTTCCCTTGCGATAGCCTTCTTGAAGTAGCTTGAAGTCCCCTTCTCCACCTGAGAAGTCAACCCTCTCCAATCCGCAGCCTCCAACCCTAGGAGTAGCAAGGAGAGTACAAAAGATAAAAAGGAACAAGAAAGAAAAAAGGAAATTACAACTTATCCTTTAAGCCCAAGGCTTGATATGCCTAGATCAAGCATATAGATCTCCTAGCCAAGTGTGTGAACTTGTGATTGCTGTGGATAGGAGAATCTAGCCTATAGGACACGAAATTGAGCTAAGGAGAATGTAGACTAATGATCACAGTGCTCAAATAGCTTGCAATAGATTGCTCAAGTATGCTCAAGTGTATTCTCAAGTGTAACAAGTGAATTCTAGTGTCCTATGGCTTGTCCTATTTATAGGAATGGCCTAAGTATGCTTAAGGACGTTCTAGACAACTTCTAGGGGCTTCTAAGTGCTTAACTAGCCGTTAGGTACAAAGTTGTTGCTTTAACAACGGCTAATTAATTTATTCTGCAGTTGCTGTCAGAGACCATCTCGGTCGACAAATGGTTGACCGAGACACCTACTCGGTCGAACTTTTGTCGACCGACAGGCTCTCTGGAACAAGTGATTTGCAACGTCTTTCTTCAACTGCCAACTAACTTGTCTGTTGTGTCTAACGGCTACTTTGGATCTTTCTCGGTCGAGAAGTTTGTCGACCGAGAGTGTCTCGGTCGAGGAGTTTGTCGACCGAGAATGATCTTGTTTCAAGGTTTCAATTTAGGCACTAATTATATGTGTGAGTGTGCAAAGGTGATCCTAATTAAATGGGATGACATGTCTAACTATGGTGTTTGGCTAGGGAAAATCTAACGCTTGATTTACATGCAATTCTAAGTACTTGTACATTATATATTTGTACAAGTTTTTACAACAATGATTACATTGCATGAAAATATAAACATTTTAGCTTGGGGATTTTCCCTAGTTGCTTTGCCATCCATCTTAGTCCTGCACACTCAAGTAGCTCGTTAGATTAATAAGAATGAAATGTTTGTCATAATCAAAACAAAGGGATTTATAGATGTCCATTTAGCCAACAGAATGTCCATTCTGGGACATGCCCCAATCACAGACTCTTCAAAGAATTTGTAGAAATTGATTTTTATGGCCAAAATGGCCATTTTGAGCAGAATGCCCGTCCTGGGAGGTGGCTAGAACGGCCGTGCTGACCAGCACGACCATACTACCATTGAGCCCCACCAATTTTATCACTTGATGTCCCTATTTTGCTTCCCACTGAACCCTAGAACCCCTATACCTCTGTATAAGCTTTAGAGGTGGTTGGAGGTCGAATGTTGGCTTCTTTGAGCATTCATTTCACACCCTTTCTCGCACCTACTCCACTCCACCTCCATTTCACTCCATTTCTCCATTTCCACCATAAAGCCACTCATTTCTAAGCCTTCCATCCACTTCCCACCACCATTCTACACCATTCCATCCAAGAAGGAGGAGGACGACGACCTTGTAGTAGCCAGAGAGAAGGATTTCAGCCTCTACATTGAGCTCCATGGTGTTTCTTCCCCTTCTTCCCCTTTCTTTTGCTATATCTTTGACTATGTGTAGCTAAGCCCCTAGCGGTGGGCTGTTTGGGGTTAAAATGTGACTTTGATACCATGTTGGGGGAAAATGGATTGTAATGAACTCATTTTTATCTATGATGATTGCTCCATGCTTGTGTCTCTTATCCCATTGCCATGCTTGTGATTTATACTTTTTGCTATTAATATCTTGTTTGGTGGTGCTTGATGATACCGTGTTTCTAGGAGAATTGGGATGAATGTGGCAATCTTAGGTGTGATTCCTAGGTCCCAATAGGGGATCCCTAGCTAGTCCCATTTGTTCCTACATGCCTAACCCCTCTCCTACTACTTGGTATGAGACCTAAGTTACTAGTATAAGTGGGATTGATGTGATTGCCTAGGGTCTTCTAAAGGCTAGAATGTCTAGTGGCATGGGGTCAAATATGCTCATCTCTACTCCCATCAATACTCTCAACCCTCAATTGCTCAATATCACTTATCCTAGAAACCTAAATTTAGCTAATCCTATTAGAAGTACACCTAACCCTAGTCTTCTACTATTACTATAGGGTACATTCTAATTGCATTAGTCTTATTGTTTGGTTTGGTAATATAGATGTAAATTGAGAATCATGCTTGTCTAATAACCTTCCCCAACCAATATCAAAGTTACATTCCCAAACGGCCCACCTACCCTAATCACCTTTCTTAAAACCAATCTTACTCTGCTTGCTTGTTCATGCTAGTCTAGTTTAGTTGCTTTTTCTTAACCTAGTTAATTACTTAGTTCTGCTCTTTAGTGTTAACTTAGGTTCTTGCTCTTTCTAGTGGTTAACTTAGCTTCTACATTACTTCTCACTTGTCTAGTATAGTGTAGCTTACTCTTGCCCTTGCTTAGCTAGTTTGTTAACCTAGTTTTCTAATTTTTCTTGTTCAAGACAACTTAAGTTTACTTTTGCCTTTCCTACTTGTTCATTTAGAGTAATCACAACCAAACCCATTTTAAAACCCTTAAACCCCAATCTCCGCACTAGGAACATATAAAACACTACCCTAGCTCTAGTGCCCCCTCTATCCCTGAGGACCGACCCCTATTCTTGCCAATCACCTATACTACAACAGTACCCCGTGTGCTTGCGGGTGACCTATTTAATTTTGTGATCAAATTTTTTAGGGCCAATATAAATTTCAAAAGTGTTCCCACACGTGTGTTCAAGTCCTGTGGAGTGCATCTAGCCACCCTTAGTTTTCTAGTACATATGCCTCTGGCTTGGACGCACCAAGTACCCAGATGAAGAATAAGGTGATTTGTGTTCATCCACCGTGGACGAACGTGTAGAGGATTCTCTAGTACAGATACATACAAAATCCCACTAGAGGCATGCTTAATGAACCTTATGGATGATTACGTGCGGAGTCAATTACTAGAAGAATGTGCAAGGCTACTAAAGGCTTTTCCGTGCTACTATACAAGACACTTCGAGGATTTGGGACCACTGCCACCACTGCTGACCTCATCACTCTTGAGCCCACCTGAGTTGGAGCTTAAACCGCTGCCACCTCATCTGAAGTATGCATTTTTGGTTGCATAAGAGAGGTTGTCGGTCATTATATCCGCTTCTTTGAGTGTCTCGGAAGAAGAACAACTGATTACTGTGCTAAAGAACTACCGAGGTGCATTTGAGTGGACTGTGGGTAATATCAAAGGGATCTCCCCCACATTGTGCCAACATAAGATTCAGTTAGAAGAAGGAGTGAAAACGGTCATTCAAACATAGCCTCGCTTGAATCCAACCATGACAGAGGTAGTCAAGAAGGAGGTAATCAAGCTCCTATCAGCATGGTATAATTTACACTATTTCTGACTCCATTTGGGTTAGTCTAAATCAGATAGTACCAAAGACAGGGGGAATCACTGTCACTACTTATTCATCTAATGAACTAATAATCACTAGGTTAGTGACATGGTGGCGAGTTTGTTTAGATTATCGCAGATTGAATAGCGCAACGCTTAAGGATCATTTCCCATCGTCGTTCATTGACCAGATGTTGTAGTGGCTTGTCGGTCGCTCCCACTTTTGTTTTCTTGATTGTTATACGGGCTACAATCATATTTCAATCAAGCCTAAGGATCAAGAGAAGTCTACCTTCACCTATCCTTATGGCAGTTTTGCATATCATCGTATGTCATTCGGGTTGTGCAATGCACCCGCCACTTTTCAGCATTGTCTATTGGCGATTTTTCCAGATATGGTGGAACGATGTCTCGAGGTTTTTATGGATGATTTTTTATGCATGGAGAATCTTTTGATGATTTCTTGAATTATTTGGATAAAGTTTTGCAAAGGTGTGAAGACACACACCTGGTGCTTAATTGGGAAAAATGCCACATGATGGTTAGCGAGGGCATAGTGCTGGGACACAAGGTGTCCAACAAAGGATTCGAGGTAGATGCTATCAAGAGTGATTTCAAAAATTCCTCCACTGACTTCGGTGAAGGCAGTTAGAAGTTTTCTTGGCCATGCTGAGTTTTACCGTTGATTCATAAAGGATTTTTCAAAAATGGCTAAACCATTGTTTGAATTATTAGAAAAAATGTTGAGTTCAATTTTGATGAAAACTGTTTGAAAGCATTTGAGATCCTCAAAGAGAAACTCATTTCCGCACCGGTTGTGCAGGCTCTAGATTGGAGTCAACCTTTTGAACTGATGTGCGATGCATCAGACTATGCTGTAGGAGCGGTGTTGGGCCAACGCTTAGACAAAGTTCCTACTGTCATATAGTATGCATCTAAAATACTCAATGATGCACAATTAAATTACACCACTATTGAAAAGGAATTATTGGTTGTTGTCTTTGCTTTTGAGAAGTTTAGGCAATATCTTGTAGGAGAAAAGGTGGTTGTGTGGACTAATCATGCATCAATCAAATACTTTCTACAAAAGAAGGATGTAAAACCAAGACTGATTAGATGGATCATTTTACTACAGGAGTTTGACATTGAGGTCAAGGATAAGGTTGTGATTGAAAATGTAGTGGCAGACCACTTGTCTAGACTGGAGAGGGTAGATGAAAAGGATGTCAATATACCCATTCTAGAAACTTTCCTTGATGAACAACTATTTTCCCTTAAGTAAAGGGACCCATGGTTTGCTACCATTGTAAATTTTTTAGCTTGCACGGAATTACCTGATGATTGGGGTTACCAAGAAAAGTAGAGGCTCTTTCATTCATTATGCCATTATTTTTGGGATGACCCTCTTTTGTTGAGACAGTGCAAGGATGGAATATTGAGGAGGTGTGTACCTGAATACATATTTGATAGTGTTTGGAAACATTGCCACACACTACCTACAGGTGGACACCATGCCAGTTTTAGAACCTCTGTAAAGATTTTGGAGAGAGGCTTGTACTGGCTGACCCTATTCAAAGATGCACACAATTTTGTGTATAGGTGTGACGCATGTTAGCGGTTAGGTAATATATCAAAGAGGCAGGAGATGTCATTGAACATGTTTTAGGAAGTAGAGGTATTTGATCTATGGGGTATTGATTTCATGGGACCATTTGTGTCCTCTAACTCTAACCTCTATATCTTACTAGATGTAGACTATGTATCAAAGTGGGTGAAAGTGATTCCAGCCCGCACCAATGATGCCGATGTTGTGTGCAAATTTGTTAAGGATCACATTTTTTGCAGGTTTGGGGTGCCATGGATGATCATAAGCGATGGTGCAACACATATCACTAATCCGAAATTTGGGACAATTTTAAGCAAATATGGCATGAAGCACTATGTGGGTACGCCCTATCACCCACAAACTCAGGGGTAGGTAGAGATTTCAAATCTTGAGATTAAAAAGTTCCTTGAGAAAATGATATCTTCTAGTAGAAAGAATTGGAGTGCTTTGTTGGTTGATGCACTATGGGCTTATAGGATTGCCTATAAAACATCGATACGAATTACACCCTTTAGGCTAGTCTATGGATGGGCGTGTCATCTCCTTGTAGAATTAGAACATAAAGCTCATTGGGCATTGAGGAAGCTCAATTTTGACATTGACGAAGCTGGTAAGACCAGGATGTTAGAGTTAAATGATCTAGATGAAATTAGGATGAACACTTATGAAAATTCAAGAGTGAACAAGGAGAGAACTAAGAAAATACATGACCAACATATATCAAGGAGAATCTTTTGTCCGGGAGAGAATGTGTTGCTTTTTAATTTGAGGTTAAAATTACATCCAAGTAAACTGAGATCTTGGTGGAGTGGATCATTTGTTATTGAGAAAGTGTTTGCACATGGGGCTGTTAGAATCAAAGATGGTGAGAGATCCTTCTTGGTAAATGGTCAAAGACTAAAACATTACTTTGGGGAAGACTTTAACAGGAAGGAGAATGAGGTAAATTTCATTGCCCCTAATTGATATTTTAATGGACTTGTCTAGCCTAGGACGTTAAACAAGGGCGCTTTTTGGGAGGCAACCCAACCATTAGTAATTTTATTTTAGTTCTTTGCAATGCTTTGGGTTAGTTGTACTTAGTTTTCCATAATTTTTTTAAGAAGATACCTTGACCCGTTTGGTGAGTGTGCAGGAACATACATGGTCGGTACCACCGACTAGGTGAGTCGCTTCCACAAAATTCTGATTAGTAAATGATCCTATTTAGAAGAACAGACTCGGTACCACCGACTACACAATTTGTGGCACTGAAATTCCTGAAGAGATGCAGAAAATCTCAGGTGGTTAACTGATAAACCATCGGTACCACTGACAAAGGGTCGGTTCCACCAACACGATGGACATTCCAGGCTCGGTAGGTGTATCGATGCACCAAAATAATTATAGGGTCAGTACCACCAACCACCTTGTTGGTACCACCGACACATGACATCACCAATCCCTATGAGCCCTCATGGATGACACAGATCTGATCATAACCAACGATCAGTAGCTCTGATCCACTGTAAGTCAGTACCATCGATGGGAACTCGATGCCACTGACACTACAAAAATCTATTTTCACTGATGGGGCACCCACAACTGTCGATGTACCGCAGCCACAGATAGACCCCAGACTCAGTACTACTGACACACCTCATCGGTGCCATCGAATCAGTAACAGAAGGGTCAGGCATAAATTATAAAAGGGGGAGTGGTGGAGTGTTTTTCTCCACACCTTCAAGCACCACCCCTTCCCAAGTGCAGGAAACTACACCAAGCATTCAGAAGATGCACTGAGCTCTATTTTCTTAACCTCATTCTCCTATCTCGTCAACACCATGGCAAGGAGAAGAGAAGCTTCAAACTCGGCCATAGGATTTCCTGGGGGTTTGACACCACGACCCAGGATAAGTCACCCTTCACCGGAGGTGCGAAAGGTGTACGAGGAGCTCGCCAAAAGGCCATTTGCTCTGAAAATATATGGAGACTGAAAGACAATGGAGGACATGGGCTTCACCGACAACTTGGAGGTTGTCCTCTAAGGACAATAATTTGATGATGGGGTGTCAAACCCTTTCTTCAGTGGGTGGCCAACATACAAGGAGCTTGTGCTCGAGTTCATGGCTTCCCTGGAGATATGTGTGACCCCTGATCCAATTCGACCATGTGAGGTGAGTGGAAAGAGGGGAAGGTGGACTTTTGCCTTTACAATACGAACCACTCCATGACTCTTCACACATTCAATGAGATCTATGGATGGACCCATGTACCATGGCGCCAACCCAAGAGTTTCAACTACGAATCCATATGGGAGGATCTTGTGTTAGTGCCAGAAGGCTACAAGATAAGTTGGCATCAAAGATCCATCATCGACATCATGCATCCATTTTCTCGGGTGTTACACCGCATGCTCACAAATACAATCTTCACCAAGTCTACACAAGGGCAGGGGAAGGTCCAGTGACCAGATCTATACTTTCTGTACCAGCTTTTGGAGAGGAGGTTGGTCAACTTCAGGGCATTCTTCCTCACCCATGTGATGGCAGTGAAGTGAAATGTAGGGAGGAACGTGCCAATTCTCTTCGGGGGACTTATCACACCCATATATTTCCACCTAGGTTTGGATCTATATACGCTGGAGCCACTATAGTCCAAGCTCCAGATTGACAGTGCACACTTCAAGAAGGCCAGTCTTATCATTGTCCACTACAACACCCTTTTTGCTTGTTGTACAGTCAATGATAGCTACTATGAGCGTCAATTACCTGATCTTGTATTCAACATTAGGGAAGTTGATCACTATAGGTGGCCAGTCATTGATGAAGAAGATGAAGAAGAAGAAGGAGATGATGATGTGGGTGGGAAGCCGGGTGACAACGATGTGGAGGAGGTTGATCCCACTATCCCCATCACGCATCGAGTAGCTCCGCGTAAGCATCCATGACACTATGCAACCTCCACTTCTTCTGCCCCGCCACCCTCTTAGGAAGGAGAGGAAGCTTACTCCATGGTGGACATGTATACCATGCTGCATGATATTCAAAATGCTCAGCAGCATCACACCACATCCCTAGCTAGAATTCAAGATGTGTAGGGGTGGCTGTACACTAACCAGTAGGCAATCTACAAGAATGAACGTCTTCTCTTGACCAACTAAGAGACCATGCATCAGTGCCTACAGAGGATGGAGCAATACCAACAACCGTTCTTTGATCACTATTGGAGCCAGGGATACTTTGGAGAGTATCAGATGCCACCACATATGCTCCCTTCTAATCCAAACTTCTAGGGGATGTTTCCTCCCCAGGACCCTAGCCAGCTACCTCCACCATACTAGTCGAGTATTAATATTCCACCACTTAAGTTGGAATTTCAACTATGAGGTCATAGTCATATTAAAGCTTGGAGGGGTGCTGGAACAACTTCTATCTTACTTCTTTCATTTTAGCATTTTGTTTTTCTTTTGCAAAAATTAGTTTTTTTTAGGATCTACTATTTTCGTAAGATCCACAATCTATCTAGTGTAATTTGTGGAGAAGTAAATGCATGGTTTTTATTTGAGTATATCAATCTATGGGGTTTTTTTAACATGAAAAATGAGTAAATTGGAAAAAAAATTGTGTAGCTGAGGAAGTGCTCGGGTAAGTCAGCTTCAGGACATGGGGATATGAATGACCATCTTAATTGTCCAAGGAAAGTGGTTGGCAAGGTTGTTGATTCAGAACCGACCAAACACTAATGTGACCTTAAACTTAAGTTTAAGAGAGAAAACCCTTGATTACCCTATACACAGGTCATTAAAGAGGGACATATGATTCTCTCCGAAGGTTCTATCACTTAGTCGTGTGATCTCATCCACCACATACATTTTCTTTACACTCCACCATAAGAAGATTGAGCACATGTTATCATTCTTTCCTTTGATTGCATTTACATTACATAGTAAACCTTGCATCATAGTTGTTTATTTTAGCTTGCATTACTAAAAAAAATAGAAAATCTTACATGAACAACAGATTCTGGTGCATGTCATTTAGTTGCATACCATCTTTGTTCATATAGTTACAACTGCATTACAAAAAGCATATAGCATCATCATGTGCTATGTTTATTCTTCTAAAACATAAGAAGGTAGTGATTTTATCCATACCCTTGACAGAAAGAAGAAAAATAGTATCATGATTAGAAAAGTGTAATGCAAGCCCGTAATAGCTATGTCATGTTGAAAAGGGGGCTTGGATAAAGAAAAAAAAGAAAAAAATCGAAAAAAAGAAGATTGAGTATAGTTTCAGAAAGTGAGGGAAAAAGGGCATAGTCCTACCTGTATCATAAGAAAGAATTAGTACATGATGTAGTTTTTGTAGATGTTTCGTCTTATATTGAGATGAAATAATAGTTGCATGCATCATACCACCTCAATGATTAGGAATTAGGATCTTTTTATAATTTTTATCATCATAGATTCATCATAATTTATTATAGCATGAATGATTTTATGTGCTCATGATTCTTCTGCAGCCACCTATCCCGACCACCCATTACTCTTATCAGTGGGCCACTCATTTGATTTTCTCCTCATTCATGTTCTATCAGGAGAACAACTTCCATGTAGATGGCAGTTAAAGAAAATGAGCAACGCAGATAGGAGATCACATGATGCACCAAGTATGAACTGAATGAGTTTATCATATTAACTACTTTAATTGATAGTGTTTCATTGATTGGGGGACAAAAATCTTTTATAGAGGTTTCTGGTTGCCTAGATGGCAGTTAGTGTTCAGTGGTCAGTGAGGGCCGGTATGAGGACCGAAGGTGGAGACTTGTTAGATGTACTTTATGCACTTATGTCCTTCAGCTGACTTATCTCAATCAGATCCAAATGTTCTGTTGCTCACGGACGAGCAAAGTTTAAGCTTAGGGGAGTTTGATGCATGGGTTGTAAGTCACTTTTACAGGCCTATTTTATATCTGTTTTGTGCATATATTTATAATTTTCATGATTGTATTTGAATGATTCATTATTATTGGCATGTACACTATGTTTGCATCAAATTATACTTATTGTATCATATTTATATGATTTTATGCATTCCCCAGACTTATGTATGCTTTTCTGCTCTATTCAGGTACTCTATATACACTGAAGTCTCGGTACCACTGACAGGAACTCGATGCCACTGATATTACATCAGTAGCTGGTCAGAAAAGAATAGCAGACTCAGTGTCGCCGATCATCTTGTCAGTGGTACCGAGATTGAATCAGTGGCGCAACCCAAAGTAGAAGCACCAACTCAGTGCTACCAACTGATCTTATCAGTGGTACCGACTGAGAAGAGGAAGGCCCACGATAAGAAGTCATCGGGGCCACCGATCATCTTATCGGTGGTACCGAGCCTACCAGATTTGTGCAACTAGATTTGATCGTGAAGATCCAACAGTCCACGGTGCATGGTATTGTAAGTTGGCCTATGACCTAAGCAAGGACAGTCAGACCTGAGGATCATCTCATTACACACCGCACGGAAGATAGAGAGAAGGGAGAGAGGAGAACGGAGCCAAAGGCTAGCACCCGGGTGATATGAGTACCTCTAATGGGCATTTTTGCTGCCGGAAGACTACGAAACGTGTGTTTCTCGAGGAGGATTACCCAGAAAACTTTCTTTCCAGGGGTTACACGAATTTCATTCATGTTTCCCACATTTTTCTCCTTTCTCTCCATGTATTCATAACTGAAAACCATGCAGGGTACTCCCCTCCTTTCGTTAGGACCCGGGAGTAGCATGGGGGATCGTTGTATCAACTTTTTGCATGAATTAATATAGATTTCTCTTTATTCCTGGATATATAGTTGTGTTTTGAATGATCTACCTATGCTTGATCACCATCGATAGAGTACTAGATTGATCACTGCTCTGGAAGGAGGATTAAAAGTTGGAAAACCATAATATATACACTTTCCTAAGCATTCCTCGGAAAAGGTAATGTACGGTTAGCGGGAAGAAACCCAGGGTCGTCGATAATGCACCTAGACTAAGATATAAATTGCTACACAAATAAAATTGGCTAAGATATAGGTAGTGAATTGCACCGTGGAAGCGAACAATTCTGACTACATGCTTTCTATCCAGGTAAGAGTAGAATTTGTGTTAATTTGGTAGAAATTAGGTATAACAAGTCCCCACAGTGAAATTGATTATCCTAAGGAGTCCATATCATTTGATTTAACCACCATCAATTTTCATTTAATTCTCTTTTTATTTTGTTTAAACTCAAATTCAACCTTTTAATCGGTCTAGTTGATCGCACCGTAGTTAGTAGTAGTCACTGAGACTACGTCTCCCTAAGTTCAACTTGGGCCTCACATATGCCTATATTACTCGACACGTACACTTGCCTTTATACACATAGTTTTAGCATGTCAATTCTCCTTCAACAAGATGAGTCTTGGGATAAAGAAATATAATGAAATTAGGTACCCTTATCCCAGAACAAGGTGTGATTAATAAGTGAAATGGAACAAAGTTATCTCATCTTAATAAACCCTAGGTAGAGTATATCCTTATGTCAACCCTAGGGTCAAGTAGGGATGCTTAAAGGTACATAAGACATGAGGGGTCAGGAGGTGATCATGCCCTGAGTGCATAAGGCTCGTGGGGTCAAGGGAAATCCATGTATGAGTACTTAAGGCCCATGGGATCAGGAAAACAACCACCTCCATAAGTACATAAGGCCTAAGGGGTCAATATAAAGGCACTTTGTAAGTACATAAGGCCCTTGATGTTAGAAGAGGAAATAACTTCAGAGGTGCCTTTACCCCTAGAGATCTTAAGGGAATAGCTAAGGCTAATGATAATTGAGTTTTGTATATAAGGAATACAAATAGTTATGTAAGAAATAATCTCAAAGGTAGTTGTGCAAAAACTCAAGAGTTGAGAAAAGCACCATCCCTTCAGTTCATGAAATTTAAAGATATTCGTTGAATTAAAACATGTCCATGATTTTGGAGTCATTGCTTCTTATTATAAGTGTGAGATATTGGGTTGTCACATCTAATGCATATACTTGACAAGCGAAGATGAATACCCTAATTTGAAATTTATGACATTATTAAGGGTTTGGATTTTTACCCCATCAACTCATGAATATAGTGGAAAAATAAATAGTAGGTTTAATACCTAGGTAAAATGAAATCACCAAGTGAGAATGAAATAACAAAGTGAAGATTTAAATACCAAGTGCTAATTAAATGCAATGAATGAGGATGTGGTAATAACCTTGGATTAAATTTTGGTTCCAAACTCAGTAATATGTGATGCTTTCATAGCAATAAAAGTTATTAAAGATAAATAAGATAACAAGAATGGTTGCTAGACCTAATGTTTAAGGATAATATGAGTGACTATTCACCTCTACCTTATTAAGTTTGTATTTAATTGTGATTTAAATAATAATGTATTGAGATTTACTTTAATACAACATGAGTAACATTAGAATGATGATTAATAGTATGATGTTGATTTAATTGGGATGATTGATCTAAGCCATATGCTTAAGAGTAAATCCTTAATTTTTGTAAATAATGTAATATTGAGCATATGTGTTAATATAAGGATTAATTAAGATATCATGATTGTCAAAGTATTAAATTCGTAGTTAAGAGTATTATAAGTCTTATGGACCCTTTGGAAGACCAAGGAATGGGCCATGAGCACCAGAAGTCAATTCAACTCCAATTGGTATAAACGAGTTTACATATGGGTCCTTAGGATATGAAATTGGGAGTCTGGCATCTCATGATAATAATAAATAACCAATATACTTTTAGTCAGGAGATAACATAGATAAGATAAGAGAATTTTGAGAAGATTCCAAACTATATTATGATCTAGATAGTTATTTGAAGCATTACCTAGTTAATACTTGTGAGCCAAGTTTTAGATATATAATACAAAATTTAAAGATTTACCTTTGTTCCAATGAAAGATAATAGTAGTGGGAAGATAATACCAAACATTGAAATTAAAAGGAGCAAAGACATGGCCTACACAATTAATTCAAGAAAATAAAGTTTTAATTGAGAAAAGTATTATCTATCAAGGACATATGATTCCCAGCGCTATCTCCTTCACCTAAGAGCCTTGTCCTTCCATGGAAATAAAAGATCCTACCTCCTCAGTCTCCCTTTATCGGTAGAATCCACACTGTGGATCTTACCTTAGCTTTTAGTAGGTTGATCTGTACCAGTCTAGATGTTTTTGCTGCTATCTCATTGACTTGTGATAAACTAGAACATAGATAATCCTCCTAGCTAGGGTTCCTGATCAGCAAGCCTGTGCCCTACACCTCAAGCCTATATAAGGAACTTTAGACTTACAACCATCAGAAAGAAAGTAACCAAATCTCCCTAGCCACCTTTAACACCTAGAAGTCACCCCCAAATCTTTGACCACCATTCCAACCACCTACATGACAAAACACCTATTAGGCCTTTGGATGCAGTTGGGAAAATGAAAACTTCTAGAGTAGGAGAATACTTCAATCATGCACCCAAGATTCCTAGGCAACACTTACACCTTTTTCCATATAATATTTCCCTATTT
This sequence comes from Alisma plantago-aquatica, assembly GCA_963693085.1. Lineage (NCBI taxonomy): Eukaryota > Viridiplantae > Streptophyta > Magnoliopsida > Alismatales > Alismataceae > Alisma > Alisma plantago-aquatica. The sequence goes on from OY856414.1 coordinate 191,200,101, forward strand.
CAGCACTTTTGGATCGGGGAAGGGGGGCTAGTTTTCCTCATCGTCAGTCATCATTGACCACCTCCATTAGCTGGCCATGTTGGCAAGGGACTGCAAAGTTTCTTGCACCTACCCATGGTATGTAGAGCCTAGGTATGTAAGGTCAACCCCATGCATTGATTCACCCTAGAGAGCGCCATGTTTTTTCATGTGGAAGAAAAAGACCCAAGGTGCTAGGACCAAAGGACCCCTGATAATGTGATTACCCAAACCATAGAACCGAGAGAAGTGGGGTTATTCCCCTTCCCTGAGAATATGATTACCCAAACCATAGAACCGAGAGAAGTGGGGTTATTCCCCTTCCCTGAGAATGTGATTACCCAAACCATAGAACTGAGAAAAGTGGGGTTATTCCCCTTTTTCCCTAGCCAGCCTAGTTAAATAATAATAAAGCTATATATTGATGATGTGGCATCTCTCGATTAGTCTATTTTATTTATCTTGTATTTAATGCAATAGGTGAACTATAGGTTAGATGATAGGAACCTATGTATGAAGTTTATCAAGAAAATGTGATGATTCTGAATAAAATGATTTGAAAAATCAATTCTGATCTAAGTTCCAAAAGTATATATAGTACATGTACTTATGGTGATTAATGTAATTAAACCCTAGATTTTGATGAATAGGCTACAAATCATGTTCACTACACTTATTTGTAATATAATATGTGTTGATGAATACTGATGAGATCCTAATATATTTAATCATGTTGGGATTATATTGATGATCTTTTAGGCATTTTAAGCCATAATTAAGGTAGTTAGTGTTTTGGGACTAATGAATACATCATGTCATGATCCTAACATTTTAAAGCTAATTTAGTCTTTCATAATGACATGATATGTACAATATACAAAGTAGGGATACAACTAATGTGTAACTAGGGTTTATAACCCTTGTGACTCATGATATCATGGAATTATAGTTTCCTACCCTTATTCCTTATTTAAACCTAAGATAATCATAAACACTTGCTTATGACCTAGGTTAGGACTAATTAGTATCTTATGAATGTTTGATGACACTTTAGGGTTGTACATATAAGAAAATAAAGTTGATTGATTATGTTGATTGCTTATATGTTTAATTACATGCTTAACATATATGAAGTATACTACATGGTTCTAAGTCAGGGTATGCAGCTATTTATCAATACTCACATTATCAACTTCCCATGGTTTTCTGGATGATTCCTGAGGTATTGATTCAATGAATAGACTGTTGGATGCTTATTTACTTTTTGTTTAACTGTAAAGCCAAAATGAGTATCACATAATGAAATTAGTATGTTTTGAACCCCAGGTTAAATGTGTCAAAGGTAATACACATATGTTGACTGATGGATAGTGAATAACCCAAATAGCATACTAAGAATGTGATAGAGTATGTAATGAAAACACAAGTTGATATGTGAAAATATTTTAACTTTTAGAACTATATGTTTTATCATACTTGCTCACATTTTGGTTGCACCATGTACATAGTATAGAGACATATTTATCTTCATATTTTTTTTTCCATTTTAGGTAACTAAAACATATGAAGGTATCATTACATGGTGTTTATGATGAAATCAATTGAATACATTAAAGTAAACACCAAGGATTAGTTAGATGCTTCTTCTCATATATGCTAGTTCTCATGTGTATGCTAGATTCCTATAAAAATACATTTAACTCCTTACTGAAATCTCATTATACATTATGTATCCAATCTTTATTTCATTAATGGAAGATATTGATTATTATTATTTTATATTCTGGATACTAGAACATTTAATTAATGTCTCTCGAAATTTGAGGTCCACCTAGATTAGGTGATAGACAAAAGTTGGGGTCATTACATTTAGTATTAGAGCCAAGATTTATCAAATAATATTTAATTGTTGATAATTTCAAATAATTCATAAAAAATAAGGAAACATTATTAGGTCATAACATATGTGTAATGGTGTTTAGATCAGATCACGACTTTGGTGGCTTACGATATTTTACTTTGTACAATTAAGTTGGTATATGGGGATTCCCTTAGCCAATATAATACCTACCTGGCTAGAACCTATCATTTTCCTAAAGTAATATTTGTCTAAGGTTTCTCATCTCTAATTTCATCACCATTCTTAATAAACCCAAAAAAATTCTTCCCTCCTTATCTTAAGATGGGGTTTCAAGAAGAAGTCGGTAGAAGGCATCCTCTGCGAACAAAAGTACCCAAAAATATTAATTAGAGATACATGTAGGCAATATGTGACATATACCTCTAGTGAGGTTATACCTTACAACTACCTAAGCATGAGAGGGAATACCCTCCTATCCTAAAATATAGGGTGTAGTCCCTAACACTAACCCTAAACTATAATATTGGGTAGTGGGAGTAGTACTGGTGAAATTATGAGCCTACAAAGTTAAATCCTAAGAAGGGATATTGGCAAGAGAACCCAAATTGGGCTGGGTTGTTTAGTTAGTGTACCAAAATTTAGAAACCTTGGTTTCCCATACATGCAAGTACAAAGAGTAATACATGCATGGTACATGAAAAAGGGCTTTGAATATATACATGTATATACATACATATATATATAACTACATATACATACATATATATATATATATATATATATATATATATATATATATATATATATATAGGGCATGTATTCATTACCCATCTGAATAAAATAAATAAGTTGCCTAGCAATTCTGGTTACAATATGACCGTCCTGGGTACATTTTTAGCATTCTGGTTACTTATCTATACTACTGGTTATAGTTTGAAGAAGATATTTTCTTTCTAGAAATGCCTTTTTTTCTATTTTCAGCTAACAAACTACAAAATTGACAACTTCTTTACAAAACAAGTTTTTGTATTCCAAATTATGTAGTTTCATTATAGTTTGGTTTCTTCCTATTACAAAACTGGATCCACGAGTGACTAACCTTAGTTACACTTAGATAATGAATAAATGATATATATATATATATATATGTCTAAATGTGTGAGACATAGTTAATGAGTGGTCACAATAGACCTTCAATTCGCTTGTAGTGGTGGTGTCTAGACCTGTGGTGGGTCAACCTATGATTTAGAAATGGACCTATTGGGGGAGGCATTAACCTAAACCTATGGGGTCAGGATGTATCTAGAAAGCCAAAACTCCTCGTGGAAGCCATGAAGGCACCCTATGATAGGACCTCCACTGGAAGGATGAGTTGAACCACCTTGTGTAAGTTTATAAAATTCTTAAGGAAACCTTAGATGTATTAAAAAATCCTAAGATTAAAGAGATGGTATATGATGGAATGGTATGGGTATAAGGAATAGAATTACTTACCCCTACAAAATTAAAATAAGTTTTCCTTAATAATGGGTAAATATATTTCCAACATATATTGAATGCAAAACTTGATGAGATGATCCTAGGGTAAATATGTAATGCCAAGTAAATTACATTGAAGGAAATGTAATCGATTGTGCAACTAAGGTATATTAGCCCTACTGCCACCATGTATGGAAAATAAGGGTATTTGTTTGGATTATTGCCATGAATGCATGAATATATAAGAATGAGAACTTTGGTTATAGAAATCTCATGTAAAATATTTAATGGAAGTTAACAAATTGATAGAAATTATATGACATGCACGTAAACTATAGACTCTCCTTGAGCATGATGAGTAATGGGATGAAGAAATATAATGAAATTGGGAACCCTTGTTCTAGAAAAAGGTGATATTAATACAAGAAACAAAATAAAGATATCACATCTCAACAAATTCTAGGTAGGGTATAGACCTAAGTCAACTCTAAGGTCAAGTAGGGATGCTTAAAGGTAAATAAGACCCAAGGGGTCCAAAGGTGATCTTGTCATGAGTACATAAGTCTTGTGGGGTCATGAGAAATATAAGCTTAAGTGGTTAAGGCCCATGGGGCTAGGAAAATGCCTACCTCCATAAGTACATAAGGCATGAGGGTTTAATACATAAGGCACTCAATAAGTACATAAGGTCCTCTGTTACATATACCCCTAGAGACATTAAGGGAATGAATAATGATAATGATACATGCAATGTGGATATAAGGAATTTAAGAAGTTATGCTAAAAAGTATGATATAGAATTTGAAATGAAGTTGTGCACAAACTCTAGAGCTGTGAAAAGAAGTATCCCTTTAGTTCAAGACAATTTAAGGAAATTCGTGGAATTAAGATATGTACATGGTTTGGGAGTCATTTTTAAGGATGATTCAACTTAGAATTAGAAATTAAAATATAATGTGTGGGTACATTATCTCTACACATTAAATAGGATGTAATTCATATTTGTGTAGTATCCAAATATCTATTTCATCTTATTATGAGTATGAGAGATTGGGTAGTCACATCTGATGCTTATACTTGACATGTGAAGATGAATACCTTTAGATGAAATTCATGACATAATCTAGAGTTTGAAATTTTGCCTCATCAACTCATGAATAAAGTGTAAGAATAATTAGTAGGTTTGAGGCCTAGGTGAAAATGAAATTACCAAGTGATATTGAAACAAAAAAGTGGAATGTAATCACCAAGTGCTAATATTATCCAAGGAATGAGGATGAGGAAATACCCTTGGATCAAATTTTGGTTCCGACCTCTATAATATGAGAAGATTTTGTATCAATAAAAGTTGGTAAAGGTAACCAAGCTAAATCTATCCAAGAAAGGTTGCTAGACCTATTATTCGAGGATTATATGAGTGACCATTGATGTTAACCTTATTAGATTTGAATTTTAGTGAAAAACTTTAATTTTAAGGAGGAGGGTGACATACCTAAGTCTTCCTTTAGGACAAGGTATGGTCACTATGAGTTCACAGTTATGGTGGAGGAAGGTGAAAAATTCAGTTGTTGGCTCAACATAAGAATTCTCTGTGACAAAGCAGAGTCTTGTGAGGTTGGTGTTGTCGAGCAAGGTGAGGATTCTGTCATAAATCCCCATCTTTTTCAGTATGCTGGAGCACACATACTTTGTCAGCTTCAGCGCTTTATCGAAGGATGGAAGGGTGTGGATGAATAGGTTTCCTGGTGGTGGTGTTGTAGTGGTGATGGTAAAAAGAGATGGGTATTTTCTACACATTTCATTCTCTAGTTCCCATATGGCTTCCTCTATGCCATGATGATTCCACAAAACTTTCACTAGTATTATATCTTTTCTCTTCATCTTTTTCACCCTTCTATCCAAGATCAACATAGGACCCTCAACATAGGAGATATCCTCATCTAACTCAACATCTACTAATTGGATTGTCTGGTCAATATCTGGATGGCATTTCCTCAACATAGAGATTTGAAAGACATTATGCAATCTATGTATCTCTAGTGGTATCTCCAATGTATATGCTACCATTCCAACACAATCTAGGATAGGGTATGGTCCCATAAATCTAGGAGCCAACTTACCCTTCTTTCCAAACCTCGTCACACCTTTCCAAGGAGAAACCTTAAGATATACTCTATCTCCCACTTGGAACTCAAGTGGTCTGCATCAGTTATCTGCATAAGATTTTTGCCTGTCCTGGGCTGCTTTCAACTGTTGTTGTATCACTTTAATATTTTCCGTAGTTTGATGTACTAGCTCATGACCCAAAAGTTGATATTCACCTGTCTCATACTAGCAAAGAGGAGACCGACATCGTCTCCCATACAGAGCCTCATAAGGAGCCATATCTATTCTTATTTGATAGCTATTATTGTATGCAAACTCTATCAGAGTCAGATGTACATCCCAACTACTGAGAAATTGCAGCACACATGCACTCAAGAGATCCTCTAAAGTTTAAATAGTCCTTTTAGATTGGCCATCGGTCTTCAGATGAAAAGTTGTGCTGAATCTCAACTATGTTCCCATTGCAGAATGCAGACACTCCCAAAAATGACTTGTAAACTATGGACCTCTATCGGAAACTATATTCACTGGAATGTCATGCAGACAGACTATCTCATCAACATATATTTGTGCTAATTTCTCTATTGTAAACGCCATCTTAACTGGAAGAAAATGAGATGACTTAGTCTATCTGTCTACTATCACCCATATGGAATCATGACCCTTGGTTGTCCTAGGAAGACCAACCAAAAAGTCCATAGTAAGATTATCCCATTTCCACTGTGGTATTGGCAAGGGTTGTAATGTCCCTATAGGCTGGAGGGGGTTCCTTCGCCTCCGCCACACTCTTGCGCACATGGGGCACCTTTGGATCGCAGCCAAGACAGCTGGTTCCAGCTCACCAGGCCTGCAAACAAGGTCAACCTGCAGTCAACCTGTTGCGCCGCGTAGGTGCTGGGTCGTGCTTCTCTTTGGCATCGTAGGAGCATCGTACTTCCATCATCCCTCCTCCCACAGCCCCTCATCGCTCTAGGGGTCATTCTCTTCCCTACTGTTAGGGCCAAGATGGATGTAAGGTTTGGAGAAGATGGGTGATACTTGAGACCCTCTTGGACTCGAGGCTACGGGTCCAAGCCTTTTATAGGGATAGATAGCATCGCCCTAGAATTCCTATCCACGAGGAAAACAAGTCCCTCATCAACCATGGAAACCATACTTTCCTTGTTTAATAAGTAATCTTCTCTCTCTTAAATATCTCCTTAATAATATATATCTTTTAGATATTTGAAAGTTATCTCTTTCATCATCTTTGTGCTTGGCTTTTAATCCATTGGCCACAAAATCTTATTTTCCTAAAGCAAATAACATTTCTTTTGATAATATCAAAAGTTTATTAATTATGTAGCACATTATTCTCATATTTTGTATTATTTGCATTTTCTCTTTCTTCTTCTTTATTGGGACTCCTTGGACCCTAAGAAATCCGAAGATTTCGAAATTCCTTTTTAAGGATGCTTGTTATCCTTCTAGATGCATCTACATCCATTATTTCTCATTATCTTACTTATTCTTTTATTAAAATATTTCTTTTCAAGGATTTCTCTTTATCTTTTTTTTCCTTTTCCTTTTTTCCTATTTCTTTCATTAGAAATCACATATAAATGAAATTTATTCAATTGTGGCCATTAATGCCACCTTCTAGAGATTTCCATGTATTTGTCATAAATACTTTTCTTAATATTCATTATCTTGTATCTTTTCCTAATATTTGTACTTTTCTTCTTTCCTTCTCTTTTATATCCATTATTGGATTAATATAATAATAGGAACCACGAATTTCCTATCAAAAGGGAGATTTGCAAAGAAATCCCTTCTTTGAAGCAAAGCATACAACCTTTTTAATTAAGTCCATATTCATAAAAACATTACATCACAACTATGAAAACATATGCAAAATTGAGGTTGTAACAGTGTTACACTTATTATTTCAAGTTGTGGTGCCTGTGCAAAACTATTTATGTATTTGGGTAAACATTTTCTACCTAGGGTTTTTTTTCAACCCAAAAATTTAGACCATGATCCAATGTGTTATGTCACTATTATAGGTATCTCATACTATCTCATATATTCATGTAGTTGTCTTGTTGGTGATATTATGAATTCATTAATGGATAGAAAATTTATGATTTCAATTTTCTCTAATGCATAAATTCCTCATTTGCTTATTTAATTTCATTGAACTTAAGTACATGTTGACTACCCCCTCTATCTTTGTAACCCCTATTTCATGCTTACCTAACCTTCAATATCCAAATGTTTTATTTATGCATATTAATATTTATTCCTAAATCAAATCCTTTGTTTTTTATTGTGGGTGTTGTTCAACCCATCCAGAAATGGGTGTTCTAGAGGATGAAGTTTCAAGAGGACGCTAAACCATATACATTGAAGGATAGATTACGATGTCTAAGTTACACTCTCCACTGGTCCTTTATAATAATTAGATGAACCCTTTAATTGTTGTAATACAACCTTTATTAATAATAATATTGAATCAGTTGTGTTTTCTACAACTTTATATGACTCTATTTAGTATATCATACTTGAGAAATGACCTTTTACACTTTTGTCCTTCATATTAGTGTGCTAATATTGGATTCTTTAATTGTTCAAATAAGTAAAGAATGGATCCCTCTTGGGTCACACTCTTTACATTATGATATTAGAGTTTAGTAGTCAATTAATTAGACTATTTAAAGTTATCCTCTATTTTCCCTATATATGTACCTATAGGAATCTCAAGAGTGGAAAATATAGTGGAATAAAAATGTTTCTCAATAATCCTTTGAGCATGATATGTTTAATGCAACAAAACTGTATTAGGGTTTACATGTTTATACCTTATCATTGAAGAAGTTACAATGATTCAATATGTAAGGCTCATGTAGATCTAAACCCTATAATATACTACTCTCTTGGATCTTGTCAGATTCAAAGTCAAAACACCTTTTTGAGATTTTTGGCACTTTGGGAGTCGCTCAATGTGAACAAAAAAATATCTTTAACGATTCAATTGTGGATATCCATCGATGATTGTTAGTGGAGGATCATGGGAATCTTTCAGTGATTTGTACAAATCCCAAGGTCATAAATATGGCTTTGTTTACCCTAGAAATGACCCCAAAGTCAAATTTGGAAGGTCCCACTAATATGTTGAACATGTTTATGGAAGTTCTCACTAATCCACATGATGCCTTCAATAGGTGAAAGATTGTACCTTTCTGCTGGGGCAATTTTCTATTGGGTTTGTGTTCTTGGAAGATCACCTCATTCCACCATCCACTCTAGTGATAGATGGAATCGTTCTTCTTGTCACCTCGATTTGGGTGTTGTCAGTAAAGATCTTCATGTGAAATGAATCTATTGTGCAAACTTGTCTGTATCATATCCATGTGAGCACTCAATGACAATTTTCTAGTCTCCACCACTAGCACTTTCTCCCTCTAGGTTGCTCTTAGGCTTTCTCAAACCTTAGATGAGACAATGAGAGATTCTTAGTGTGTACTATGAAGGCTTCCTCTAATGTCATAAATATAGGAGAGTAGAGGTTAAGTTTCCTAAACCCTATATGGCCAGGTTATGGATTCCCATACTTATAGAAATTATTTATAATGTCTATATACATATTTTATTTAGATCCTCAAAACTTACTTTCAGATCCCTAAATGTAGTACAACAATTACAATAAGGTCAATTCAGTCTTTTGTCAAGTTGTTTGTATATGTGTGACCTTATAGGAACCATACTATGTTGTCAATGGAATCACTAATTAACATTAAGATCCATAAGAAATAAGAGATGTCTAGGTACACATCATTGCAACACAAGTACTAGGATTACTCATACATGACTATACCATGAACACCAATGTTACCATGCTGTATAATATTTTGGCCATGGATTTAAATATTGAACCAAAGATATTTATAAATCATCCTCATTATGCCCAATCTAATTTATTTAATTCCAAGAATACTAGCAAGATGCATATGATCCCAATATCATATACTAACTAACATGAGCATGGCCATGCATTTCTCTAGTCTCACTTATCAAGAGGCCTTGGTTATAACTCATGTTATATGGGAGGGATAAATTCCTTCTACATCACTCATAATGCATAGCATGATTGTCATCTTACCAAATTATTACGTTAATGAAAACCTCTTTCAAGATCACATTGGGTTGAGACAAAGTAAGAATATTGTTACACCACCACTGTAGTGACTTCTAGTTGAAGGACCATAACACCACTATCGCATTTGAGACTCGATTGTGACTATCGTATAACTGTCCATGAATCACTTTCAAGGAGGTTCTGCCCAATACCTATGTGTCTGACTTGGTAATGAATACCTATCACCCATGAGATATGATCATCAATTATAAGATATATTAATCTGATAGTATTATTGTTCAACAATCCTCAATAACACTTGACTAGGGATGTTTCAAAATATTGTTATTACCATCCATTAGATCTTATGTTCATGATACATACTTGAATTCCCATGGATTTAAACCAATCATTCTAAGGACATTTATTAGTACATTAATATCATAGTTATTAAATCGACATCAATACATTGTAATTTCATTTATCAATCAAATAGAAAGTACAAAAAGTCATTATGGCCATCATCTAATGATTGTCTTATAGGGCATATACGCCAAATGTCTCCCACTTTCACTAATACCAATCACTAACATATCTTATACCAAGTGATACAACATGACCATCACACTTCTACTGCTATATTCCCTTGGTATAGTGATCAACAATCTTGATCTGTGTCAGTATCATGTAGATCTTCTCATCTCCTCACTGAATGATTTATTGTATGAGATGGAATCATCAAACAATATGCTTTGGAATTTGTATATCATTTGGATTCCTTGGCTAGCATGATAACGCCATTGCTATCATAGTAAGCCATACTGAGTCATCAATGCTAGTAACAACACTAAGTTTATCAAATGAACTCCATGATCCATACTAGGACTGGTCACTATCTCTAGCTTTGAATTCTTCCTTTTGACAATACCACCATTAAGGAAAAAATAGAACCCTATTGTAATCAATTATTATCCTTACAGGTTTGGAATATTGAACCTGTGTAACTCCTTAAAACCAATTCTTCCTCACCTCTTCATCCTATGTTCTCCATAAGTACTTAAGGATGTTCTACACTATAATTTAGTAAGCTTCACTTGAATCTTCTTGACATGCTTGTCATTCTCAAGGTATATGAGACATCTATATGTGTATATAAAATTTCATACATGATAGATCATATGTGGAGGCATGTGGAATCTCAGTCCTATGGTCCCTTTCTTTCAAATATTTGAGAACATTGGTATTAGAAATATTTGACCCATGAGACATGGGTAAATTCCCTTTCTTAGAGTCTTGCATGCTAAATTGTTTCAATACTTTTTCAATGTATGTACTTTAAATTAAGTCAAGAATTCATCAATATATATCTCTACAGATCATGATAACTGGATTATAGGTGGCTCTCCTAATATTTCATTGAGAAAATGTTTCTTAGCCACATGTTCACCTATTTTAGAGTTGGAATATCATTTCTCATGGGCAATATATCAAGCGCATACAATATGATGAATACTACAATGCTCCCACTAACCATCTTGTAAACATAAGGTGCATATTCATTCTTGTTGAAGGCAAACTCTTTGAGTGATTCATCATAATGAAGATTCCAAGTTTAGGATACTTGTTTCAATCCATATATTAACCTTTACAGCTTACATAGCTTCTTAACATCCTTTGGTGATTCATAACCCTCAAGTTGTGTCGTATACACTTTCACAAGAAAATTCATGTTAAGGAACGTGGTTTTGAATCCATCATCCATATCTCATAATTACAATATGTTGCAACATCAAGCATGATCCTAATGGACTTGACCACGATGGACAATAAGAAAGTTTCATAATAGTCGACACATTGAACTTGTTTGAAACCTTTAGAAAATACTTTATATATATAGGTCTAGACATTTCCTTCCATGTCAATCTTCTTCCTGAAGAACCACTTGCACCCAATGGGTTTTACTCCTTTAGGTGGTTCCACCAATGTTTATACCTTGTTGGTATACATTATGGTCCCACCATAACTTCCTAATAGGTGGTTGGTTCATCTTAATCCATGACCAACACTTGAGCATCATGAGTCACAAGAAATCCAAGAGTCTTTAGCTCATGGTGAGTCCCAATGGATCTTTGAGGTTTTTGTGTTTGTTGAGGGGGAGGTAGTGCCACAACAACTTGTCATGCCTCCTCATGCTTCTCTTCAGGTTTATTGTAATTTTTGTTTTCTCAAACTTCTTTGAATTCTATTTCCCTCTAACTATATTTCTCTTCATGAACTCCTTCTCTATGAAGGTACAATTTCTAGCAACGAACACTTTGTTCTATGAAGGAATATAGAAGTAATATCCTTTGGTTTCCTTAGGATACCCCACAAGATAACACTTGTCAGATTTGGGTTCCAATTTCTTAGGAAGCAAACACTTCACATAAGCTTGACAACCCCAAGACATGTTGGGACACTTCCCAATCCATACCTCATATGGTATCTTTGGAACTAATTTAGAAGGAATAACTATAAATGTGGCAATTTCTAAAACCTTCCCCCAAACAGTTGGCATACATATTTATCGCAATGATGTAATTGAGGAATAAGCATCACATTGATATAATTGAGGAATCTTAATACTTATGTGAACTTGCTTCTAAACTTAATTCTTGAACCCCTTGAATATTTCAAGGGTTTCTAATTTGTTTTCATACAACTACACATGTACATGATCCATAAGTCAACAAGATGAAGTATTTGAACCATTATTTAGCTATTGAACTAAATGAATTACATACATAAATATGTATGAGTTCTAGACGTTTATATTTTCTCTCACTACTTCCAGTAAAAGGAACATTTGACATATTTTCCAAAAAACATGACTTTTATGTCTCGAGATATTCAAATCAAATGAGTCTAAGTATCCATCCATATGGAGTTTTGAATTGTGTATCATGTATTTACATACAAGTGGAAATTCTAATGGTAAGTCATGTTTGAGTCATGTAGTATAAGAAATTTGGCATTTATGTTATATGCATGTGTCATAGGATCCTAATTACAAGACATCAAGAAATACCATATGGGAAGTGATCAAGTGAATTGAACAACTATTGTCATTTACAAGGCATGAAGTATTCTTTCAAATCCAAACAAGAACTCAATGGCATATGGTTTACATGAATTATACAGTTCTATTATAGTTCCCTTTTTGTATAGATATCAAGAACTGCCATATAGTAAGTCATCCAAGTAATTTGAAAAAAAAAACGTTCTTTACAATGAATGAAGAACTCTTTCTTGTCAAAACAAGATCTTATTTGCATACAAGTAACATAAATTCTCTAATTCTATTACATTTCAAAGTTGTTGAAATAAAATTTGTTCATATAGTAGCAATAACAACTCATGTTGTACTTTCCACTTTTGGTCACACATATTCCTTCAATAAGGATATACTTATCTTATTGTCTTACATCCATGTAAGACTCTCATGATGTATCAAATACACATGCTTCATAAGAAGTTGAATTTATCTCAATAATGTACCTTGGTGGAGATCTATATCTCCTTGTACCTCTAAAATTCCTCTAGGTAAAAAAGAAATCATCCAATGTCCAACATTGATGAAGTTTCATTGTGTGCCTATTTTCCTTTACTTTCTTTTCAAAAGGTGACTTAGATCATATAATGGTCTTATCATTTCCATTTATACTATGGGTAATAACTTTAAGGATTGGTCTCAGTAATTCATAACATAATGAGACATGCCAGAAGTTATCTAACCACATCATTCATAATGATTGGCTATATAATATTTGCAGCATATGCATATTCAAGTCCATGGTCAAATTTTGGTCAAAGGATGTTAGGCACTCTCTAAGTCCTCATACTAAACTTGTTTGAGTATATAAGGATCTAATGTGAGTGGATTATGAGGGGGAAATGCTCTAATACATTGAGCTCATGCTCTATCTTGAGAACACTTCTCAACTTCAAGTACTAGTCCACAAAATTTGTCTTATCAAGCATGTATCCTCAAGGAATGATCGCAATGACAAGTCGTTCATGTTGTATTTATACAATATTATAGGAATTCAATACTTTAATTTGAAAATTTTATTATTAAAGTAGGCATTTAATTAAAGGTATACTCCCATAATTTTATTCGAATTATTAGCCTTCACGTTTAATCTGGAAACATACAAAGAATGACTTTCTAGTGGGCCAAGGTCCATATTTCATTGAGATATGAGTTAACTTTGGTTGAATGCTCACAACTCAATTATTTTGGAAGGAAACTTATGCCAATTGCTTCACATGAAAATTTTGGATGGATGGATAATCATTGTTACATTCCATCATATTTATCACCCATCTGTAAGCCTCTAGGAACTTAATCCTGATAAGGTTTCTAGTTAAGACAACCCCAATCACAGATACTGGTAAGATTGTGTTCCCTATTTTGGAAGGCCACACATTTACCTCACACCTCACAAATATGGACCATGCACCTTGGTTTGGCGAGCCAAAATATATTGATGGAGTACTTGATGTGTATCACGTGTTAGAAGGCATCTTAAGCTTAATATTAAATGAGGGGTTTTGTATAATACATATACATATCTGATCATTATATATGTATATATTATATAGTATATATATAAGCAAGAACCACAAGATATAAAATAAAAATATATTGAATATGGCCTTCTATCACAATCTTTCTAAGATAATGGAAAATTGATGTCATCTAAGGTTTCCTACATCACATGCATAAAAAAGATAATAGATCTATATCCTTAGATTCTTAAATCACAAGCGGCCATGATGGATGATCCATTGTTGTTGATGATTGTTTTGTGTTCATCCTTCTTCATGTACACCATGTTGGATATCACATATCATTGACAAACTTGAAACTATTACATCATATGTAAGAGAAACCTTTAGTTACATTTGAGGGGTATAAGGTGGGAAGCCATGAATTTTAAATAGGAGAAGGTACATTATGCAAGTCGTATTAAGAATAAAAAACAATGAACTCAAGTAATAAAAGAAATAACTAATAGGGTTTGGTCATTATCATGCATCACATGACAAATAAAACCATTTTGAGGCGTCTCTTTGAATTTATATATATATATATATAGGGTAGCGATCCAGCAAGAAACATCCTATGGTGAGAGCATGAGAGGCATTTGAATAACTACAAATTTGTAACTATTTTTTGAAATCCAACCATATAGATGGGAAAATCATCAATTCATTTACCTTATCTCAAAAAATCCTTGCAATTAGACATTGTTCACATGTCCATATGTACAAAATACACTTTTTGTATCCAACGATCATCCTGAAATGCATTATAGAGAATCGAAAAGTATTTTGTTGTTGTGAATGATATACAAATCAGATGGTGATAAAATTTTATAGGAAGCTAAATATTAAGTTATGTTTGTAATCTATGCTGATAGATTATGAAAAATTTGTCCATGTGAAGAGTTATTCAAATGCCTCTCATTCTCTCACCAAGATATGTTTCTCACTAGATCATTGTCCTATATATATATATATATATATATATATATATATATATATATATATATATATATATATATATATATATATATATATATATATATATATATATATATATATATAGTCTGGCAAGAATACACTAAAGTGTGTTTGCATATTAACTATTTTTTGCAAAATGTAAACCATTGGTCTTCACTGTCATACTATAACAAGGATACATACAAATTTTGAGCCCATTTGGAAGAGTGTAAGTCACTCATCCAAGGACAACAAAATCGACGGTGGAAACTATTTTGAAATGCATAATTTTTGCGGTCTTTATAACATGACCTATAAATGTCCAAATGTGCTCAAAATTTTTACATGAGCTATTCACAAGATGCTTAAGAAGATCAACAAATTAGATTTTTGAAAAAAATATTGCATCATGAAAAACTACTTGAGTGTATTCTTCTCTAGATACACTTGAGTGTATTCTAGCCTGACTATCTCTGTCTCTCTCTCTCTATATATATATATACATGCATACATACATACATACATACATACATAGATATGTATTATCACTTGATGTTATGATTGTGGTGATATTAATAAGGATATTCCCATATCCGAATTTACACATTAGTCAATATCATCATATGAAATATATGTGCTACTGTAAATCAATGACAAAAAACTCGACACATAATTAAAAAATCTAGTAAAGAGTAATAGTCATAGCTCTTATACCAATATAGGAATCTCAATTGCAAAAAATGCAATGTAATAATTTATTTTTCCTAATAATCCTTCAAGCATGATCTATCTAATGCAATAACATCAAACATGGTTACAAGTTTATACCTTAATGTGAAAGAACTTCCAATGATTAATCTTGTAAGGATCAATGCATATATATACCCTCAAATATACACCTCTCTTGATTCCTACTGTATCCATAGTTGAAACTCCTTTACGGTGATTCTAGCACTCTGGGAGTTGCCTTGGCATGTATACACAAAACTATTTATCATTGTTTAATGGTGGCAATCTGCTGGTGACTATTAGTGGTAGAACATGGGAATCCGTTGGTGATTTTCTAGATCCCAAGGTTATAGAGATGGCTATCTTTGCCCCAAAACCAACCCCATAGTTACATCTAGAAGATCATGCCAATCCTCCTTACATTTGTGTGTCAGATCACACTAATTCACTTCCTCAAGATGTATGCACTAGGTGGAGAACTGTGATGTTTATCTAAGGAGACCTTTTGCTTAGTTCGCATGCCCAATAGATCACTTGTTGCATCATCCGCTCTTATGGAAGATGGCATTGTTTCTCTATCACCTCAATTTGTTTTCTGGCGGTGAAGATATTCATTCGAAACGAATATGTTGTACAAAGTCATCTTCATAGTATCCATGCTAGAGCTTCAAGATGACTAGAGTTGCTACTCTCCGCCACTACCACTTTCTCTCTCTAAGTTGTTCTCTTTGTTTTTTCAAACCTTGGAGGCAACAATGACTGGATCTGAGTGTGTAATATAAAGGAATCCTGATATATATGTATATATATGTATATATATCTATCTATATATATAGGTATATATATATATATATCTATATATATATATATACATACATACACACACACACACACACACATATATATATATCTATAGGGTAGCGATCTAGTGAGAAACATATCTTGTGAGAGAATGAGAGGCATTTTCATAACTCTCCATATAGATCAATTTTTCATAATCCAACCATATAGATTACAAGTATATATTAATATTTACCTTCCTACAAATTTTATCACCATCCAATTTGTAGATCATTCACAACAACAAAATAATTTTCAACACTCTATATTGAATTTTAGGTAACTGTTAGATGTAAAAAGTGTATATTGTGCATATGGCCATGTAAATAATGTATGATTGCAATGACTTTTGGTGAGAAGGTAAATGAAATGATGCTTTTTCCATCTATATGGTTGCATTTTTAAAAATAGCCCCCAATTTGTAGTTAATCAGATGGAAATCATGCTCTCACCATAGGATGTTTCTCATGGGATCGATACCATATATATATATATATATATATATATATATATATATATATATAGAGAGAGAGAGAGAGAGAGAGAGAAACAGAGAGAGAGAGGAGTGGAGAGTCAGGGTTTCCTAAACCCTATTTGGACAAGCGATGGACCCCATGACCATTGGATAATAAGTTTTAAGTCTGGATCCATATTTTATTTAGATTCTCAAAACATACTTTCAATTCCCTAGATTTATTATAACAATTCCAATAAATTCCAAACCAACCTTTTTTTTTAAACTATAATAATCTATGTGAATTTGTAGACACCATACTGTGTTGGCAATGGATTAGCAAAAAAATATTAAGATCCATAAGTAATTAGTTGTGTCTAGCTACACATCACTACTACCCAAATATTAGGCTTAGTCAGAGAACACTAAACCATCAAGGACCGGTTTGACCATGTTGTGTAATCCTTTTTCATATATATCCAAATTGGACCAGAGGTATGGACACATCATCCTCATAACATTCAATATAAGTTCATGGATCTTCAAGTAGACTAGCGAGATACATATGAGACCAAAATCATATGTTGAATCACATGCATATGGCCATGCATTTCTCTAGTTTCACATATCAAGAGGTCTTGGTATCACTCATGTTATATGGGAGGGACATGTTCCTTCTATATCACTCACAATATGTAGAATGATTCTCATCTCACAAAATCACTACCTTTATGGAAACCTTCATCAAAATCTTATTGGGTAGTGTCAAAGCATGATTATTGTCACCATCATTGTAGTAACTTTAAGTGGAACCACCACAACACCACTATCACAGATGAGAACTAATTATGACTATCAAATAACATACCATGAATCACTATCAAGGTGGGTTTGTCCAATAGACTTGTTCTCTAAAAAGTAATTATGTGTATGACTTGGTATCCAATACCTATGAACCATGAGACATGGCCAACATTCATCACACATACTAGTATCAAATGTATGTTGTTTTCCACACCTCAATAATACTAGATTGATGATGTTTAACAATATTGTTTTTATCATCCATTAGGATCTCGTGTTCAAGTCACATAATTGAAGTCCCATGGTTTTGAAGCAATCACTCTAAGGACATTTAATTTTTACAATAGTATCAGAACAAATAAATCTGCATCAATAAATTCGAATTTCCTTTATTAATTAAATCAAAAGTACAAAATATCCCTATACCATCATCTAATGATCAGCTTCTAGGTAATATACACAAACAATGCCTTGAGGAGGCATTCAACTGACCATGTATAGGTTTTTGACATACTAATCAAGTGTTTTGGTCTACAAATTAGGATTTTGATCCCTATCTCATATAGTCACTACCACTCCCCAAACCACTTTCACAGATAAGGATCAATATTTTATACCTTAGTCATCCCCTACCCTCTCTATGTTAGTGTGAAATGCCCTAGAGAGGAGTTGACTCTTAGAGTGATTACATGGGAAATTGATTCAATCACTATGAATTGTAGACTTCTTTAAACGATCATAGAAAGACTTGAACATGGTTCCTACATTAACCCCTTTGTGTGTTTCCTTTGAGTAATCCCTCACTGTGTCTACGTTAATAATTAAGCATCCATGGATGACAAACATTGAATATTGACATAATATTAGAGTTACATTCTAGATATATTATAGTTATAAAAATATTTCCTTTAACATGGTTGTTTTTAATACAATTTTCCAAAACATGTCTATGTAGGGGACTGAATATTACCATCCATGAGATACATCCTCATCATATATTAGGGTTAGTTTGGAAAAGTTAATTTTTTTAAGATCCTTAGGTTCTCATAATTATTCTTTACAATGTTGATTGAATAGTAATATATTACCCTTTGGACAAATTGATACACAATTACTCAACAAGACTAAGAGTTGGAGGCCCATTTAGTACCCCTGGTTTTGAATACCCTAGCATCCTCTTACGAGTGACCTAAGGACTCACATGTTCCTATGTTAAGGTTAAGTATTACCTAATAGGATCGTGTATGTTTAATTTGAAGTGGTAAATCATGGGTAAGGTAACCAATAAAGATCTAGTAGAGGTTGACATCATGCTCCTGTAGCTATATCTCTCTCCCCTATGACATAATTAGAAATTTTTTAGCGTACCGATCTTGGAACTCTAAGGTTCATATACTCTAATAGAAAGGGTTGTGGTGGAAAGTGTATGGCTCAATTATTGCATTGATTTCGGCACCATTTTTCATCTTCACATAGAATGTGTTTTATTCATGAAAGTTATTTCCATTACTATACTATATGTACATAATCATTTTTTGGATTTTGTAAATGTTTGATGAACCAATTACCCACCATATGGAATTTAAATTTTTAAGAAATCCCTATGTGAATAACCCTTGATTGTTTATCCCGGCCCTAAAATCCTAGGCCTAAGAGTAGAAAGATGATTAAGAAGTTGATGCAAGTGTTAGTTGGCATTTCCTTTGTTACCCCTATAGATGGTTGACTGGTTCATAGATGAACACTTTAAAGAGTGGAGTTTTATACCTTATTATAGTAAAAGAGTAAATTTGTCTTTATGATTGATTTGAACTTAATAAGGAATGAATACCATTTGGTAAGGGCTTCAATTAAATGTTATACAAATGTAGTTTCTCCCTAATTAGGACCTTAATTGGATAACCTAAAATAAATCAATAAAAAAGTTGTTCTCATAAAAGTGAACTAAATTTCTTGGTTGACTAGACCCATCGGGTTGATAATATAAAGAAGGATTTAAGGAGGTAAATGATTAAGTAACTAAAAAGTTCTTTTAATTGTCTCATCTGCTAACTTGTTATGATTTTAGATATGTGGACAACTTTACTTCGACAACTAAGATAAACAATTTAGGATATGATGAACATAATGAATTTACATGTTGAAACAACATGGTAATAATTTTATTCAATATGTGGATGACTAAATACATAAAAATCATGGTGTGGTAGAATTCACATGTGTAGTTAAGTGTGAATTCCATGTATAATAGATAGTTCTAGTCATTTCTTTTAAGATACCCCAAAATAGATAGGTGAGGATGATAAAATGTGTATCTATCTAAACCCTAGTGTGATACTTTACTTAATAGGTTACATGTATAACTTGTAGACTAGAGATGATGATAAAATGTGTATCCATCTAAACCCTACTGATTGTTATATTGCATTACTCACTTGTTTCAGTCTGAAGCCACTTTGCCAAATCACATTTTTCCTTCTTGTTCTCGTGATTTGTTTTGGATTTCAACCATCATTTTTCTATGTATTGGATTGATATCTAACTACCAGAAAGTTGATTCATTGTTTGCAATGATTTGACTGCCACTTTAAAAGGTTGAACTCTAGGACATTAGCTAGTAATTTGGTGTGCAAATGACACACGTCAAATTTAGCGCCGATGTCAGGGATGACAAGCGTTGTTTTATGAATCTGATCACACATATATATATAGGATTTGTCTTCTTTTTATATAATTTTAGTTATAAATTGTACTTTGTTCCATAATTTTAATGTTGTATCGTAATTCCTTAGCTTGTTTATAATTTTTGGAATTGTTCTATAATTTTATTCCTTCTTTCTTTTCCCTAACGAGCTCCATTTTGGTTGTGATTCTTCTCTTTCTACCAAGTTTTCATTTCGGTAGTATTTCTCTCTAATTTGTTTTCTAATCTTTAGTTTTGTTATAATCTCTTTGGTTATCTTGTAGCTTACTTCCGTAATTTTTAGTCATGTTCCATAATTTCTTTCCTTAGATTTTTGTAAATTTATGTTCCTACCAAAACTCATTATAGTAGTGTATCCCCTCCTTGTACGGAGTTTCCATTCTGGTAATAAATCTTTCTAGTTTTTCTTGTAGTTTTTAGTCTCTTTCATAATTTCTTCTCTAATAATTGTAATTTTTTGTTGTTTTGTAGTTTCAAGTTAATCACTTAACTTGTTTTGTCAATTTAGTTTCTTTTTTCATAATTTTTAATTTGTTCTAGTTTTGATCATTTTTCTTTCTTCTATATTATATTCCTTTTTGTAATTTAATTCCTTCAAAAAAAGAAGTCTTTTCAAATGGAGTGGTGAAGACATTATGGTTCACAATGTCAATTGTGTTGTTATTTACATCACTAGATTGTCCAAACGTGTCCACTTATTTTATGGTTGCACCTAGTAATATGAAGTTTTCCTATCAAAATGGATATAATGAAAATCACAATGCACAAACTTTTAAAGACTATTATGAGGAACTATGCTACACATAAATTTGAGGGATGTTATGACAAAGAATATTATGGGGGTATGGTGAGAATAACCAACAAAAATTTGGGGGTTATGAACCTTATTGTCAAATACAATATACACCTCAGTAGGAAGAAAATATTAAAGTTCTAAAAAGAATGGTAGCAGAGCAACATGAAATATTAGAAATCTGACAAGCCCTATTAGTCATTTTACTAGAGGGTTAATCAAACAGAACCCCAGAAAAATTAGAGCATCCTAAGATATTTCCCCCCAAAAGTGATAGTGATGATCTCATGTTCATGTCAGATCCTACCAAAATAGCACATACCAAGGAGTCACAGACTGAATGAATACATTTATATTCCGACCCTTCCGGTAGAGGCTTTAGGACTTGAGTATAAAAAGTCACAACATGAGAGTTGTCTATATCCTGGATCTCTAAAAACTCCTCCTGTCACTGACATAAAATCATATGTTATCAAAGACCAATCCGCTTGGGTTGAACACTTCCTGGATAATGAGCCACCATACATCCATGATAAATCAATGATATTCATGGAGAAAAGTTTCCTCATCAAGAGCCTTACACTCCACTACAAATAATTTCTTTTACACATGAGGATGCTCTAGACAGTGAGCCGCCACCAATTGAAGAAAGTTTCATGCCCCCATTCCTTGACTTTAAAGATGATAATTTCATTTTATTTCCTCTTGAACCCTTGGGAACATCTTACATAGAGGAACTTGAGACACATTCTATATCAACAAGGAAACCCACTAATCCCATTAACCAGTACGTTGATTGCATGATTTTTAGGAGACAAAAATATTTATGATGTTGATTTAAATGTGATTGTTCCTTTCATATCAGCACAACTTCTCCTACATGCATGTCAATATGATGGGGGAAAACTAAAGCCAGATCCTCCACCTGATCCTACACAGCCCACTCTACATGTTCTACCAGTCTGGTACCTGCCAATCTCCCCCAATCCACATTCATCACCAACACTTCCTTCACAACAGAAGGAAGATTTGTGGATCCTATTAGAGATACAACGAGGTGAAAGGAAATATGAAGGCCCCTTTGAGATTCCACAACCATCTAATCATTAGGTTCATTATGAAGCTCCACTAATCAAGGTTCCAGCCCTCATACACATTCCTTTCACTTGGACTTTCTTTGAGCTACCAGTTACCCCTGGTGATCTTTGTTGTTTTCTCCCCTCCATTCCAAATTTGATTTTTTCTAGAGACAAGAAAAATCTTCAGTTTGAGATGGAGGTGGGTGGTATATACTCATTCCACTTTCTTATCTTGAAATTATTGTAATTTCCTTTATGTTATGTAGTTTACTTTAAAATTTTCAAAATTTTATTTGTTTAGGTTTAGCCTTTATCTAGTAGGATATAACCTTATCTAGTTGGCCATGATCATATGCATGTTTATCAAAAAAACTCCCTTAAATGATACAACCTCTTTTGTGATATAAGTTATAAATTCTGCCATTGATACAAAATTATCATGTCACCTAGGATCTTAATTAACACCATTCTTTGGAAATGATGGCAAGCCGTAGAGGACTGATAGGAATAAATAACAATGCTTCCTTATCTAGAGTTAATGATTAACTTGAAAACTTTCTTGATTTTGCACAATTCAGAAATAAACGGCCCAATGTATGATTGTACCAATGTTGTTAAATTCAAAAATGAGTTGCATACAGAACAATCTTTTCTACATTTCTTCCATAACCTTCTTATCTCTCCATATACAAAAGAAAAAAGAAAGAAAAAGTGCCAAAACCCTAAGTGTGACATGACACCCTTCCCCCTGTTCCACTTCTTCCATACCCCTTGCAATTAATTGGAGTGTATTGTCAAAAAAATGCCAATGAGAACAAATAGAAAAAAAAATGTGGTCAATGTAGCTACAATGCACAAACAAATAGATCTCAAGTCAAATAGAGGAGAGATCATTCTTCTTTCATACCTCCATTCTCTCTATTTTATACCCATGGAAAACTACATAAAATTCAACCAATCAAAATAAGCCATGTTCTTATGCAATGACTCATAAAAATATGTGAGATTCTAAATACAAATGGAATATAAAAGTTATTTTATTGTAGGTATTAAAATGGAACCAAGTGGTGAAATAATCTTAAAGTTGGGAATATGAAAATTACTTTATATCAATCAATGTCAATGTTGCTTGGACATATAAGGTGGAAGGACTTGAAGTAGTATTATGTGACTGAAGATGATGGGCCGAAAGTATTATATCATAGTGTTTTAAATTCAATGTTGCTCGAGGATGAGTGAAGTTTAATTTTGAGGTATTTTTGTAAGTGCACATTTATCTAACCTGATTGCATATTTTAGATCTATCTTTAGGAGAATTTTATTATTAGTATTTAGTTTCAAATTCAATTTTTTTTAGTTTATCTTTTATCCCTTTTATTTGGGTTTCATTAGTTTTTACTGGATTTTGCAAGGAAATGGTCAAATCCATCCAAATCCCAAGAAGGTACGTGAAGCAATAGCTCAATTATCTATATGTCACCTCCCAGAAGTCTCGCTTAATCTACTAACTCATCGAGTCAGTCGACTCATATGCACCCGCTTTTTCAACTTCCTGTAGCCATGATATATATACCCTGCAACAAAATGGTCATAAATTTAAGATCCCAAGGTAAAATTTAATGTGAAACTATGCATTGGAAAGGAACATTAATTCTCTACATGAAAAGTATATCTTGGATGGCTTCCCAGCTGATCGACTTGCCTTGCAAATTGATCACTCGTCATTTCAATAATCAACATTGAAGAGAGTCAAATGGTCAAAATATTAAAAGAAGGCAACTCTATAAATATCTCTATTTTGGGCAAGCAATTGATGTTGTAAAAAGGCACAAAAGAAAGTTGGTTGATTCATGTAACATCCCACTCTTTCTATGTAATTTTTTTTTCAAAAATTTTTATTCCTTGCATGCTCTTTTTCCAATAAGACAATTGTTGAGGACCTTCATCTAAATTGCCCATGTCAGTTTTACAAATTCATTTTATTATCTTCAATTGCTCTCTTATCCATGATTTATTTAAAGAAAAATTTTTCATTAAGAAAATGAGAATCAATGCTTTTATGTCAAATCTTCTCTCTCATATGGTAATTAGTGATTTACATCTTTAATTACTAGCTTAATGACCTCCATCTTGATTATGGAAAAGAAATAAAGTTGAGTGCACATTTTCATATCTTGAAATTCTTATTTGAGAAATTAATGGCTTTATTTACATTCATCATGGTCATTTAAGTGCACATAATGGTTTTTGCTAATTTAGGACTAAAACGTGCACAAGCTTCAAATATAATTAAACGGGAATGTTCTAGACTCTATAATGCACCTATGATCAATATTTGAACTCTTTTTACCCATGATTGGACCCTATAAACAATTAAAGAACATTTAAGTATAGTATGACCATGATTTGAATCCAATTTCATTGATTGCATTGATTTTTCCCCAATGTCCTGCATTTATATTGATGTGTTACAACCCCACCTCCTGATAACCCCCAATTAAGGGAGACTGAGAGGATGAAGCCGCACCCATAACTTCTGAATCAAAGGTTCGTCACTTAACCAAGAATAATTATTAAATTTCAACAATCTATACTAAAAAGCAGTAATAAAATTTTGCATACCTTTTGAAAATTTTGGATTTCTAAACTTCTATCCAAGTATGTATTCTACTCTAACTAATACTCCTTGCATTTTACTTCATGTATTTCACAATATGATGATTTACTGTTTGTCCTTTTGGCTTGTACCTAAAACGCCGACAAACAAAATGTCGGTCAGCTGAAACTGGTATTTGGGGGAAACAATAAACGTGCAACTATGTTAACAATGTAATCATTCAATTAATCATTTAACAACCAAGATTACATTTTAAATATAACTTCACGATCCATGAGTACCCCATCCTCTATGCTATCCCTGCAGTGTACCTGGATACTACCTTCCTTGTGGTAGATCCCCATTAAACCCCTCATGGTCCCACCTATAGGTGAACCAGTTTCTAGGGTTGAGTCACATGGCACTACTCATAAGTAGCCCACTCCTTAACTCATGGCATGCTAATGGGTCTCATGGCACTACACTTGGTAGCCCAATTTCTAACCCATGATAACCTAGACATTACTCTCGGTTACCCCTTTTTAGCCCTTACAAGCCACAGAGGTAGGGCTGTCAATGGGGAGGGTATGGGGAGGGTAAATTCTTACCCTTACCCTTACCTTCTTTGGGTAGCAGGTAAGGGTAAGGGTAATTATCCTTCTCAGAAATCCCCTTACCCTCCCCTTACCCTTACCCTCTTCTCCATAGGGTAAACGGGGAGGGTAAATGGTAAGCGGGTAATTTTGATAAAAAAGAATTTTATACACATTGTGTGTTGATTTTTAATAATTTTATAACTAATTTATTGATAACAACATATAAAACATTATATCCAATTCAAAAATATATGTTTCTCCATGTAAAGTTAAGTCAATTCACACAATAATGATTTTTTATGCATAAATTATTTTTTTCCTTTGCATAAGTATGCATAACAAATAAGTATTTCACCAACACCTCATTTTCCGTAAGATATATATGTTTTTCTCTCAACAAGAAAGCATTACAAGAACAACACCAAGTCATTTTCCAATGATAGAATAAAGTATTAGGGTTAAACATTTACATACAAACCCCTTTAGAATATTTATATTTGTGTAACCTTTATATCATGTGCGGGTAAAAGGGTAAAAGGGTATGGATAATGTCTATACCTTACCCTCCCCTTATAGTATAGCGGGGAAATGGGGAACGGGTAAACGGATAAAGGGTAATAAAAATCTTTACCCTTACCCTTACCCTCCAGGGTATGGGTAAGGGTAAATGGATAATACCCTCCCCATTGACAGCCCTATAGAGGTGGACCTGGATCTAGCCAATTATACATGTATATTCATAGTGATAGTCATAGTCACTCTATAGTTGCATGAAATAAAAGCATCCAATAGTTATTTCAAGCCATGAGGGAAACGTCGATAAAATCCTTAGAAAACTAGTCGGGATAATCATAAGCGTAACCACATACCTAATTTGATGATTTCACAAGCATTAAGCAAATCCAACCAAGAATGCAATTCAAGCAAGCAATTCAACAATCACATAATTCCTAAAAAGAATATGTACTCTATTTATTACACACTTTATCAAGAATCTACTTTATTGACTTGGATTCACTTTCTAGGATTTCTAATCTGCATTAAGGTTTCATTAATATTCATTAGGGTTTCTTAGATCAATTTCTCCAACTTTATCCCTTTTAGGTCAACAAACCCTAAAATAATCTTTTCTACTAATATGAACCTTAATTGCTCAACTATTTATTCATGGATTTGAACAATTAAAACAATTAAAAGACATATTCACCTAAATTAGGTTTTTCAAGCTCATTAATGCATATTCATTCACAAAACCCTAAATTAAGCCAATTATATAAAAAGATCATCTTTTTAGATTCTATCTTCACATTTATCAACAACAAGTTAATATTGGCTTGAATTATCCATTGAACAAAATTAAATCCATCTATCATCAAATCTAAGGGTTTTTCATTAATTAAATCATTAAAGATGATAGCTTTATGTACTTTTCAAATTTCAAGCATATTTATGCACATAATCTCTAAATTAAACTAATTACGTGCAAAGATCATCCTTTTCGATCTTAAAGTACCTTTTTACAATTAACATGTTATTATCAACTTTAATGATCCATTAAACCCTATTAAACACTATATTCATTTCAAAATAGGGTTTCTTAATCTTTAATTCATTAAATATGATAATTTGCACTAATTTTCAAATAGAAAGAGGAATTATCTTCTAACTATATTTTTATTGGTTTCCTCTCATTTTTCTGAGCAAAATACATATATTATTTGCTGTTATCGGAGTTACAAATAGCAAGATATTATTTTTGCATTAAATCACTTACTGGAGCCAATCAAACGCTGCCACATCGCCTTAGTGCCATGCAAATCACTCGCTTGTTTTGGAAAATATAACAGAATTGCCGTTATACCCTCATTTAAGTCATCCGCAGCTTCAGCCCGCGATGGGCAAAATGGTCCAAAGTGACCTTTCCCTCCTTCAACCTCACGCAGCAACAACAGTGTCACCCTAGCCGCGATCTGCAGCTTTGTGCCGGCCTTTCCTCCCTCTCTGAGCCACAATCCATGCCATTAGAGACTCCCCTGCCTCCGCCATGACCTAGCACAAATGGTGCGCCCCCAAGACGTGACTACAATGGCTATCCTCGGGTGAGAAAGAGGCCGCCACTGCTGCTGTGTTTGCAGCAGTTTGCAGCCTCGTGGAAGGGGTGGCACGATGATATGGATGTGGGGTTAGCAACCGATCACTCTAGGGTTGTTGTTGGAGCACCCTACTTCCATTATGACCTCGATACCGCTCCCTGGTGTCCTCGGGATAGGTGTATACCCTCGACTAGTATTTACATATAAGGAAGAAGGTGAAGAGCATGTGATCTTTCTCTCTCTCTCTTACTCGAACTAGGGCTTTACCCCTTTATATAGGGTGAGTATCCACGTCCTAAGGCGTCCACCTATGGGTCAACAAGTTCTATTCCCTATAGGAATCAAATTCCTTCATGGAGAAGAAATTACTCTCTCTCCTATTTACCTTCTTGATATATTTTATTGCTTGCATAATTAGAAATACGAAAATCCTTTCTCTTATTATCATTGTTCTTGCATTTTAATCCATTAACCACGAAATAATATTTCCTTTTGTTGAAACAATACTTCTTTTTAACAATACCTCATAATCATTCATTATGCATCATATTATCTTCTTATTTGACTTTATTGGTATTTTCTCTTTCCTCTTTCTTCATTGGGACTCCTTGGATCCCAAGAAACTTTATGATTTCAAAATTCCTTTTCAAGGATACTTATTACCCTTCTAGATGCATCTATATGCATTATTTTGCATTATCATGTTTATTTCTTATTAAAATATCTCTTTTTGAGGATTTCTCTTTTATTTTCCTCATTGGTATTCCTTTTATCATTAGGAATCCTTGGGATACGAAATTCCACCAAGGATGATTCAATTATACCTCTTTTCACTTGTTTTTCACATTTTACCATTATTTTCAATTTCTTTCTTCCCAAAGAAATATTTAATTGATCTTTTCTTTTCTTATTGCATTCTCTATGCAACTTTGGACTCCTCAGAACCCAAGAGTCATGAAATCCTCTTTGGATGTTCCTTCTAAAGGTTTCCACAATTTTCTTTTCTCAAATATCCAATTATTCATTTACTAATTGAATTTTCTTGTTATTTGGGCCCAATAGCCAATAAAGCCCACAACACAAACATCAAGGCTATTGTAAACAAAATCCATTTATTCCAAATACATTATATAATTATTCGTTCAAATATCGTTAATATGAGAAATTACATTTCTCACCAAATGAACCCAAAAATTGGGGTTGTAACATCCTTCCCCTCTTATAGGAATTTTGTCCTCAAAATTCTATCAAGCAAACAAACAATTCAGGATAAGACTTTTCGATATCCACCATTGGCCCCTATGTGGATTTACCGTACTCATGGTGCTTTCAAAGAACCTTTATTATCACATATTCTTTTCTCTGAGTTCTTTCATCCTGGCATCTATAAGCTGCACAGGTGACTCAGGCCATTTTAGCATCCCTTGGGCTCACTAGGTTCATTGCTCAGCACATGGTCGGGGTACCTCACATAGTGCTCTAAATTAGACACATGGAACTCATTACTTTATCATGAGGGGTAAGATCAAACTTAACCTTCTCCACAAAACCATGTCAAAAGAACCCATGCATCGGGGACTCAACTCTCTTAGCTATAACTTAGAGGGGTCGGATTTTTATGTCACATATTCTCCCACAGTGAACTACATATCAGTCTACTTTGCATCTGCTCATGACTTTTGTCGTCTCTAGGCTCCTTTCAGCCATTGCACGATTAAAGAGACTTCATCTACATGCATTATGGTCCTTTTCTAACCATCATGTGGTCTTTTCACCAACATCACCTTACAGAAGTGGTAACTGACACAACCTCCCTTACAGAGCTTCTTTAAATCCCGATACTGGTTGTGGTGGTTATCTTCACATCTTTCATAGGACAAGAACTGTCTCTAGTTGTCACCCTGAATGAGCACACATGCTCCCATCATACCCTTTAGTCTGGATCATACTAACCATTAGTTAGGGGTGATGAACTGTACTAACATAGAGTTCTTCATGTACCTTCTTCCATCTTATGGAAGTAACCCTTTAGGTTATACTCATGAACTTTTGAATTCACCGCATGGTGTAGTTGAACCATCTCTCTCATATGTAGTTCAACCCGATCTGTTCCTTAACATTACTCTTTCTTTCTCATGTCATCTAGGTAAGGCGATCTAACATAACCCACATTGCATCTTGACCTTCCTTGGTCTAGGGGAGACTTATCACAACATCCATAGTGATGAGCTCCCATTCCCTCACGGGAACTCTTTATCCTCTATATCAATGCACTGGGTAACTGGTGTTCATCCTTCTCCCTTGGTTTGCATGCCCATACACCACATGCAACTTTATTTTAGGTATCTAAAGTACCACTGTCACTTATTATCTTCTTAGTACGGTGTATGGTGATCTTAAAATCATGATCTCTTGTATGTCATGATTCCTCAAGATCGATACCTCGGAAAGCCTAAACCACTCTCATTAGGGTTTTATTACTTTCCTATCCAAAGAAGTGTATCTGAGGTTCTTTCACTATATCAATGACTAGACTAGCTCACCAAACAACCATTAACTGATCTCGTTACATTGGTGTTAGCCAAACATATCTTCTTTTCCAAACTTAGGGTTAGCCAAACAACCTCTTCTAGCCAAATTAGGAAGCTATAACTCAACCAGAGAATCCATTACTACTTCACATCCTTAGGTATTAGGTAACATTGAAGACATACACTTCCTTGTATTTCACTTATCAACTCAAGCTCGAACTCTAAGTCTATCTCCATTAAGAACACTTTGAGCTCATCTTCTTGGTGATCAACCTCAACCTTGTATGACTCATATCTCACGATACAAACATCCTCATAAGGTAACTACCTCATTCCTCTTAGTGTTTGTAAACTATCCATGTATCATTCACTTTACCAGGGTATGTTATCTTCTCTGTCCTCATACCTCGTAGAAAAGTTCCAACTCACATAATCTTTTATCCTTAGTGTATGGCATGCGTACTGTCCTATCTCTCACTCCCATAATAAGAGGAAATAAGCATTTGGTGACCGTCAAAATACAAAGTTCTTCCTGTTCCACGAGTAGAGATAATACATCCCACCTTGCCAGTACACCTTCAAACCTAAGTTGAAATGTGCAACTTATGTCTCTACATCACAATCATTTTGATATCAAAGTTACTCCCATGGAGCTGACCTCGAACCTACTTGATCCAAACACAATCCTTGGTCATCTCCTCTAGGTCTATAGGGTGTCAGCACTTTTGGGGTCACCCCTCTTCCGTCATGCATCCAGAGAGTGCTCTACTCATCTGCCCTTTGGGTCCCATGAGTTCGTGAAGGTGATCAATCTCCTAACCCATGGCCCTCTGACAATGATAGTTGTTACCTCCCGACCATATGTTCATGTGCAACTAGGGAATTAGGCAACGCCTACTTCCATCAGTCTTATCCCTACCTGACCCTAGGATAGACTTAGGATTCTCTTATAGTACATGTTCAACTTGGAACCTTCCTCTCATCATCTCTCTTTCTGCATTCAAGAGCTGACTTTCATCCTTTAATAGGGGTCATGGTGACCTTCCTACCTTGGTCAGGCCCCATACCGGTTACCTCCACGGTAACACATCCTCATGCACTTAGAGATGGATACCTATGGGTCTACAGGTTCATTCTCATACCATGTACTTCTTCACTTAGCTTCTCAAGATCCTATGAGACCCCTTTAGGTTTTCTCAAAACCCACAAAGCTGGGATACACCCTACCAAAGGGTCCCTCTCCCAGGATGGGAGAAAACTATGACTCTTGACAACAAGGTTACAAACATCTTTAGGGTTTACATACATATGAGCATGCTTAACCCAGCAGAAACTAAGGCCCAAGCAGACCACTTACTAGACCATGCTAGGTCATTCTTATTCTCTTTCCTCAATAGTAGATCAAGATCTTACCTTCCCATGTCATCAACTTTAGCTATAAGGGGTTCCTCAAACACACCTTAACTTAAGGGGTTTCCCTTTCCTCTCAACATAAGAATTACTATGCTCACATCTATAGAAACTCAACTCTCATCCTGAGCATTAGGTACACCACTTCCCCTCTTAGGCCTAGGAACCCTAGGTTTACTTTTTGATGACCAACTGCATGCTCAATCTCTTAACCACGAATCAAGAATGTATAAGGTACGAGACACACTTCCTGTCATCCTTCTACTCGAGAAAAACTTCAGAGTCGAGTCCTCCTTAAGGACAACCAACAAGGTACAAGGCCTCACAACCTGTCACTAAACCTCTCCATGGTATACAAAACTTCTTCTTCCTTTCTCAGAAGGTAAACTCTTATACCATAGGCACACAAGTTCAAGAAGCCTCATCCTCTCTCTAGGGTTTAGTTCCTCCCATGGAAAAAAAAACATCAACCTCTAGGGATCAAGCATGTGGTGACCACTATCATCCACTTAGGTCGCATCATCCTCAACTTCCCACTATTCCTCATATCTCAGAGTCTAGGCTTCCGACCTTCTTGTATGAGTCCTATTTTCTCTCTCTAGAGCTATCACTCCAACCAACCTCACCATTAGAGGTCCTCTCTTTATGAAGGATCAACCTCAAAAGCATCCTCTTCGTGGGTGAATCCTAGGCTTGAACTTATGTTTGCTCAAGATCATCCATAGCCCTTTATGCTTATTTCCTAAGCTAACCATCATACTCTTCCAGCTAGGGTTTCAACCTATTGCTCGCACCACTGATGCCTACTGGGTGCCTATTATGCCATGCTCATATAATCTCATGGGGTTTCCATGGGTTCTTCTCTATCCTTATCAAGGAAGGAGCTATCCTTTGTCCTGACCTACATGACCCCTGTCCAGGGTTGGGTCACCGAAGGTACTCGGTCATCCAACCTCTCATGGCTCATATGGCATCCCAGGCATGTCCATCCAAACACCTGGTCTACCAAGACATCTAGCTCTCTGTGTCATCTCTCTCTCTAACCTTCACTTAGGGTTAGGGTTAACATCATCCTCAGAAGATGTGTCGGGTCTCTACTTTTAATGGAGATCTCTATCTCCAAGACTAACTCTCTTTACTTATCCTCCAGACAAGAAGGTCTAGACTCAGGTCTCTCCTTAGGGCATGACAACTTATCTCATACATCCTAAGCATGTATCTACTCTTTAATTTGTGCTTAATCTATTAAGCTTATGTCCATGACATCTTATTTACATGCTTTTCATTAATTTGGTGGAGGATTCCTTAAACCTTATTAACCTTACCCATACCTGAAGAGGGTGAGGAGAAGAAAGAAAACCCTAATCCTTTAGGTCCTTAATATAATTTTGTGATGAGAAGGGATGAATACGACGAGAAATTCCTAAAGGTATCTTATTTCGATTCATACCATAAGACTTTGGCCAGGCAGTCACACAGATCCGAGAGTCCTCGTATTCCGACTAGCGGTATGGAGGAAAATATTACCAGCCCCGGTCGTGATCCTTTTCTAGACACGTCCGTCTTTCGGATAATCCTCTAATAACTCCCTTGGGTTCTATGGAGTTTGTAAAATTTAATAATTATTAATGGTTAAGTGAGGAACCTACACTCTAATACCAAATGTTACAACCCCACCTCCCGATAACCCCAAATTAAGGGCGATCGAGAGGTCGAAGCCGCACCCATAACTTCCGGATCAAAGGTTTGACACTTAACCAAGAAAAATTATTAAATTTCAACAATCTATACTAAAAAGATGTAATAAAATTTTGCATACCTTTTGAAAATTTTGGATTTCTAAACTTCTATCCAAGTATGTATTCTACTCTAACTAATCCTCCTTGCATTTTACTTCATGTATTTCACAATATGATGATTTACTATTTGTCCTTTTGGCTTGTACCTAAAATGCCGACAAACAAAATGTCGGTCAGCCGAAACTGGTATGTGGGGGAAACAATAAATGTGTAACTATGATAACAATGTAATCATTCAATTAATCATTTAACAACCAAGAATACATTTTAAATATAACTTTGCGATCAATGAGTACCCCATCCTATGTGCTATCTCTGCAATGGACATGGATACTACCTTCCTTATGGTAGATCCCCATTAAACCCCTCATGGTCCCACCTATAGGTGAACCAGTTTCTAGGGTTGAGTCACATGGCACTACTCATACGTAGCCCACTCCTTAACTCATGGCAAGCTAATGGGTCTCATGGCACTACACTTGGTATCCCAATTTCAAACCCACGATAACCTAGACCTTACTCTAGGTTACCCCTTTTTAGCCTTTACAAGCCACAGAGGTGGACCCAGATTTAGCCAGTTATACATGTATATTCATAGTGATAGTCATAGTCACTCTATAGTTGCATGAAATAAAAGCATCCAACAGTTATTTCAAGCCATGAGGGAAACGTCGATAAAATCCTCGGACAACTAGTCGGGATAATCATAAGCGTAACCACATACCTGATTTGATGATTTCACAAGCATTAAGCAAATCCAACCAAGAATGCAATCCAAGCAAGAAATTCAACAATCACATAATTCCTGAAAAGAATATGTACTCTATTTATTACACACTTTATCAAGAATCTACTTTATTGACTTGGATTCACTTTCTAGGATTTCTAATCCGCATTAAGGTTTCATTAATATTCATTAGGTTTTCTTAGATCAATTTCTCCAACTTTATCCCTTTTAGGTCAACAAACCCTAAAATACTCTTTTCTACTTATATGAACCTTAATTGCTCAACTATCCATTTTAATGGTCTTTTATACCCAAATTGACTTAGGATCATCATATCCCTATTTATTCATGGATTTGAACAATTAAAACAATTAAAAGACATATTCACCTAAATTAGGGTTTTCAAGCTCATTAATGCATATTCATGCACGAAACCCTAAATTAAGCGAATTATATAAAAAGATCATATTTTTAGATTCTATCTTCACATTTATCAACAATAGGTTAATATTGGCTTGAATTATCCATTGAACAATATTAAATCCGTCTATCATCAAATCTAAGGGTTTTTCATTAATTAAATCATTAAAGATGATGGCTTTATGTACTTTTCAAATTTCAAGCATATTTATGCACATAATCTCTAAATTCATCTAATTACGTGTAAAGATCATCCTTTTCGATCTTAAAGTACCTTTTTGCAATTAACATGTTATTATCAACTTTAGTGATCCATTAAACCCTATTAAACACTTCATTCATTTCAAAATAGGGTTTCTTAATCTTTAATTCATTAAAGATGATAATTTACACAACTTTTCGAATAGCAAGAGGAATTAGCTTCTAACTATATATATATTGGATTCCTCTTATTTTTCTTAGCAAAATACATATATTATTTGCTATTATTGGAGTTACGAATAGAAAGATATTATTTTTGATTAAATCACTTAATGGAGCCAATCAAACGCTGCCACATCGCCTTGGTGCCATGTAAAAGACTCGCTTATTTTGGAAAATATAACGGAATTACCGTTATACCCTCGTTTATGTTATCCACTGCTTCATCCTACAAAGGGAAAAATGGTCCAAAGTGACCTTTGCCTCCTTCAACCTCACGCAGCAACAGCGGCGTCGCCCTAGCCGCGATCTGCAGCTTTGTGTCGGCCTTTCCTCCCTCTCTGGGCCACAATCCACACCATCAGAGGCTCCCCTGCCTCCACCATGACCTAGCGCAACTGGTGCGCCCCCATGACGCGACTACCATGGCTATCCTCGGGTGAGAAAGAGGCTGCCACTGCTGCTGTGTTTGCAGCAGTTTGCAGCCCCGTGGTAGGTGTGGCACGATGATACGAACGTGGGGTTAGCAACCGATCACTCTGGGGTTGTTGTTGGATCATCCTGCTTGCATTATGACCTCGACACCGCTCCTTGGTGTCCTCGGTATAGGTCTATACCCTCAAATAGGGTTTACACATAAGGAAGAAGGTGAAGAGCATGGGATCTTTCTCTCTCTCTCTTGGACTCAAACTAGGGCTTTACCCCTTTATATAGGGTGAGTATCCATGCCCTAAGACGTCCACCTATGGGTCAACAAGTTCTATTCCCAATAGGAATCAAATACCTTCATGGAGAAGAAATTACTCTCTCTCCTTTTTACCTTCTTGATATATTTTATTACATGAATAATTAGAAATACGAAAATCCTTTCTCTTATTATCATTGTTCTTGCATTTTAATCCATTAACCACGAAATTATATTTCCTTTTGTTGAAACAATACTTCTTTTTAACAATACCTCATAATCATTCATTATGCATCATATTATCTTCTTATTTGACTTTATTGATATTTTCTCTTTCCTCTTTCTTCATTGGGACTCATTGGATCCCAAGAAACTCTATGATTTCAAAATTCCTTTTCAAGGATACTTATTACCCTTCTAGATGCATCTATATGCCTTATTTTGCATTATCATGTTTATTTCTTATTAAAATATCTCTTTCTGAGGATTTCTCTTTATTTCACTTTTATTTTCCTTATTGGTATTCCTTTTATCACTAGGAATCCTTGGGATACGAAATTACACCAAGGATAATTCGATTATACCTCTTTTCACTTGTTTTCCACATTTTACCATTATTTTCAATTTCTTTCTTCACAAAGAAATATTTAATTGATCTTTTCTTTTCTTATTGCATTCTCTATGCAACTTTGGACTCCTCAGAACCTAAGGAACCCAAAAGGCATGAAATCCTCTTTGTATGTGCCTTCTAAAGGTTTCCACATTTTTCTTTTCTCAAATATTCAATTATTCATTCACTAATTGAATTTTCTTGTTATTTGGGCCCAATAGCCAATAAAGCCCACAACACAAACATCAAGGCTATTGTAAACAAAATCCATCTATTCCAAATACATTATATCATTATTCATTCAAATATCCTTAATATGAGAAATTACATTTCTCACCAAATGAACCGCATGTTGTTTTCCTTTCTAGCGCGCGATCTGACGGTCCTCTTTTAACCAACCAACGATCCAACGGATCTGGGATTTTCACCTACCCCGATGGTTTCATGTTCTGGGATCAACTTGAAAGCAATGCCTTCCTCGACCTCTCTCTTCCCTTTTACTGGTCCGTTTAATGGGAGGTATGTGCCACTAAATTCGTCTTCCTCTCCCAAACGGAACGAGCTCTTGCTCACCACCACCCATGACCATTTGACGAAACACCCAATCTAGGGATCTTCATAGCCTATTCACCCCGAGGTTGCAGACCGTGCTGCGATCCATTTCTTGCGTATATAATGCATTGTAGAGCACCTCCAGACCGAAGACACCCCTCCTCCTTCAAATTCACCGCTATAGCTCCGACTCACCCAAACTTGGTCGACCTCCCTTTCCGGTGACCTTGGATCCACCCTAGTTTGCTCTGGTACCTCGGGCCAAATTAGAGCGTCAGTGAGCTTTCTTGACCCCCGGTGGTCGTTTATACCTAGTCGGTTTTCCCCGGGCCTTCCCCAATCGTTGTGTCCTATAGGTGGGTTTCTGACCTCGATGGCGTCCTCAGCCTAGGCCACGCCGATGCTCCTCCGACCACGGAAATGTTGGTTGTAGCTCCATCTTCCCTCCACGAACTTCTTTTGGCCCTCATCTCACCGTTTCGGGCATGTTTTCACCAGTTTTGACCTACGGACCACCGCCCTTGTTCTACCTCGCGATTCTCTGTCTCCTGCCACTCTAGTGAGGTAGTGTTGTTTCAGACTTTAGCTTGGGTCAACGCCTTCATCGTGAGGCTAGGAACCCATCTCTAGTTTTGGTTTTACATGGGACAGTCTTCACCTCGAGCTTCCCGTGATGGGTGCACCTCCAGGAAGAGTCCCGATGCCTCGTGCCATGGCCATGGAGTTCATACTCCAATACCTTCCAGGGACCCCCAATGTCTTGATGGATTCATTTGGATGTGAAGAAGCCACTGGTAGCCTTAGTTTCTTGTGAACTCCCTCCCTTTTGCCACAGATCAAGGAGCTTTCAGCTCCAGGCAATGGCTCATCACCATGGTAAGAAAGGGGGAAGAATCCAAGGTGTTCAATGACCTCTGAGTCCCCACATTTTTTATTTGATGTATTTCAACCGTGAGGGTATTTCAGGATTTTTGCCCATCCTCCCTTCTTTGATAACGAGTCCTCAGTGGCAAGCCTTGTTGCTGAGTTGGCCAAGCTCGATTGGTCCAACTCAGGACCGACCCACTGATTTTGAAAGCAAGTGTGGCTTTTTCTCGATTTATGATAGGTTGATTCTTTGGAAATTTGTATTAAATCGCCTGATTATCTGAAAAATCTGCAAAAATAGGGTTTGGAAAGGATTTTTGATGAGGAATCTGATTTTGTGTTTTTATTTGACTGATTTTGCTATTTTCACATCTCAATAATTATATGACACATATTAGGGTTTAATTTGAATAATAAAGGATAATCATGTTAATTTCAGGTGATTAAGAGGATCCAATCTGTCAAACAAGGTTTGACTTAGGTGCTTTAGCTCAAGGTAAGTAGGCCATGCCCTTGGCATAGATAATAATTGGTTTATTGAATGTTTATGATTTATGTTAAACACCTTATATTAAAGTCATGATTAATGCATGTTTTCTTCAATGAATATGATTATTGGATGTTGATTGTTTAATCTAAGTCTAAGATTAGAAATCACATTAAGATTATGAATTATGATTAAGATACATGAAATCAAGGTTAAGAGGGAAGAAATTTCCCATTCATGCTTAAGAGGGAGAAATCCCATTATGGTCATGGGGAGAAATCCCAATTATGTTCAAGAGGGAGAAATTCAAATTAAGATCAAATTTAAGTTATTAAGAAGATCATTAAGTCTAAGAAAGATCATGATTAATGGAAATTGATTTAGATTTATATGCACCTTGTTATGGGCTTTTTGAGAAATTATGGGCTTTCTGAGCATTATGGGCTCCTTATGGGGCATTAAGAGAGGAGCATATACTTCTAGTCAAGTTCCTTATGTAAAAGATGTCAAGAAATGATTAATGTTAAATTTATGTCCATGTTTATGTCAAGTCACCTTTATAGTTTATTTTTATTCTTTATAACATGCCAATGCTGCTTACTTACCATGTGTGTTTTTCCTTTGCATGGCTAGGGATGAGATGTCCGCAGACGTTGGAGATAAAGGTAAGGATACATCTTGAGAAGATTCCAAGGATCCAAGACCTTATAAGTTGTTTCCTGGTGGGATGTCAATCAGTGTAGATCCTATCTTTCATATGTTATCTATATTATGTGTAGCTTTAGAATCATGATGTAGTTCCCTTTCCATGAAGAACTTTACGTATGAATCTATATTTCAATTAATGCCTAGTGTTATTTATTTCTTGATATGCGATCATGTATGTGACAACCTTCCCTGATATGCTGAGTACCCCACATTATGGATAATGTTGGGGATTAGGTTGTGCTTTCACTGGTTATGTATTTAACCCTAGGGAGGGGTGTTACATTAATGGTATCAGAGCAAGAAATAGATGGCCACTAAGGCAATATTGAGGATTCATGCAAGTCACCCTAGGATGAAGAAATAGAAGTAGAGAACATGATTATGTATTCTAGTATGTCCAGCAAACCCTAAAGATGACTAGAGCCCTCACCTCATTAGAAGTACATGCTAGCATGCTCATGTAGTTGATACCAAACCCTAGATGATGACATGCTTCTCCTTGTCTCAATGGCAAGCGCCACCTAATTGAGATTTTAGGAAAATGTCATTTAATGTGACTTTTATGTGTCTGACCTTCTTAATTGTGTGTGTGGTATGGGACACATATGTAAATAAGTTGGTGAGATGTAGCATAAAAAGATCCAACATTTCTAAATATGTGCTTGATCACCACATCTAAAGAGATGAAGGATATATGACCTAAGTTTAGACAACTATGAAGATGTAGTCATGGTAAGTGAGAGATAGATTCCCTAAGTGTATTGAGTTAGGTGTAATGTTAAGGAGTAAGTATGAGACTTAGGAAGGGTAGTTAAGTAATTTATGTTGAATAATAATGCTTTGTTTATGTATGCCTCTTTTATAATGGAAATTGTGTGGAAAATTTGCAAGTTTATGTGAAACCCTTAAGGTGGGTAGAAACTCTAGGAAATTTCAAGGATGAAATTTATTTAAGGTGGGCAGAATTGTAACATCCCACTCTTTCTATGCAATTTTTTTTTTCAAAATATTTTATTCCATGCATACTCTTTTTCCAATAAGTCAATTGTTTAGGACCTTCATGTAAATTTCCCATCTAAGTTTTACAAATTCATTTTATTATGTTCAATTGCTCTCTTATCCATGATTTATTTAAAGAAAATCTTTTCATTAAGAAAATGAGAATGAATGCTTTTATGTCAAATTTTCTCTCTCATATGGTAATTAGTGATTTACATGTTTAATTGCTTCCTTAATGACCTCCATCTTGATTATGGAAAAGAAATAATTCTGAGTGCACATTTTCATATCTTGAAATTCTTATTTGAGAAATTAATGGCTTTATTTATATTCATCATGGTCATTTAAGTGCACATAATGGTTTTTGCTATTTTAGGCCTAAAACGTAAATGAGTTTAATATATAATAATATGGGAATGTTCTAGACACTCTAATGCACCTATGGTCAAAATTTTAACTCTTTTGACCCATGTTTGGACCCTCTAATCAATTAAAGAACATTTAAGTATAATATGACCATGATTTGAATCCAATTTCATTGATTGCATTGATTTTTTCCCTAATGTCCCACATTTATATTGATGTCATGCGTTACATGTTGTTTTCCTTTCTAGCGTGTGATCTGATGGTCCTATTTTAACCAACCAATGATCCAATGGATATGGGATTGTCACCTACCCCGACAGTTTCATGTTCTGGGATCAGCTTGAAAGCAACGCCTTCCTCGACCTCTCTCTTCCCTTTTACTGGTCTGTTTAATGCGAGGTATGGGCCACTAAATTCGTCTTCCTCTCCCAAATAGAATGAGCGCTTGCTCACATCCACCTATGACCATTTGACAAAATGCCCAATCTAGGGCTCTCCACAGCATGTTCACCCTGAGGTTGTAGACCATGTTACGATCCATTTCTTGCCTATATAAGGAATTATAGAGCACCTCTAGACTGTAGGCACCGCTCCTCCTCCTTTAATTTCACCGATATAGATTTGACTCACCCAAACTTGTTCGACCTCCCTTTCGGCGACCTTGGCTCCGCCCTATCCTGCTTTGGTACCTCGGGCCAAATTGGAGCGTCAGTGAGCTTTCTTAACCCCCGGTGGTCATTTATACCTAGTTGGTTTTCCCCAGGCTTTCCCCAACCGCTGGGTCCTATAGGTGGGTTTCTGACCTCAATGACGTCCTTGGCCTAGGCCACACAGGTGCTCCTCCGACCACAGAAATGTTGGCTATAGCTCTGTCTTCCCTCCACAAACTTCTTCCGGCCCTCATCTTGCCGTTTCGAGCATGTTTTCACCGGTTTTGACTTACGTACCGCCACCCCTATTCTACATTGCGATTCTCTGCCTCTTTCCTCTCCAGTGAGGTAGTGTTGTTTCGACCTTTAGCTTAGGTCAATGCCTTCATCACGAGGCTAGGAACCCATCTCTGGTTTCAATTTTACATGGGACAGTCTTCTCCTTGAGCTTCCTGTGATGAGCGCACCTCTAGGAAGAGTCTCGACGCTTCACGCCATGGCCATGGAGTTCGTACTCCAGTACCTTCCAGGGACCCCCAATGGCTTGATGGTTTCATTTGGATGCGAAGAGGCCACTGGTGGCCTTAGTTTCCCGTGAACTCCCTCCCTTTCACTGCAGATCAAGTTGCTTTCAACTCCAGGCAATGGCTCAGTGCCATGGTTAGAAAGGGGGAAGAATCCAAGGTGTTCAATGACCTCTGAGTCCGCACATTTTTTTATTTGATGTAT
The DNA here is from genome assembly GCA_963693085.1 of Alisma plantago-aquatica. NCBI lineage: Eukaryota > Viridiplantae > Streptophyta > Magnoliopsida > Alismatales > Alismataceae > Alisma > Alisma plantago-aquatica. Next base: position 191,241,877 of record OY856414.1, read on the forward strand.
TTCAACCACGAGGGTATTTCATGGTTTTCGCCCATCCTCCCTTGTTTGATCGCGATTCCTCAGTGGAAAGCCTCATTGCTGAGTTGGCCAAGCCCGATTGGTCCAACTCAAGGCCGACCCACTGCTTTTGAAAGCAAGCGTGGCTTTTTCTCGATTTATGATTGGTTGATTCTTTGGAAATTCGTATTAAATCTCCTGATTATCTGAAAAATCAGCAAAAATAGGTTTTGGAAAGGATTTGTAATGAGGAATCTGATTTTGTGTTTTTATTCGACTGGTTTTGTTATTTTCACATCTCAATATTTATATGACACAAATTAGGGTTTAATTTGAATAACAAAGGATAATCTTGTTAATTTCAGGTGATTAAGAGGATCCAATCAGTCAAACAAGGTTTGACTTAGGTGCTTTAGCTCAAGGTAAGCAGGCCATGCCCTTGGCATAGATAATAATTGGTTTATTAAATGTTTATGATCTTATGTTAAAGTCATTATTAATGCATGTTTTCTTCAATGAATATGATTATTGGATGTTGATTGTATAATCTAAGTCTAATATTAGAAATCACATTAAGATTATGAATTATGATTAAGATACATGAAACCAAGGTTAAGAGGGAAGAAATTTCCCATTCATGCTTAAGAGGGAGAAATCCCAATTAAGATCAAGTTTAAGTTATTAAGAAGATCATTAAGTCTAAGAAAGATCATGGTTAATGGAAATTGATTTAGATTTATATGCACCTTGTTATGGGCTTTCTGAGCATTATGTGCTCCTTATGGGGCATTAAGAGAGGAGCATATATTTCTAGTCAAGTTCCTTATGTAAAAGATGTCAAGAAATGATTAATGTTAAATTTATGTCCATGTTTATGTCAAGTCACCTTTACAGTTTATTTTTATGCTTTATAACAAGCCAATGCCGCTTACTTACGATGTGTGTTTTTCCTTTACATGGATGGGGACGAGATGTCCGCAGACATTGGAGCTAAAGGGAAGGAGACATCTTGAGAAGATTCCAAGGATCCAAGACCTTATAAGTTGTTTCCTGGTGGGACGTCCATCTATGGAGATCCTATCTTTCATATGTTATCTAGATTATGTGTAGCTTTAGAATCACGATGTAGTTCCCTTTCCATGAAGAACTTTATATATGAATCTATATTTCAATGAATGTCAAGTGTTATTTATTTCTTGATATGTGATCATGTATGTGACAACCCTCCCTGATATGCTGAGTACCCCACATTATGGATAATGTTGGGGATTAGGCTGTGCTTTCACTGGTTATGTATGTAACCCTAGGGAGGGGTGTTCTAATTCCACAACTTTCATGTGGAGGAAAGATTCAAATGAAGACTTGGTCAAATGCCGAAATAATAAAATTATCAATGCAGTTAAGGTTTGAGCAATGTGACTTTGGATTGAACCAAGTGATTAATCCAGTCGATCGACTGACACCTCAGATAAGGCAATCTAGTCAACAACCATTCCTCTAGGTTTTTCCCCTTCCTCTCCACCTATAAAAGGAGGGGGACTCCAAAGCAAAGGCATCACATTTTCTGTCCCCCAGGCCCCCCTCTATGCATGTTATTTTTCTCTTTTGTTATTATGTATGAGTAGTTCTCTATTGGGTCATGGGGACTAGCCTTATAGCATGTTCTTATTTCATGTAATCAACTCAATTTTTACAATAAACCAATGATTTCCTTCCATTTCTTCTTTGATCATTCTTTGAATTGATATACTCTTGTGGGTGATGTGATCTCAGATCACTACAAGAATGGTACCAAAATCCTTTGATTGTGATTGTTATAATTTTATCTATCGGATCTTGTACTTGTTTTACGGTAGAATGCTTATGTTCTCTTGGGAGTGCTGAAATCTCAGATCCTAAAAAGAATGAACCGATGGTGTTTTGATGTGATCACCTGATTTAGATTAATATGTTTTTACCTAGTTACCTTGTTTTTTATAACCCATGGTGATGAGATCACATGATCCATGGATTCATATATTGTATTGGAATCACATGTTTTTCGATGAGATCTTGAAGAGTAATATATTGGACAAGGGGATGATGTTCCACAAACATTTGGATCAACAGGTTCACGAGAAGTCCGACCCTTGTGAGATTTGTGCTCCAAAAGGAAATAAAACTACATGGTCCTGATTTAATTATAAAATCTGAGTAGTTGATTCATTGACTAAAAGCATGGCTATTTCTGGTGATCCCACCATACCCTCAATACCTTTATTATTTGATTAGTTAAATTTTTATTATGTATTTTTGCTTTTTATTGTTAGCATAATCAAACTCTCAAAAATCAGGTTTTTCCTTCTTGTTCACGTGATTGGTTTTCTATTACAACTATCTTTTTGCCATCTCTTCGATCGATATCTTTCTACTAGAAATTAGATTAATTATTTGCAATGATTTGACTACCTCTGTAGAAGGTTAAACTCTACGACTTTTCCTAGTGATTTGGTGAGCACACGATACACATCAAGCTTCTACATTCTTTTTGATCAAAAAGTATGAACCTTCAACTTGAAGAAATTATGAAGTTTCTTTTCAAAGAAGCCCTCATGATAATCCACCAACCAATAAGCATCTCTTCTACCAAGTTCACCTCAACCACATTGCAAATTCTCCTTGGTCATATAGAAAACTAAACCTATTGCCATGGTCCCATAAGAATCTAACTTTTGGCAATGAACTTTTGGCCTTGAGACCTCTCGTTTGTCTGCTATTAGACCAAAAATCTTTGCCAACAAATCTTCATCTCAATTCTTATTTATCCCCTCATCTTTGTGCATTGAAGATCAGACTGAAACCTTCAGTATTCCCTCAACCATTACTAAAGCCTACTTCACCATGTTCAACTTGTATGTATTGATCAAAGACCAACTTTTATGTCGACCACATGTGAATCCTCTTTGTCTACAATTGTCCAACTTATTGATAAATTTGTAAATAGGATAATACTAGGGGTCATTCTGTTGAGTGGAATAATACTTAAGATAGTATACCAGTTGATCATATAAATTTTATGTTTAGCTATACATAACTCTTTTATGCATATATTAGTAGATTAGTATTAAAAATAGAGTAGATTGATAACTACTAATTTCATGATATGAGATACTAAATGCCTACTAGATATGATATCGAGGAATAATAAATTCTTAGTACAGAAAGCATGATTATAAAGAAAATTTAAACTATTTGAGAACTCATTTTGGAATTGGTTGAATACACAATAGTATATACATGTTAGCAGATAAAATTTCTGAAAACTACTTCAATCATATTGAAATCATCCAAGATACCAATGTAGTTCTTGGTAGGAATTAAACCACTATATGACTTTATATATATATATATATATATATATATATATATATATATATATATATATATATATATATACTTGACAACATCTAGAAACACAATAATAAGGTAATAGCATATCTACATATGAATGACCAATTAAAAATTAAACAAGGTATGAGATAATGGAAATTATATGTTTACATAAATTCTATTCGGAATCAAATTATAAAATAAGAAAAGAGATTTAGCTATGAATTATGAACACATAAAAATAATAATTTGATATATCCATATAAAAAAACATATGTAATAATAGAATACACATATGAGCATTCCTAAACCCTATCTCTCCCTTAGGCAATATATAATTTTAATTATGACTGGGAAATTTTAGCATAATTTTTATATAAAACAAATTTTGGTTAAGAATGGTGGGCCATGAATTTTACCCCTAGAGATAAGCTTAGTAGTGAAGATCAGGTATTTCCAATTGGTAGTTTATTTAGCTATTCATATGATGATAAACCCAAATTTTTTAATATGAGGAAATTATATTGTTCTTTCATTTCTCTTATTATTCCATCCTAATTCCTATATTATTGTTCTTTGATTTCTATGAAAATGTTAAGAATACTTTTGTATTGGGTCAATGACCTAATTTGCCTTGCTATATGGATATAAAAAAATGAGTAAAATATATGGATTGTTGATCAATTTATCATGCATGGTGTTAGACTAAATATCTTGATCTGTGGGGATTTAACACAACCATGACATATTTTGAGGCATGTTTGGCATCCTGGGTGTGTGTTTGCAACCTGGATTTTTGGTCGTGATCCAATAGTTTTATGAATTGATTTCTGGTATCATTTCTTATCTCAATATGCATGCACTTATTTTATTGGTGATTGTATGAATTGACTAATGGCAATATGCTTTACGATCTCCTCCTACTACTATTCATATTTATTTCATTCTTTTGTTTGAATTTTTGAACTTATCTACATGTTGAACCCCCCTATATGGAAACACTCTCTGTTGTAATAAGTACATTATAATGCCCGGATAATATATTTATGCACATACTTTGTAGTTTCTGAAGCATACCCTTTGTTTACAAATAGGAGTTGTTTTAAAATCACCCAGTTGTAGGAGTTTGATAGGATAATGACTCAGAAGGACCTTGAACCATGGAATTTGAAGTATAGCTTGTGATTTCTAGGTTTCCCTCTTCACATATACTTTGTAATAGTTAGATGTAACCTTGACTTTTTTTAGAACGTCCTTGAGATGGGAACTATGATAATAATTTTGAATTCAACAATTTTTTTGCAAATTGATATGACTATGTTTGATACATCATACTTGAGAAATGAGATTTCATCCATTCCACCATATATATTAGTGTGTTTGGATTGGGGGTTCTTTTCACTTGGACCCACTGACAAGGCTCTAGTAGAGTTTCAGGAATGACAACTAGACCCACAGACCAACACTGGCATTAAATGTGTGTTTTGTCATCACTCACATGCAAGCCAGGATAAACTTCATGACTGGTCACCCATCCTAAACTACTACTCTGAGTTCAACATACTTAACGACAAAGGTATTTAGTGATTAGCTCATTAAAAATGAGGTGCACCTTGGTTATATGGGTAGTTCAATCATTCCTTTTAAGAGAAATTTATATGAGGCCTCAAATCATGGGACGTTACAATATCCCTCACTTTAACTCTTATTGTCCTCATCAAGTCTCAAAATATGGCCTCATAATCTTTCCCCAAATTTAGTGCAGACTCAAACATAGCCATGCACACCCATATCCTAATCATGACTACTAGCACAAGGATGGATCCATCAACTAGGATAGCCCTTTCCAACATGCTCGGACCGCACGACTCAAAGATCAGCATGTCACAGGCCCATGTGGGACCCACCTACTAGAGGGGTTTAGGATACCATTTTATTTGAATTACAATATATATTTTATCAATCTCTCTCTCTCTCTCTCACACACACACACACACACACACACACACATATATATATATATATATATATATATATATATATATATATATATATATATATATATATATATATATATATTCCATATATTTTGAGTTACTAATCATTAATTACATTATATGAAAATTAAACATGTGGGAACCAATAAATGATTACCATGTTGGCAAAAGAGTTTCTTTTCTTATTTCCTATTTTGTTTGACTTGAGATCAAGCCAATTGACCCCACTACTTGCAGTCATTGTGAACATCTGCATCACACACTCAAGGGTATGATATCCTTTTAGCCCTGTCTTCATCTTCCTCATGGAAGAGTTCACAGGACACCCTAGAAGGGTAAACGATGGGGCTCGACTCCCTTCTTCAGGTCATCGGAGGACCAATAGAGTGTTTAGTTATCTCTACCCATCCTTTACAAACTAAAATGAGGGTTTGGCACTATCGAAGGGTGTGTGGGTGAAAGGGGAAAAACAATGGTTTTTCTATAGAGTGTGTGAGCACTACTACAGAAATGGCTTATAAAGCCACTTTTCAAGGTGTCGGTTTTATACAAAAACTGACACCTAAAGTCTACAATGTCGGTTGATAACATAAACCGACATCCAATCTACGAAGGTCGACCAGACACGGGTACCACTTTTATTAAGTGTCGGTTAATTAATAAACAACCGACACCTAAACTCAACCGCCAAACCCAAAATTCCAGCGAAAAAATTGGCTCCAAAATTTTACATATGGCGTCAGTCATAACTAAATAACCGACGACTAAAGCGAACAGGAATAGTTGTCGGTTGTCTTTTACTTAAAAACCGACGACTATAATGTAGTATAGGTGTCGGTTTTTTGTAAAGAACCGACACTGTAGGTTTAGTTGTCGGTTTTTTTAAATAACCGACACTTATTGTCAACTTAATAGCTGACCAGCCCGACTGATTCTTCCCCTTTCCCTGTTTCATTCCCGATTTCCCTAGTTGCGGCAATTTCCAGTGCTCCCTTCTCCGCTGCCGTGCTCCTGCTCACCGGCGGCCGTGCTCCTGCTGTCGTGCTCCTGCTCACTGGCGGCCGTGCTCCTGCTGCCGTGCTCCTACTCACCGGCTCACCGGCGGCCTTGCTCACCGGAGGCCATGATCCTCCTGCCGTTCTCCTGCTCACCGGCGGCCGTCCGTCCCCTAGCTGTTTCTACGTCCGCCGCTGCTCCTCCGGCTCCACGCTGCTTCGTTCTTCTTCCTTCTTCTTTCTCCGGTAGGCCCTCCGTTCTTCTTCTTCTTTCGTCTCCTGCTCTTCTTCTTCCTTCTCCCTCTCCTTACCAACAGCAACCACGGCCGTGTGGGCTGGCACGACCGTGGCTGTGTTGGCCGACCACACGGTCGTGCTACCCAGCATGGCCGTGTGGTTGGCCAACACAGCCACGGCCGTGCCAGCCCACATGACCGTGGTTGTTGTTGGTAAGGAGGGAGAAGGAAGAACAAGAATATATATATATATACTAAAATGAAATCAATTATGAGTTTGTGATTAAATCAATTATATGATGAAATCCCTATTGCATGATGAAACCCTAACATCTAGACGAGTTGCATGATGAAACCCTAACATCTACATGAATCCCTGTTGCATAATGAAACCCTAACATCTACATACTCTATATGATACCTAAAATTGTGATGAAACCCTAACATCAATTGTGATGAAAGTTGGATTGTAGGTATTGGAATGACAATATACATGTATTGGGACTGTTATTGAACACCTAATCTGACTTAGGATGTTTTGTTTGATTTAAACATGATTGGGCATTATTGCATGTTTGAAACTATTGAATTCTTGATTTATTATATAATAATGCTCTAATTGTGAGTGATGCAATGTAAGTGAGCAAATACATGTAGTGGATATGTACTCATTAGCCTAGAACCCCGTCCAAGATTTACTCATTAGGAGTAAATCTTGGATAGTCCCCGGTTTGGGACTGTTCTTGAACACCTAATCTCACTTAGGATGTAAGTGTATAATGTGTATTGGGTTTTCAAGAAAATTTCGTTAGCATTTCCCCGTTTGTTCTCTAAGTACATATGTACTTGGAGAACAGCGGGGAAATGCTGCCGAAATTTTCTCGAAAACCCAATACCCATTATACACTTACTAGTGAGATTAGGTGTTCAAGAATGGGATAGGTGGTACACATTTATTATATATAAGAATGACATCACATGTATTTGTTGACCTAAAGTTTTAACCATGCAAAAACTCTAATCTGTTAACCCTAGACCCTAATCTTGTCCTAATATATACTTGTTTTCTCTTTGATCATAGAATGGATAGATCATGGATGTCCATTCACAATCGCTGCACCCCAGAGTTTATTTTTGGTCTTGACCAGTTTATTAGATTTGCCGAGGAACATAGGAAACAACCTGGAGATAGGTTCTACTGTCCATGTAGGCATTGCAGTAACAACTTGAAAGTCAACACTGGTGACGAAATCAAAACTCATGTCATGTGCAACGGGATTATACAAGGCTATATAGAATGGCACTGGCATGGAGAGATTTCAAACCTGAAACTAGTGGATGTCGATAGCAGTGCTTGTGTGGAAGAAGAAATTGCCTACGATGATGTAGATGTGAATGAACCAGTTCCAGTAGACATCGTTGATGTGATGCTGGATAGTTGTGGGGTAGGGCACACCGATCCACCTCCCATTTTTAGAAACATTGTGCATGATGCTGAGTTACCGTTATACACAGGTTGTACTAAGTTTACGAAGCTTAACGCTGTGTTGAGATTGTATAAGTTGAAAGCTAACAATAGATGGAGCGACAAAAGCTTCACGTCATTACTGTCTTTGTTGAAAGAAATGCTTCCTGAAGGAAACGAGCTTCCAATCTCAACATACCAGGTAAAGAAATTGTTGTGCCCAATGGGAATGGATGCCAAGAAGATACACGCATGCCCGAATGATTGTGTATTATTTCAAAAGGACTATGCGGATTTGAAAGATTGTCCAAAATGTGGTGCGTCACGGTATAAATTGACGACTTCGGGGGAGTCCAAAACTGGTTCTTCTGCCAAGGTGATGGGGTATCTACCTATAATATCACGGTTTCAACGCTTGTTTTCCAATCTGATAGATGCGAAGAATTTGAGGTGGCATGCAGATGTTAAGAAAAATAATGATGGGATCCTACGACATGCGTCTGATTCCCCATAGTGGAAGAAGATTGATCTATTGTACCCTAAATTTGGTGAAGAAGTCAGGAATCTAAGACTTGTTCTTTGTACAGACGGGATGAATCTGTATGGGACATTGAGCAACCAACATAGCACTTGGTCAGTCATGCTTGTTATATACAATCTTCCTCCCTGGCTGTGTATGAAAAATAAGTATGTAATGTTGTCGTTGTTGATATCAGGCCCTAAACAACCTGGAAATGACATCGATGTTTATCCTGAACCTATGATTGATGACTTAAAGAAACTCTGGGGTGAAGGTGTGATGACCTATGATGCTTCATGAAGAGAGACATTTCGTTTGCATGCTATGTTGTTTTGCACTATTAATGACTTTCCAGCATATGGGAATTTGTCTGGATATAGTGTCAAAGGAGCTAAAGTGTGTCCTATATGTGAAGAGAACACTGATTCAACAAGACTAAAACATGGCGGTAAGAATGTATATCTCAATCATCGAAGGTTTCTTCCAAAATTCCATCTGTATCGTAGGAAGCGCAAAGCATTCAATGGATTGAATGAGGAACGGAGTGCACCTAAACCTATACCAGGGGTGGTTGTTTATGAAAGAGTAAAAGACATTGTCAATGAATTTGGTAAGAGATCACAATGTACTACACGGAGTGACAATTCTTCATTCAAGAAGAAGTCAATATTTTGGGATCTTTCTTATTGGAGTTCTTTGATAATCAAACATTGTATCGATGTAATGCACGTTGAGAAAAATTTCTGTGATAGCATCATTGGTACTCTGTTAAATATACCACATAAGACTAAAGATGGGATAAAATCTAGACTGGACCTACGTGAAATGGGAATAAGGTCAGAAATAACAGAATTATGTGAAATGGGTAATAAAAGAACATACTTACCTCCCGCTTGTTACACGTTGTCTAGAAAGGAGAAGAAAGCTTTTTGTGAATGCTTGGTAAATGTTAAGGTGCCACATGGTTACTCATCCAACATCCGTGGTTTGGTATCAATGAAAGATTTGAAGTTGACAGGTCTTAAATCTCATGATTGTCACACTCTAATGCAACAAATATTGCCCGTGGCAATTCGATCTATATTGCCGAAGCATGTAAGGTTTGCAATCACCATACTTTGTTTCTTTTTCAATAGTCTCTGCAGCAAAGTTATTGACCCTGAGACTCTCGATAATTTACAAAGAGAAGTGGTTGTTACCCTATGTCATCTTGAGATGTATTTCCCTCCTTCGTTCTTTGATATCATGGTACATCTTGTTGTCCACTTGACTAGGGAAGTGAAAATCTTGGGACCAGTTTTCTTGCATTGGATGTATCCCTTTGAACGATACATGAGCATTTTTAAAGGTGATGTTCGAAACCGTTATCGGCCTGAAGGGAGTATAATTGAAGGTTATGTGGCAAGAGAGGTTATGGATTTCTGCAATGACTTTCTCAGTGGTAATGACACTCCTGATAATGACAAGAATATTGACGAGCTATTTGGCAAAGGAATTTTGGGTTCACATGTGAAAGTAATCAGTCGTGAGCAGTTGGAACAAGGTCATTTGTATATTTTACACCACATGGATGAAGTGAACGTTTATATCGAGGAACATACCAATTTCATTAAAAGACAATATCCTCGAGCGAATACAATGTGGCTTGCTAGAGAGCATAACAAGACTTTCATTAAGTGGTTTGAAGATAAAGTCTTACATCAACTATCTCAAACACCAGATGATATTATTGAAACTATCAAATGCCTCGCCTTTAAACCAAAGTTGACTGTTATGTCTTATGAAGGGTATGACATTAATGGATTCACATATTACACAAAGCGCCAAGATGATAAGAGTGTCATCCAAAATAGTGGGGTCACCCTTCAAGCATCGACTATGTTTTTTGCAAGTGCAAAGGATAAGAGTCCATGTGAAGCTAAAATGTCATATTACGGTGTCATTGAAGACATATGGGAATTTGACTACATAGATTTCAGAATTCCTCTCTTCAAATGTAATTGGGTTGATAACACCAAAGGAGTTATAGTGGATGAATTGGTTTTCACTTTAGTGAACTTTGAAAAGATTGGCGAGAAGGCTGAACCATTCATATTGGCATCACAAGTGAAACAAGTATTTTATATCGATGATCCTGCAAATGATAAATGGTTGGTTGTTCTTCATGGTAAAAGACAGTTCGTTGAAGATCCTACTATGATAAGTATGATGACTCCAGTCCATTCTCAGTTGGGTTGCCAACACCAACAAATATTGAAGCTAATGATGACTTGTATGTGCGCGGAGATCACAATGAAGGATTGTTAATTGATAAAATGTGAACTTTACAATGTGAATGTGAACTTTACAATGTGAGCTTTAGAATTTGAATTACTTTACAATGTGAACTTTACAATTTGAATTACTTTACAATGTGAGCTTTACAATTTGAATTACTTTACAATGTGAGCTTTACAATTTGAATTACTTTACAATGTGAGCTTTACACTTTGAATTACTACTTTACAATGTGAACTTTACAATTTGAATGTGAATTTGCAGATGGCTGACCATTATCCTGATGACCGTGCTGATGACTACCGTGAGGGTGAGGACATCAATGCGCCGCCTCACAATGTAATTTTTAAAAATATATCATATATTTATATCTATATGTCCATTTATAGTTATATCTTGTAAATGTGAATTATTTTGTCAAATTTTAGGTTGATGATGCACAGGTACCATCTGAAGCACTTGAGGCACTTGATCAACAACACCAAAAAGTTGACAAGAGAAGGGGCATCACTATGATGATGAAGTTAATTGCGCAAAAGGGCAATGGACCCAAACTTGTTGTGGATTTCGATAATGCAGGAAATGCATGTGGTGTGAATCGCAATTCATGTATTTCATATCTTGGGTTTGTTACTCATAGCCATTGCGGTTGTCGCTTAGATTCTTGGCATAAAGTTTCTAAGGAGAAGAAAGATTTAATATGGAGGGATTTATGCGTGAGTTATTATTAATTTGCAATTCTATTTTGTAGATTACTAAATTTTTGGATACTAGTTAATAGCAATTCTATTTTGCAGAGTATATTTGAATTAGATGAAAAGCTGCATCGTAAATGTGTGATGCAACGCTGTGGGAGAGTCCTAAGGAACTATAGGAACATGTCCCAAAAGCAGGACTTTCACAGGAAGAGGTAATATATTCTTTCTTTATAATGTTACTGTAAAAGAGAATTCAAAAATTAGAATTTGACGTTTCTTTTATCCATGTATAGGTGGATAAGCTATTTGACAGGATACTCGAAGAAGCAATGAAAAAGTGGCAGGCATATCAGACTGCCACTTACCAGACAATACCTACTGCAGACTCTACTCCTACTCCTACTGCATAGGTTGAGAGTAATCATGTAGAACCACCACCTAGCACATCCACTGTAAGTATTTTTATGACATAGTAACTAGTTTTTTAATTCAAGATGATACGCATATATGAAATTGTAGTCGTTTCAAAAAAAGATGATATGTATATATGTATATAACATTCTTTACACAAAAATTTGTGGGGGTTGAAGCCATGCCGTCTAAAAAGTAAAGAATATGTCATGGCAGAGGCATCGGCTTACCCATCCCTACCAGGGGAAACATGTCACGGGTCTCCAGTACCAGCTGGTTGGATTCGGGTGAGCCCGATACATATATTCCCCCATTGGATGGATCTTCCACTGCCATATGCCCACCCAGATTGTGAAATGCTTGGTGTGGCAGTAGGCGGAGTGATATTGTGGCTAAAAGTGGATGTCTTCTTTACTGATAAGGTATGGTAAATTTACATTACGTTCAATTGTTAGTGTGTGTATATGTTGGCAGTTGATCTGAAATTATATATATATACAGGTTAAAAAGAAGACACCCACATCATCTAGGCCTCCACTTCCACCTCCTGCATTACCTAGTTGGGTTCCACAGGACCTACCTGTCCCGTTAGGTCCTAACTGTAGGGGTATGGTAGTATGGTTAGGAGAACATGATATAAACTCCCCTATAACTGTTTCTTCTGATTCAGATTCTACAGGTCAGTCATACGAAACAAAACTATTTATACAAGATATATTGGAGTTGTTTTGATATGATTGGCTAAATACATATGTGATAGAGCTATGGATAAGGTGAGATATTCTTTATACATCCATATACCTTGAGTATGATCTGGTGATCTGGTTTCTTATTTATTAATGCATGCATAATTAATACATATTTTGCAGCTACTTAGACAACATATGTGTAGATTTTGGATTCGAACATGTAGGGTTTTTGATTCCATCCTTGATTAGTCTAGTAGCTAAAGACCCTACATCAGTTCAACAATACTGCTGTGAGTCTTTTTCAAATTTTGCTGTAAAAAAGAAGATGGTGATAATGGCTCCTTTCAATGTAGAGTAAGTTTACTTTGCTTATTATAATTTGGACTTAAGAAAATTACATTTTATTGTGGATTTTAAGTTATTAATTTTTAACTTTTTTTCCTCTAGGGGTAGGCATTGGGAGTTATTGGTTATTGCCCCCGAGACATTCACTGTGTATTATCTAGATCCTAAGGGGGGTAAATTGAATACAAGATTTGGACACATAATGAAAATGTCAATATTTCGGTGAGAAATATTTCATTTTTCATATCCGTTAACATATGTTATTACATTACTATTTAATTGCAATGTTCTGTGTTACATTAACATGTAGGGGTTTTGAGGAGTACAAAAAGGCTGGAGGAAAGGTCCCCATGAAAAAGAACCAGCCAAAAATTTGGAAGAAGGTGAAAGTAAGTTCCCGACTGCAATATATGTATATATTATTTATGTGAATAATGCTTAATTAGTTGTATTTTTTTAATATTTTGTATGTTTGAATTTATAGTGTGCTACACAAGACAACGGATAGGCATGTGGATTCTATGTCATGCGATATATGCACATGATTATCAAACATGCCATACTGGATATCGAATGTATTGCTCAGGTATTATATAGTCTCATTAGATAATATGATCGAAATATATCAATCTTATTTATAGCTCATTAATTATATATATACATCATTCTCTTTACAGGTGTTTAAAGTTGACCCCATTACAGGAAAGGACTTACCAAATGTTAATGCTCCCTATACAATGGGAGAATTAAATGAAGTAAGAGAAGAATGGGCAACAACCATACAATTAGTGGGGGCTTTAAAATATAATTGGGATCCTGATAGCGAATAATGACTAAACAATGATACTTTGTAAATGAATTTCTGAATTATAATATATGTGTGAATGTTTCTACATGTCTGGATGTTTCTACATGTGTTTGAGTGAAAATGAATGAAAGTGTTGGTTGCTATATGAATGTTTCTACATGTGTGAATGCGAATGAATGGAACTACAGATTGCTAGCATGTGTGAATGTTTATAAATGTGTGAAAATAAAATGGAACTACAGGTTGTATTGCTAAATGCATGTGCTACTTTATTGTTAATTTTGCAGGTTTGCGGCCTGTTGTCGGCTGATATCAATGGATGTCGTAAAACCTGCAGTTCATAACTGAACTGAACATGTTTCTCATCCTGTGACCAGCCACAGCAGGTCTGCAGACTGACAGGAAAAAAAACCAATAGGCGTCGATTATTTGTAAATAACCGACACATAATGATATAGTGTCGGTTTTCCTACAATAAACTGACGTCTATTTCCTTAACACCACATTCGTGCTAGACAGCACGGTCGTGCTGGACAACACGGCCGTGGGGCGAAGATATATGGTGTCGGTTTTTTACTTATAACCGACACTGATAGTGCCCAAGATGGCGCCCTTTCTGTGGCGCGAAGGGTTTGGGCGTCGGTTTTTAACTAATAACTGACGCCTATAGTCCCATGATGGCGCGTTTTCGGTGGCACGTGAAGAGTTTGGGTGTCGGTTTCTTATCTAATAACTGACGCCTATAGTCCCCTGATGGCACGCTTTCGGTGGCGCGTGAAGAGTTTGGGCGTCGGTTTTGGAACCGACGCCTAATGGGTGGACTTTTAGTGTCGCCCACATAGGTGTCGCTTAGAAACCGACACTAAAGGCTTTAAATAACCGACACTAAAGGTAGGTTCTGTAGTAGTGGAGCTAGAAAATAAGGTATAGATAAAGGTTGTACCTAGCATCATGGCAAGGATGGTGGAGTGTATTGGAACTCCCAACAACTTTCCTTGTTATCTAGGGACCATTGCAGCTATTTATTGGAGTTTGAGCTCAGCCCGAGGCCTACTGGCATTGTTCAGGGGCAACCGGGGAATGTAGGTAGGGATTCTTGGGCAACTTGAGTATTACAGATACCCTGCAATGTACCCTGATTTTCTAAAACTTAATTTGATGTGTCATGTCCAAATTGAAACCCTCCCCTCAGAGAGAATCAAAATTTAAACACCCCACACTAGGCTAAGCAGATGAAAATCAGAGGAAGTAAGAAGGAAACAACAATCGCAAATGCACATGAACAATAATAAAACCATACAATACATGTTCACCATTCAACATATAATTACATAATGAATTATTACAACATTTGATATTACAAATTGAACAACAAACTTTTACATATACATGTATTACCACTAAATAAGAAGATCTTAAGACAACATGTCCACTTGTACATCAGATCACAACACAACTCTCAGCTATCCTAGTTTTTCAAAAGCACATGTTCACAACCTAAACAGAAGATTACATGTGGTACACATCTACAAAATATTCAAGAATATTGTGCAGAGTATGCCTACGTGCATTTTATATACCTCTCATTACTAAGACTTGGCAATAAGATAAAAATAGAACTTTGCAATAATAAACAAATATAAGAAAAAGCATAAAATTGCACAAATATATTTTTTACCAAAAGAGAACACATATTTTAGGCACATTTTCCATTATACGCTTGTGCATCTACCTACCAATGGGATAGATATATTCATGCCATATGATCTGCTTACCAAAGAGATAAATCATTGTACATGTGATCTGCTTACCAAAGAGACAGATCACTCACTAGCACTATGGTTACCAAAGAGATATAGTGCTTTCATATAATGGAATAGATATATTATGTTTCACGTGTTCATAACTATATACATGGAAAATTAATCAAGATATCATACAAGAACAATCATTTCATCCAATATCATATGCCAAGTGTTTACTATACATATAATGCAAGCATACTGTATAATAAGCCAAGTAAGAGGGAATGGCATACCTTGATCAAGATATATCCTAATCATCACATTCCTAATGTCAACTATAACCATGGTCAACCCTGATTAAGACAAGATCATACACTATCATCCAATTCTCCTCATATTGACCCTAGTTGATTCATTAGGGTTTATCTTAGGTCATTAGGATATTCTCATAATTACTTGTATTCTTGTCTTGGAGTTATCTTACTGATGTCATATTATGTATTGTATTTCATTTACTAATAGATGTCTTTCACATTATTATGTGAACATATTAACCTTAGGTTACATGCATTAACCTAAATTAGGGTTTCAAACCATGTATTAAGGTCAACTTCACATAACATGAATTCTTTGCATCTAACTGATTGCACACATTTCATATGAACTTCCAATTACTGATATGAGGGTGTTATGGGAATTCCATCATTTATTGAGCATGTATGTATTTATTATATTTTATTTAGGGTTACTAGACCTAATTAGTCATATGGAGAAAATTACATGATTTCGTGCATCAACATCACAATCACTAACCTTAAATGGATTATAAACATGAATATAGATTTAGTGATGTATTATGATAATTTTAGGCCATCGTTTGGTATTTATTACACATAAAATAAGCAATATACATATTACATGATGTCACTAATATTTACAAAGGGCTGATATTATGATTTCATGTTGTTCTACGCAGTTTTCTAAGAATTTTGATACTTTATTCATATTTTTCTGACAATTGTGTGAATTACTTTGATTTTAGCAAGATCTAAGGATTAACTGATATTTTCTTACCTTTGGGCCAATTACGGTGTGCCACGTGGACATTGGGAGGTGCTTCTCCTTTGCTTTCTTTGCTTGAGGCGGGCCAACCAGTTCCTGGGTTTTGAACCCGTTCTAGTTCTCTGATCTGGACCTGATTCACTCATCCCCTTTTTCTTCTCGCATGACACATTCCCCCTGCCTCTGTCTTGAGGAGACAACGTCACACGGCTCTCAGCTGGCAAGGAACCGACCATCCTCCATTGCTCCTTGTAACTGACCTGATCATTCTTGAGATTCAACACTAAACTACAGCCTCTTGTGAGTGCTCAGGTCTGCTGATGTGCCTTTAGATATGTGCCTCAACGACCTTATCGAACGTAGCCATCTCCATGGTAGAAAAGGGGGAAAGTACGGTCTAGTCCTCCTATATTGAAGTCAGGGACTCCAAAAGATCTTGCAGGTCTTCCTCAACTTCCCTGACACTTCATAAAGTAGCATAAAAGTCCCCACAATGTCCCCCTATCTCAATCTTCTTCTTCCCCCAAAATTGGATTTGTCATCCATGGCAGCCTCCACAAATATCCACGAAGGGATCTAGGTCAAACTCCTCCAACTTCGAGCTTTGTTTTTCCTACGTTATCTTCCTTGAAATCCCCTTCTATATGTGGTTCCCTTCTTCATTTCCTCCTCTTTGACCTGTGTGGGTAGTGGAGAGGCAGTGTTGCAGACATGGTGGTTCTCCCAGATCTCACCACGAGTATGTCTCTATGAGGGGTCATATGAATTCTCTCCTCATACCGAAGGTAATCGTCCACTCAAAACTACTAAATAGCCATGATCCCTCACAACTCAACAACTCCAATTAGGATTTCTAGTATGCCCACTACATTGTTCTAATGATAAGGTAGGTGATGAACCAGAGTTGTTCGATCATGCGCATCCAAAGGTTGTAAAACTTGGATCAGTGGCCTCCCACTTACTCAGAGAGAAATAGATGGATCCAATATCCACGATCAGGGAAAGGCCAAAAAGCCCACCTAATGACCAAGGGTGCATGACATAGCTGCACATGACTTGGGCATTATAATTAACTTAATTTTGTCAAGCATCAATAAGGAACATTATTTCACTAAAATCAAACCTAATAACTCCCTCTAGGATACTTCAACCGCCACAAAATTTTAACCATAGTTTTACTACCTCTCAAGATATATTCTACTCAAATTTGGTGACAAAACGTAGCTATTTGAGCATCCAATTAAATACTCCAAAAAGGCATGAACTTAGGGATCTTAATCATGATATCAACCTCAATCAACACTCAAGCTTTACCAAAACACTTGGAACTCTCAATATAACTCAACATATGAAATCCAATATGTTATTTGAGGTTAAAGGTTTAAAAAGAGAACTCTATCACATATCCCCACAACATTTTTGTAATGATCCATTTTCAACTTACCCATCTAGTTGGGCTTTACTTGGATGATAACATACTTAACTAGAGTGATCATTGTTTAAGCTTGATTCTTGATGATAGTTTGATTATGATTTTTTAAACCTAATGATATACTCTAATAATGACTTGTTACAAAAAAATTAGGATATTAAAATTGAAAATCCTAATGTCCAAATTGGGATTCTCGTAGAATATGAAAACATAATTTGACAAATATAGTGATATAGTAAGTAATTTCTAGTATATTATTCATACCTCTGATTTAGTTGAAATTGAGATATGGTTTGTATTCCTCAATTATGAGTGTTCTTTAAGAATATTAGAATTGAATATTTGATGACATGTTGGTTTTCTAAGTTTCCCGAAGAAAAACTCAGTCAATCATGCATTTAGGATGAAACATAACAGTCTAGTACATGATTTTTATCTTCTTATTGGTACATACAAATGAGAAAAAAAATTAAAATTGTATCTTTGATACTCATATTTTAAATTTTCATAATTTTTTGATGATATTTTAGTTCTAGAGAGTGTGATGTTGGTAGAGTTTCTTATCAGCAACAACTCGACTGACCAACTAGTATGAATAAATACAAAATAAGACTGAAAACCAAATTTAGACTTGTTTGCAATTGTTCTAAGAACCTCAATTCATCTATATGATCAACATAACACCTTAGAAGCACCCATAATCCATCATAACTATACAGACATAAAATTTAAGAGGGAGAGATTAGGGTTTTGATGGACAGAAATTGTTTAAAAGGTTGATTAGTGTTTCGCTTCCTATAGTGTGCAAAGTCATGTAAGTTCATCAACTCTAGATATGATTTCAAGGTGAATCTTCTCTTCTGCGTCTAAATTTTGTCTAACCTCTATGTTGAAGTAAAAATATTGCAAATCACCATCTTTATTTTTCTTTCTTTCCCATTCTCCATTTCAAGGTTTTATGAGTTGGAAGGAGGAAGAAAATGAGTTGATGACTAGAAACTTGAAGAATTTCCAAAGATTCAGATTATATGGGAAGTGTTTGTTAAGGTTCTTGGAACATAACTCAAGTGATCATCTCCCTCTAATCTCTATAATTTTGAAAAAAGCCTAATTCTATTTGGCTAAATTAATCAAAATTCTTGTTTGTATATGTTTGTAATCGGGTAATCGGTTGGGAATATTTTTAGGGAATGAAATACTTATGATTTGGATTTTATCTCATTATTTTGTATTTAGTCAATTACTAATATATTGACTCCATTTCAGTGCAAAGTCTTACATATATAGAGCTATATTATTTTACACAAATTTTTCTTAAAAAAATAGCTCAATGGGCGATATGCTTGGAAATTTTGTTGACATGTATGTAATCATACTAGAACTCAACAAGCATGAGTTCCTCAACTGAAATTTGAGATGCTTACTATTATTGAATATGCCATGTACATGAGATCGGTAGATGAGGGTGTGGTATGGAGGAATTCTATGTCAAAGGTTAATGTTGAGGGATGAACTCAAATGAGTCAATGAATCATTATATGTTTGGAAATGATTAGTTGATTATGTGGAATGGAAACTAGCTTTTGCATGTGTCTTGAATAGACTCAATGAACCTTTATACATTCTAATCAGAATTACTGATTAATATAATTCCTATTATGTGTTGAACATATATAACTTCTTGAAAACCCTAGAAATTCAACATTCTGGTGAGTATGAGGATATAGCTCAAAATTGTACATAAATGTATACACATCAAGAAATGCTCGATTGAATGTATATTTACTTCTATTGAAGATAATAAGTTTTATTAAGATGATTGAAAACTAGTGAATCCACTCTAGCATAATATGTGGATTAGTGACTAGACCATGCATGGATGCAAGTATTTTATGCAAGACACATAACAATGAACTGAGAAGTAGACTAGAGATTTATAGGCTAGAAGAAGTAAACCTAATTTATTGTACCTTCTAATTTGATATTTTTATAAGGAATAGAAGGATTGATTGATTTACCAAAATACCATTATGTATCAAATGATGTGGTAAAAATATTTGAATGCAATATAAGAGATGTACAAGGGTGATATATATTATAATAATATATAATGAATAAAATACTAATAAAATAAGCAGGAGGATCCTTTTATTGTTTACTTTAAATTCATTTGGGTTGACCTATAATGAATGGAATACACTAAAATTGGAATGTAAAGAATTTTGGTGAGAGAGAAACTTTACCCATAACTAAATTTAAAAGATTTATTCTAATGGTAGTAGTGAACATGGAATGAAATAAGTTGAGACAAGTGAATATGAAATAGAGGGAAAATGACAAAAATTAATAGATGGATCTTAGAACCTAACCCTATCCCTATCCCTAAAATGATGAGCTATATAATGGTAATGAATAATGATCTTAAACAAGGGATCAAGGAATGAATAAAGTATATTTCAAATCATTACAAGATGAGGTTCAAGGATCTGAACACATTCATAAGAATTTGTTCTTGGATTGTAATTGTTTGTTAGAATACTTGTACTCAGAGAATGGTCTATTATGATGGTCTTCAAATGAGAATAAAAAATGTTATGAATACTAACCCTACCTAAAGAATGCTAAATACTAGAAGAGGAGAATAAAGTGTGTTATGAACGTTTATGCTTGAAATTTAGTTACACCAATTGAAATCAGATGGAATAAGTACATTTTTCATGATGCACTTACTTTAAGCATGATGGATGACATTCAATGCTTATATTTTTATATGGTTGCTAGTTCTAATGACTCTATGAATACTTGATGAGAATTGTGATATTGAATGAATTTATAAGAAATATGTTGAGATTGAATTAGCATGCCTTGATTACATTTGAGAAACCATGTTTATGGTAAATGTTGGATGATGACATGATGTCTTAGGCTGATAGAACACTATTGAAATCATACAAACTAATTTTGAGATTGGAAAAAAAAATGAATGTTGTAAATCTTAGATTATAGTAATTCTTCATATAATATGTGTCTTTTTGTAAACTCCAATATGCTTTGTGCCATTCTAGTTGCTCGACAATATACACATATGATAAATGATGATTTAGAACTTCTTTAAAATCAGTAAAAAGGATTAAAACAAGTGAAATGATGACACATCTAGTTAGATTCCCTAAACACCATGAGTTTCCTCTGAGGTCCGTACAGGGAAATTGAAAAGGATCTCCTTGTAGTAATCCAAGAACTATATGAGAATTTCCAGAGTGTAGATTGAGACCCTAAAGGTTAGACCACCAAGATTTAGGAATGATTCATGCCCTAAATTCTCTACTATGATAGTCTATGTCCATGAGGAATACACTAATGAATTGAAAACTATGAAACAAGAGATATATAATGATATGTGACATTCATTGATGATATGTGATATTATATTATGTTGTTTCCTATTTCGTGTACTCGAGATGGGGGCATGATCCTTTTGGGCAAACCTGTGATGGGCCAGTGTATGTTGTTGATATCTTAGGGTGGTCGGCTAAACTCAAAGATAGTGATTGTGAATTGTTCACACGAGAATCATGTGTGGAGACTTCTACATGGTGAGGTATGAGCCAAGTAGATTCAGGTTAAATGAATGAAAGATGACAATGAAAGTAGAATATGAGTTAGAATTTTGTTGCGTTCCTTTCTTTTCTAACTAATAGTCATGATGTTGTTGAATTTGTTTCATGTTTTGGATGTTAATCATTCTTTTTTAAAGATAATATGTTTCCATATTCTTATCTTTGGTTTGAAATTTGATCTTAAAAGTATAAAAATAGTTGATGTTGGAATTCAATATCCACTGTGATTAAGATTCAGATTAACTTGTCATTTGAATAGTCTTGTGTGGTGGGCATGTCTTATGCGGACTTTAGCTTTAGGACTACATAATGTGTTCCTAGTCTGGATGGTGGGGTGTGACAAAGATGTAATTATTATTTATTAGTTCTAGTTGTTTAGATCTTGATTTTTTACTCTTACAAATAGATGTACATATGATGTAGTTTTCATCTACTAATATTCTCATATATATGCTCTTGAAAATGTTTTAAAGTTTGGATTGGACTAGTGAATATCTTATCTGATTGATTACATTATTTTCCTAAAATGGATGAGTTAAATATTAGAACCACCTATTAGACTTAGCATCATATACAAGTTACTTATGAATATAATATACTTAATTTGATGTTGATGAATATACCCAGCTGGTGAAGGATACATTAACTCATTGGGGCTCTATATAAGTCTCATGATGTTGTTTCAAATATTTTAGGTAGAATATTGTCCAACAGAGAGGTCATAAAAAAGAAGATGCAAATGGAATAATATAGAACATAATGTCCATGTACTATATCATTCATGTGATGGGTAGTATACTAAGTTTGTTCTTTCATGTACATGTATGAAACTACATCTAAACAATAAGGTCTTGATTCTAATTTTAATGGAGATGACTAAGAATTTTGAATTCTAAATATGTCATGCTTTGTTGTGACATTGGTTATGAAGTCTTTGTGATAAAATAAAATTTTATCTTTGTCTTTCATATATTTTTTTAATCGCATTTGTTCATAATTAGTTATTTTGTTTCATAATTTGGGTTTAGGTTTAGTGTTTTTTTCTAATGGTTAACATGCATGCTGATCAAAAGAAAGGTCTTGGAAATGTGGTATCAGAGCCAGGTTAGCTAAGCCAGTAGGGATAATAGGATCTAGGGGTAAATGATAATATGGAGTTGAAAATAACCTGGATGATATGCATGATGAGTGAATTTAGTATTAGGCTAATCTGGTCAAGTAACCAGGTATTGGGATAAACCAATATGGAACTATTGATTGTACTTTTTTCTAGATTCCATGACCAACAGTCCAAATGAGGGCAGCTTGGGAGTATAATAAGATGAATCATGGTAACAAAATTAATAAAATGGATAAAGATAAATTAATATATAATTATAAATGGAACCCAACACAAATATGAAATTTCATAGGAGAGAGATGAATGAATTTAATGGATTATAAAATTTTAAGAAAAAATCGAGAACTGATAATGATGCCCACAAATGATATTACTTATGTAGAAAACTGATGGATGCAAATAAAAATACTTAATGAATTATAATTATGATGTATGAGAAACATAATCAAATTGCAAGAGAAAATGAAAGATGGTATGAATAATATCCTGATAGTGATGTGTTACAAATATTTGTGAAATAAGTGTTGATAATACTCAGAGAGAGATATAATGATGATAGGGGATGTAATGGTAGTAAATCTACAATATCAATATAAGAGATCCAAAAAGTAAGAAAATGGTGTAATATGAAAGAAAGATAAATTGGAAATCATTGTGACGACACTGGTAGAGATGAATGATTACATGACATGATATTGTTCCACATATTTTCTTGGATTTTGAAATGAAATCATAAAATGAGGGGAGAATTTGTAAAGAACCATTTTCATGTTAGCCATATAATGAGGGTTTACTTGAATAATTACATATTTAACTAGAGTGATCACTTTTTAAGCTTGATTTCTTGTGATAGTTTGGTTATGATGTTTTAAACCTAATGAGAAATTCTATGAATGCATTATTACAAATAATTAGGGTTTGAAAAATGAAAACCCTAATCACCAAATTAGAATTGATGTAGCACATTAATACAAAATTTGCTAAATATAGTGATATAGTAATTGATTTTTTAGTAATTTATCTATGGATCTGATTTAATTAAAATTTTGATATGGTTTGTCTAACTCAACCATAAGCTTTCTAGAAAGATATAATAATTTTTAAATATTTGAAGACTTGTTAATCGGCCGAGTTTCCCAAGGACAAACTCAACCAACCAAGCATTAAGGTTAAAACATAGAATTCTAGTATATGAATTTTATCTTTTTTTTCTACATCCAAATGATATGAATGAATTAAAGCTTGGAAACTAAAATCTAGACATCTTGTTAGATTTGCATAACTTTGGATGATTTTATAGTTCTACATAGTGTGATGTAATCTGAGTTTCTTATCTGTAACAACTTAACTGACCAACCAGTCTGAATAAATAAAAAAGAAGACTAAAAATTGATTTTGGACTATATGAAATTGTTCTAAGAACCTCATCTATATGATCCACCTAACACCCTAGTCAGTCCCATAATCCTTCATACTTGTTAGATATACAATATTAGAGAGAGAGAGGGATGTATTAGGGTTTTGATGGAGAAAATTGCCATAAAGATTAATTTGGGGTTTTAGTTTCATATATCTTGTGAATTCATGTAAGTTCATTAACTCTACATATTATTTCATGGTGAATATTATTTCCTCTGTTTAAATTATTGACCTAAAGGTTATACATTGTCCATATTTTGATAATGACTCAACCATTTCATTCATATGTATCTAATATGTTTGTTCAAAATTGATTTTAGGTTTTAGGTACATGAAAAGGATCAAATTACACAAGCCCTAGCTTGTCCAAGTTCAAGTCAAATGCAATGCAAGTGTGCTAATTAGGAAATCACTTAAAATGAACTTAGAAGAATTTTATAATCACTTGTATTGATGATATGACTTGTAACTAAGATGAGAAAAATATGTGGGACACTTTATACCAAGGTTTAATCACTCTTATGTCAATTTAGAACATTGATCATAGGCTATTCATCGACCGAGTTACAATCTCGACTGATCCAATGATGGATTTTCTGAATATGGCTTATTGGTTGAGTTGTGCATTAACACAACTCGACCAAGTGACTCACTGAGAAAACTCAATTTTATCTCATCGGTCGAGTTCCTCATAACAAACTCGACTGATTGTTTGAAAATTGTCATTGTCTTTAGTTGATCGGTCGAGTTACCTTTATTGAAACTTGAATGAATGCACTGTACGAAAATTGCAGAGAAAGTGATTATAACCATTGGTGACTTGTTTGGTGAAAATAGATATGTTGCCTTGTGCAAATTGGCTATATTTTGGCCCTAAGTGTTCCCCAAATCAAGGGAGCACCCTCAGCTATATATAGGACCCATTGGAGTTCATTCCAAGTTTGATCATTCAATACATCTGAAGTCCTTGCTATAGTTGAGTGTGCTACTACTCCTTGAGCCACTTTCTCTCTCTAGTTTGCACTTCATTTTGTGGTTTGTGATTGAGTTAGATATATTGTAAGAGAGCTCAACCCTTGTGCATGTAAAGCTCTCATCTTCTCCTACTTCCCTATCCACTTCCTACATGAAGAAAAGATGAAGCATGCTCCATCGAGTGAAGAAGGAGTTGTAGATGATCCTCTTCAAGGTTGATGAAGAGGTGGTGATCTTCTCCAAGTGAAGGAGAAGGCAAAGGATGAAGATCCAAGAGGAGAAGCAAAGTCCTTTAAGGCAGAAGACTTGAGTGGGTAAGACCTTAGCGAAGGATAAAGACTCAAGCTAAGTGGGTAAGCCCTTTGGTAAGGTGGATATCTCCTTATGGTTGAATGGGTAAGTCCTTTGGTCGTCTTGTGTTGTAACTCTTATTGGTGATAATATTGAGAAAAGCACATGCAAAGACCTAGAGGTTGACCTCTCTAGGTAGTAGACTGACTCACTTCTAGTTTAAAGTGTGGAACCACTCTACATCCCTTTGTCAAGTGCTTTCTATCAATCTCTCTCATCCTTTCTATGCTTGTTAGATAGGACTTCAAATTACAATTAAGGTATTGCTTTAAACTTTATATAATTTAAAGGTATAATCTGTTTTTTGAGAAATTTTTTAGCACTATTCACCTCCCTCTAGAGCCCTTAGATCCAACAAGTGGCATTAGAGCCAAGGATCTTCTCCAACAGTCTCTCGTGAGGCGATAAGATGAGAGACAATCTACTTGGTTCTCTCAACCTAGAGGGAGGCTTCTCCATGCATCCTCTAGTGTTTGATGGAACCAACTTCCTCTGTTGGAAGAGGCGTATGCAGTTCTACATTCAAGGGATGAAATTTTACATGTGGAAGGTGATGGTCACACCTTACAAGGAGCCAAATAGAGATGAAGCAATAAGGAGTGAAGTTGCACTCAAAGAAGCCCAACTCAATGCCAAGGCCATTAGCATCCGCTATGCAACCCTCACCCCTACGGAGTTCAATCAAATATCATCTTGGGACACCGCCTATGAGATTTGCAACAAGCTGTGCATCACCTATGAAAGCACAAAGCAATTCAAGGAGGCAACGATCTACATGTTGAACATCCTTCTAGAGAACTTCAACATGGGTAAGAAAGAAGAGATTGCAGAGATGTATTCAAGACTCAATGGCATCATCAATGGGATGGTTGCATTAGGCAACACTTTGGATAGAGGTGTAATCAACTCCAAGATCTTAAGGACTCTTCCAAAGAGATGGGAATCAAAGTTCACCTCCATTGAAGAAGTGAGGAGCCTTAGTGACATACCAACTAAAGAACTCATTGGAAACCTTCAAACTCATGAGCCTAGACTTGACAAGCAAGAATAAGAAGCCAAACAAGAAGAGAAGGAAGGCAAGAAGATCAAATATAGTGCTTTTAAAGCACAAGTGGAGGTCTTCATCCTTCAACAAGAACTTGCTTGTCGGACTTGTCCCTCCTCCTTTAGTGAAGATGAAGGCCCCAGTGAGCATGAAGCCAACTACATCAAGGAAAAACACTTCAAGGGAAAGCAAGCCACCTCCTCCTCTACTCTGAGATGCTACAAGTGTGGTCAAAAGGAATACTACAAGAGTGAATGCCCCATGTCAAGAAAGTCACACTACAAGGGCAGCTCAAAGAAGGAAGAGGAATACAAGGAGAGAAAATACAAGAGGAAGGACAAGAAGGAGAAGAGACACAAGAATGCAGCTCATGCAACTTGGGAAGCTTCATCTTCAAGCAGCTCAAGCTCAGAAGAAGATGGAGAGTGCCACCTTGCTCTCATGGCCTCTACTAGAAAAGATATTGGCGAGGTAAGAGATGTAAGTGAGGTAAGCTTGCACAAATTATCTAAGGAAGCTATTATTGACATGCTTATTTCTACCTGTTCATCTTTTGCTAAATGTAAATCTAAAGAAAAATGGTTAGGAAAAATTATTGATGATCTTTATGCTAATCTTGAAATTCTTGAATTGAATGAGAAAACCAACCTTGAGAGTATTGATAATTTGCAAGGTCAATACCTTGATCTTGAGCTCCAATACAATGGGGTTGAAGTTGAGAATGGTATCTAACTTAAGAACATTGAGAATCTTAAGGAAGAAAACCAAAATTGCCTTAAAGAGCTTGAATTGCTTAAACCTAAAAATGTTGAATGTAAGCTCCTTATTGATGCTCATAGAGAAGAGATAGATGTCTATCTCAAAGAGATTTAAATGCTTAAATCTGAAAAAGCTAGGTTTCCTGCTCAAGTAAAGATCTATCTTCTAGACCTTTATTGCCAAGTGTTAATGTTTCTTCTATCTCTCTTGAAAAAGATTCATATTTAACTAAAGTTTTATGTCTTGAGGCTGATCTTGTGCATGCTAGGGATGACATATCTAGTTTATCTTCTACCATTGTTTCTTTAAATGATGATAAACATATATTGAGATCATTCCTACATAAATTCCTCAAAGGGAAGAACTCCCTAAATAAATCCTTGACCATTCTACCAAACAAAGTGGTATCAGTGGTTTGGGATTTGTAGGGGGAGCATCAAAGGGCAAGAGCAAAGCCATAGGTAAGAAAAAGAGCAAGGAGACCTCTTTCTTGATAGGAGAGTCTTCTAGCACTAAGAATCCTATGGTTTATTCTTATTGCAAATGTGATGATCATTACTCTACTTATTGTCCTTAAAAGCCTAAGGGGACCAACTAAAAAATGAAATGGGTCCCCAAGCTAACTCCATATCCCAAAGTTTGAGTTGGGAACTGACATTCCCATTTCTTGCAGGAAAAGGGTATATGGATTTTTGATAGTGGTTGCTCAAAGCACATGGTCGGTGACATAAGCCATTTTAACAATTTCACCAAAAAGAAAGGAGGATCGGTCACAGCAAGAAAGGTAAAGTCAAAGGTGAGGGTGATGTAGGTGAATCCTTGTGAATCAAGAATGCTCTTTTTTTTGGATGGCCTACATCAAAATTTAATTAGTGTTATTCAACTTTGTGATCATGTTTACCTCATGCTATTTACATCCTTTGATAGCTTGATTCTAGATTCCCTCACCTACCAAGTTATATATAAGGGAACTAGAAGTGGTAATATTTATTTTATTGTTATTGATTGTATTAAGCATGTTGTTAGTAGATGCCTAGTAGTCAACTCGAATGATATTTCTCTTTGGCATCGCCGGCTTGGTCATGTTAATATGCATCAATTGAAGAAGTCGAGCAAAAAGAACTTGGTCAAGGGACTTCCTAAATTGGATTTTGAAAAGAATGAGGAATGCCAACCTTGTGCCCAAGGAAAGCAAACCATGTCCTCCTTCAAATCTAAAGGAGCCCTTAGTACCAAAAGAGCCCTTGAGCTTCTTCATATGGATCTATTTGGACCAATGAGAACGCAGTCGCTTCGTGGTTCCAAGTATTGCCTTGTTACTGTTGATGATTTCTCTAGATATACTTGGACCTTCCTTCTTATTTCTAAAAGTGATATGCTTGATGTTTTCTTGAGCTTTTATAAATGAGTTAAGAATGAAGCTTCTTTGCCGCATTGTTTCCATCCATAGTGACAATGGGGAAGAATTTGAAAATGAGCTTTTTGAGTAGTTTTGTCAAGAATTGGGTTATGCACATAACTTCTCTTCACCTCAAACACCTCAAAAAAATGGGGTTGTAGAGAGGAAGAATATGTCTTTGCGGGAGATGGCTAGGACCATGCTTCTCAAGTATGATACTCCTAAGAAGTTTTGGTTTGAAGCTCTCAGTACCTCATGTTTTGTGAAAAACTGGGTTTTTACTCATCCTTCACTTAAGAAACCCCTCTATCAGCTATGGCGTGGTAGGAAGCCTTCTATCGAGTATTTCCATGTTTTCAGATGTCCTTGTTTTGTTTTGAATACGAAAGATTCTCTTGACAAGTTTGATCTAAAATCTTACAAGGTTTTCTTTCTTGGCTATAGCACTACTAGAAAGGCTTATAGAGTTTTTAATGTTGATCTTGTTAAAGTAGAAGAATCTATTAATGTAAAGTTTATTAAGACTAACCCCTCTATTCCCAAAGATATTGTTCCAAATGATGATGTTGCAGGTGAAGTAATTCCTACTATTAAAGAACTCAACATCGCCCAAAAGGGAAAAGAGGTGGCTGCTCAAAAAGAAGACAAAGATGATGAGAAGAAGGATCCAACTCCTCAGTTTGCAAAGAATCATCCAAATGAGCTGATTTTAGGTGATCCATTTGAAAGAGTGAAGATGTGGGATGAATTCAACAAAGAACAAGCAAACAACACCTTCATCTCACAACTCGAGCCTAATAATGTTAAAGAAGCTCTTGGGGATGAAGAATGGATCCTAGCTAAGAAAAGAGGAGTTGGAGTAATAGGAGAAGAACAAAGTTTGGACCCTTGTGGAAATACCAAGTAATATAAAGATCATTGGCACCAAATGGGTCTACCACAATGATCTTGATAAAAGTGGCAAATTAAACTGGTAAGGAACAAAGCAAGGTTAGTGGCTCAAGGCTACAATCAACAAGAAGGTATAGACTTTGATGAGACATACACACCTATAACTAGACTTGAGTCAATTCATATGTTTCTTGCCTTTTATAGTTATAAAGACTTTCTTTTGTATAAAATGGATGTTAAAAGTGTGTTTTTGAATGGTACAATTGAGGAGGAAGTGTATGTTGCACAACCTCCAAGATTTGAACATGATAGTATACCTAACCATGTTTATTTGTTGTAAAAATCTCTGTATGGACTCAAACAAGAACCAAGGGCTTGGTATGAGAAATTAAAGAACTTCTTGTTAGTTCATGGTTACATCATGGGCAAAGTGGATTCTACCTTGTTTCTAAAACACACTTCTAACAATTTTCTTGTTTTTCAAATATGTGTCGATGATATCATTTTTGGCAGAACTAACCTTGATATTTGTAAAGAATCTAGTGATCATATGATGAGTGAGTTCAAGATGAGTATGATGGGTGAGCTCACATTCTTCCTTGGCTTTCAAATCAAGAAAACAAAAGATGGGAACTTCATCAACCAAGGCAAGTACACATATAAACTACTTAAGCGCCTTGGGATGGAGAACACCAAGTTGATGGACACACTGATGTCAAACACTGCCAAACTTGATAAAGATGAAGATGGTGAGAAGGTATATGAGAAGCTCTATAGAGGTATGATTGGAAGTTTACTTTACTTAACTACCTCTAGACCTAATATAATGTTTGGTGTTGGCTTGTGTGCTCCATTTCAATCAAACCCTAAGAAATCACATCTTATAGATGTTAATAGGATTCTAAGGTACTTAGCCAAAACCCCAAATTTTGGACTATGGTATCCCAAGTCAAGGGACTTTACTCTTACTACTTATAGTGATGTTGATTATGCAAGGTGCTATATTGATAGAAAGTGCACAAGTGGCACTTGTTTCCTCCTAGGACCATGCTTGGTATCTGGGTTCTCCAAGAAAAAGAGCACAATGACATTATCAACCAACGAGGCTGAGTACATTGCAGCGGGGAGTTGTTGTGCCTAGGTCATATGGATGAAGCAAATGCTCCAAGACATTAACATACATTTTGATGCTTCTCCTATCTATTGTGATAATACGGGTGCAATTAACTTGTCTTACAATCCTATCTTGCATAGTAGAGATAAACATATAGATGTTCTTCATCACTTTCATCATGATCACATTGCCAATAAGGATATCTATATCACGCATGTGGACATGAAAAATTAGTTGGCGGACATTTTCACTAAACCTCTAGCTAGAGAGCAATTCAACTTTATTAGATCACAATTGCTTATAATTTCTTTGAATGAATCTGATATGCCTTCTAGCTAATTGTTATTTATCCTATATGTCTTATCTCTGTTTGAATCATCTTTGCTTTCTAATATGCTTAAAATCCATTTTTCATGTTCATTTTGCCTTTGTTTCTCTTATTTTTGGGTATTTTTTGCAAACGCATGTTTAATCACAAAATAGTACCCAATGATGAGTGATATGTGCCTAAGTATGTTCAATATACATAATAGAATTGAAAAAAAAGTTTAATTAGCACTCAAATGGCTATAAATTAAGTTTAATGGTTTTAGGTTAGGTCAACCATCAGTCGAGTTACCCCAGGACAAACTCAGTTGATCAATGGATGAGAATTTTTTTAATAAGCCAATCGGTCGAGTTTCTGAGTTCACAGAAGTCGACCGATGGCCGGTCTGGAGCACACTTAAGTTGGGTTCAACGGACTATTCTACCTCTCAACTAGAGAAAAGTTGATTGATTCCACCTCCCTTAGCCCTAAGCTCTCAACCCTTGACCTTCCCTTCCCCAACCTAGCCCTAATCTGACCTAGGTAGATCATCCTTGACCTTCCCCCTTGCTAAACCTAGGTGTGTGAACATTTTTGGTGGTGTGTTTTGTGCTTTTGCTTCCTATTTCCTCTCTATTCCATATCCATGGATTCAAATAGAAGGAAGAGAGCCGCCCCTAGCAATGCACCATCCACCTCTTTGTCTTCCCGCTTGATCCCCTTTGATGAGACTCTCTTTGTCTCAAATGAGGCTATTAATAGGTAAGGACCTCCTCCCATGAAATCCTTTTCCTTTTTGTGCCCTCTTTAAGCCTAGACCTAGACTCCTAGAGGTCATCAATCAAGTGGCAAGAGTGTTACACGTTCACCATTATCTTCCATGGGTGTTGAACGTGTGTGCTACCACAATTCCATGACTAGCACGAAAGTGGTCCATGAATTCTACGTGACCTTGCATTGGAATTATGACACCCTTGTACACCCTCCTAATACTCAAGTGATCCTAATGTCTATGATAGTCGGGAAGAAATTCCAAGTCTCAGAGGATACCTTAAACATCTTCTTCTATGGTACCGATGAGACTGACGCCTGGCGAAAGAATTACGACGAGTATTTTGACCTTCTTCACTCTGAGGCTTTCTACAAGCAATATGATATCACTCTTCCCAACATCCATTATTACTTGAAGAAACATCAGTTCCCATATAAGAAGAAGAGTACCCTACCCTCCTCTACCTTGGATCTCAAGAGGTGTATCCTTACCCTAGTAGTCAGCTACAACATCCATCTGAAGAAAGATCAAACAGAGATTGCAGAGAACACTACAATAATCATGTATTGCCTCTTAGAGAATGTTGAAGTCAAGTGGTCCAGATACATCCTCCACCATATGACTTGCTTCGACTCAGGAAAGAATACCATGGCACCCACCCTCCCTACCATGCCCTGATATGTGGTCTTTTTTAGTTCTCCACTGAGAAATCTCTCTTCCATGACTTTCATTACAAACCTGCTAGTAAGGGAGTATGTATCAATGAAACTACCATTTAGAAGTTTGTGCCTATCTTGTCCTCCACCGCACCCGATGCCTCTACTGCACCTACCTCTACCTCTACCCGAGCACCTCCACCTCCTCAACCTACCCGACCTATCTATGCCTCGTTATGTGTGCCCAATGAAGCTCTCATGGGTTACATGATGCATAAACATGCATACAACGTCTAGGTCCATAAGCACCTGCATCAAGATTTGTGCTTAATCATGTCAAACATGAACATATCCTATGCACATCCCTACCTAACCTAACTGCCCTACCTGGGAAGTGATTATGCATCCTATGCATACAATCACTTTTACCCTACCCCTCCACCTGCACCTTCCACTGCTCCCACACCCTCTACTACTAGTGGACCTACTCTCGTTATCCTACCTATACCTACTGGCCCCTTGTCCACTCTACTTGCCAGCCTTGGTGATTCTTCTCCTTCCTTCCCTTGGGACAATGAGATCTATGCTCTTGGTATGACTTGGGATGAGTAGAATGCTCATTGGCCCGATCATCACTTTGGTTCTTTTATGGATGAGGAGATGCTGGACTAGGATGAGGAGTAGGATGCTAATGCTGATTAGAATGTCGATGATGATGAGGATGATGGTGTTGCATCTGACGATGGTGATGGCTCTGATGGTTTTGCTAGTGACTCCGGTGATGAAGGTGATGTTGTTTCACCTTCAGACGGAGATGATGACTACGAGCCTGATGCTGAGGATGATGATGTTGTTGATATAGATAGCCTAGATATCTAGATGTTCTTAGTTTTTAGTCTAGTTTGTTGATCATATATATATTTTTAGGCTATTTTGTATTAGAAACATCTGGGCACATGATCTGCGCTATCCATTTTGATCATCTTAGTTTTCATTGTTTTCACTTGCATTTGTTCTATGAGAACTTTCATTCTGGGTTGTAATCTTAATTTTGTGCACTCTTACTCTTTGATGTGTTATATCTTATGAGTTGGTGCCCTATTTCACCATATTTTGATTATGTCTTAGCTTGTTTATTTCTCTTATCTCAGTTTGGTGTATGCTTATGAGATTGCATGTTTGGATATCTGGTTGGTTGTGCTTGGAGAAGACCTATCTTTATGCTCTTCTACCCCCTTCCTTTTTAATAATGTCAAAAGGGGGAGAGAGTTTTCAATATCTTGAAACTCAACCATATTGTTTTTATTGATTTTGTGATCCTTTTGTTGTTAATTATAAGCTTTATCATGTGACTTTCTAAAGGACCATATAGTACATCTATGTTATATTGCTTTTTGTAGATAGCCTAACTATGCAGGTTAAAGTAAGCATAGATTGAGGAGGATCACCCTACAATTCACAAGGAAAAGGTATAATTTCAATATCCTTTTCAATATGATTGACAAATGGTTTGTCAATGTCAAAAAGGGGGAGAATCTTGACCTAAAGGTCATACATTGTCCATATTTTGATAATGACTCAACCATTACATTCATATGTATCTAATATGTTTGTTCAAGATCGATTTCAGGCTTTCGGTACATGAAAAGGATCGTATTACACAAGCCCTAGCTTGTCGAAGTTCAAGTCAAATGCAATGCAAGTGTGCTAATTAGGAAATCACTTCAAATGACCTTAGAAGAATTTTGTAATCACTTGTATTGATGATATGACTTGTAACTAAGATGAGAAAAATATGTGGGACACTTTATACCAAGGTTTAATCACTCTTAAGTCAATTTAGAAAATTGATCACAGGCTGTTCATCGATCGAGTTACAATCTCAATCGATCCCATGATCTATTTTTTGAAGATGGCTTATTGTTCGAGTTGTGCATTTCACAGAACTCAACCGAACGACTCACTGAGCAAACTCAATTTTATCTCATCGGTCGAGTTCCTCAGAACAAACTCGATTGATAATTTGAAAATTGACTTTGTCTTTTAGTTGATCACTCGAGTTACCTTTATTGAAACTCGACCAAATGCACTGTACGAAAAACCCAGAAAAAGTGATTGTAACTATTGGTGACTTATTTTAGTGAAAATAGATCTTTTGCCATGTGCAAAACAGCTATATTTCGTCCCTAAGTGTTCCCCAACTCAAGGGAGCACCCCGGCTATAAATAGGATCCCCTTGAGTTCATTCCAAGTTTGCTCATTCAATACATCCAAGGTCCTTGCTATGGTTGAGTATACTACTACTCCTTGAGCCCCTTTCTCTCTCTAGTTTACACTTCATTTCATGATTTGTGAGTGAGTTAGCATATTGTAAGATAGCTCCACCCTTGTGCATGTAAAGCTCTCATCTTCTCCTACTTCCCTATCAAGTGCTTGCTATCAATCTCTCACATCCTTGCTATGGTTGTTAGATAGGACTTCAAATTGCAATTAAGCTATTGCTTTAAACTTGAAATAATTTGAAGGCCTAATCTATTTTGTGAGAAATTTTGTAGCTCTATTCACCCCCCTCTAGAGACCATAGATCCAACATAAATATCATCATACCTCAAAATTGAATTGATAATATAGCAAATTGACATCTTTTCTTTTCGTTCACATGTATTCTCCATTCCTAGTTTTCTGAGTTGGAAGGAGGAAGACAACGAGTTGATGGCTAGAATGTTGAAGAATTTCTAGAGATTCATATTATCCGAGTTTAGTATTCTTAGCACCTGAGGTGAGTGCATATCTCCCTCTTAAGCTTTGTAATTATGTGGAAAGCCTAATTCTATCTAGCTAATTAAATTAAATCTCATTGTTTTATATTTAGTTAGTTCATAGTGTATTGATTCCAGCTACATGGGAAGTCTTATGGATAAACAACTATATGGTTTTACACCAATTTTGCATTAAATATGATCCCATTAGGAGATATGCCTGCAAATTTAGTTGTCATGTATGTAATCATATATGAACTTAATAAGCAAGAGTCAGTGCCTTTCTGAATCCCAACTAGGGACCAGATCAAATATAAGTTACTCAACTAAAATTTCTAGTACTTACTAGAATTGAATATGTTATGTACATGAAGATTAGTATATGAGATTTTAATATGGAGGAAATACATGTCTAGGGTTAATGTTGAGGGATGAACTAAAATGAATCAATCAAACATTGTATGTTTGGAGATGATTGGTTGATTGTGTCGAATGGAAACTATTGTTTCTACGTTTCTTGAATAGACTCAATGAACCACTATAAACCCTGATGAGATTATTGATTAATATGATTCTAATGATGTGTTGTACTTAGATGACTTCTTGAAACCCCTATAAATTCAATATTTAGGTGAGTATGAGGATAAAGCTTGAAATTATACATAATGATGTAGACATCAATAAATGCTCAATTGAATGTATTATTACTTCAATTGAAGATAATAAGTGTTATTAGGATGATCTAAACCTAATGCATTTTTTCTAGTATAATACATGGAATAATGAGTAAGCCACGCGTGGATGCAAGTATTTTATATAAAACACAAATTAATAATTGAGAAGTTGACTAGAGATTTAGATGCTAGAAGAAGTAAACCTAATCCTTGGTACCTTATATTTTGAGAGGTTTGTAAGAAATAAAAGGACTTCATTTATTTACCAAAGTTTGACTATGAGTCAAATGAAATTATACATCTAACTAGATGCAATATAATAAATGAACAATGGTGATACTAATTGTGATGATATGTAATGAATAAAATATTAATAAAATAAGTACAAGGATTTTTATCTATTTACTTAATCTTTAGTTGTGTTGACCTATAATGGATGAAATACACAAAAATCAGACTATAAATAATTTCAATGAGAAAGAAACTTTATGCATAAGTAAATATAGAATTTTATTCCAAGAGTAGTAGTGAACATGAAATGAAAGATGTTGAGACTGGTGAATATGAAATGAAGTGAAAATGTTGAAAATTAGTATATTGATGTAAGAACCTATCTTTAATTCTAAAATAATGAGCTATTTAATGCTAATGAATAATTATTTCAAATGAGGGATTAAGGAATACACTAAAGTGTAATACAAACGAATTACAAGATGAGGTTCAAGAATGTGACTTAATTTACAATAATGTGTTCTTGGATTAAAGTTGTTTTCTGGAATGCATTTACTTTGAGAATGATATAATCTAACGGACTTGAAATGAGAATCAAACATGTGTTGACTAGTAACCCTAAATAAAGAATAATAACAGGAAATTAGGTGTTTAGGCATGTGAATGCTTGAAATTTAATTTCACCCATCAAAATTGGATAGAATAAGTATATTTTGTATGATGGGCTTGTTTTGAGCATGATCGATGACATAATATGTTTGTATGCTTATACTATTTCTACTTCTAATATCTCTTTGAATACTTGATGATAACTCTGATATGGGGTGAATTTGATAAGAAATATGTTGAGAATGAATTAACAAGCATTGATTACATTTGAGAAACCAAGTTTAGGGTAAATGCTAGATGATGGGATGATGTCTTGGACTAACAGGCCATTGATGATAAATCATATGAAATGATATGGAAATGTGAATCAAACATGAATGTTGAAATCATAGATTGTACTAGTTTTTGATATAATGCTTGTCTTTTTTGTTAACCCTTATCTACTTTATGTCATTCTACTTATGATAAAATATATACATATGATAAATGATCATTTGGATATTCTTTAAGATGAGAAAAAATCATTAATAACAAGTGAAATAATGACACATCTAGATAGGTGCCTTAAATCCTGTGAGTTTCCTTTGAGGCCAATATTGGGGAAATGAAATAGATCTCCTTGCAATAATCAGAGACTTATGAAAATCATTTCTAGAGTGTGGATTGAGACCTTAAAGGTCAGACAACCTAGATCTAGGTGTGAGTCACACAATGTGATTCTGGCCCTAAATACTTTATTGGTAACATCTATGACCATGAAGAATATATTGATGAAATGAAGATTATGAACCATGTGATATATCAATATATGTGATATTCTATTATGTTGGTTCCTCTCTCATGTTCCAAAGATGAGGATGTGAGACTCTTTAGGCAACCCTGTGTTGGAATTTAATATCCACTATGATCAATGTTTGGATTTACTTGTCATTTCAATAGTGTTATTTGGTAGACATGTCTTATGTGGACTTCAAATTTAGGAATGTGGGATGTGTTCTTAGTCTGGGTGGGGGCGTCAAAAAGATGATGTTTTTGGTATGTCCTGTTTCTAGTTGTTTAGATGTTGATTTGTTACTCTTATGTTCAAATTTCCATTATAAAATAGTTGTGATATACTGATATGCTTACAGATATGCTCTTCAAGATGTTTTAAAGTTTGTTTTGGACTAGTGATTATCTTATCTGGTTTATTAGATTATTTTTATAAAGTGGATGTGCTAAATGTTAGAATCACTTATTAGACTTGGTGTTATTTGCAAATTTCTTACAAATTCAATATACTTAGTCTGATGTTGAGATATGTAGTCAGCTTGAGTGGGAGATATCCACTCATTGGAGCTCTATATGAATCTTGTGAGGTAGTTTCAATATTTTAAGTATAATACTATCTAGTACAGAGGTAGTGACAAGGAAAATGCAAATAGACCCAGCCAGCGTAGCCCGGGCGGTCAAGCCAGCGCGCCCCTCATGAAGGGTCGCTGGTTCGATTCCCCGCTCGGGTCAGCTGTATTTACCAACCTCTTGGGTCATCCAGGCTCTGGCACCTATTTTGAGAGGGGGTGGGCTTCGGCCCATGCAGATCCAAAAAAGAAAATGCAAATAAAAAAATATAGATTAAAATGTTCATGTTCTCTCCTTTTACTAGGATGTGCAGTATACTGAGTTTGTTCTTTCATGTACATGTAACTAATGTAAATTGAACTGCATCTGAGCAATAAAATTTTAATTCTGGTTTTAATGGAGATGATTAAGATATTTGATATCTAAATATGTCTTGATTTGATGTGACATTAGTTTTGAATTTTTTGTGAAAAATGAAAAAATAATCTTAGTTTTTATATAGTGTATTAATCACATTTGTCAATAATTGGTTGAATTATTTTATAACTTAAATTTATATTTAGGTTTTGTCTCTAATGGTTAGTGTTCATGTTGATCAAAAGATATGTTGTGACAATTCTAGTACCTCATCAAAGGAGTGGTGTGGGACTTGTTCAACATATGTATATTGAGAAGACTAAGTTTGACCACATTGAGAAGACCAAAGTTTAATCATTTCTTCATATATTCTCTTTGTGTTTTTTAGTAGATTTGTGTGGCTATTTTTAAGGACCAAAATATTATTTCACATATACACCATCTCCAACTCCCATAACATAGACAAAATGCTCTTAAGTACTCAGAGAAATTGTAAATTCATCCTTTTGGCCCTCTTAGATGAAAGATCTATGTTTTATTAGCTCATGGAGCTCTCACTAATCATAATCAATGCAACTATTTAGTAAAATAGTATAATTAGAAAGAATATAAATATGCATTGCGAGCCTTGAACTTCACCATTTTCTATGCCATCTATGTGATTGTGGGGTTGCAAGTTAATCCTAAGCAATCTATTGTAGCATATATCCATTCCTTGAGTAAGATGTATATGGACTTGAAGTTGAGCTTGATTCTTCCATGGATTAGTGTTTTTCCTTATTTTGACGATGCAATACATAACCATTGGATCCCAATATTGGTCTTTTTTTAAATTAAATTCAAGAGGTAATTTTATTCATCCTACCCTCCTCAGGTGGGAAAAATCATTCAAAGAATTACATCTTCTACATATATCTTGCGGTACCATCCCTAACAATCAATAATAAAACAAACAAAAAGGAGTTTATACAAGTATCCCACAATTTAGGTACCTATCCAACAAAAGTATGTGTAGGTGTTCCACTTAACTGCAAAATCATCAAACCTGTAATACACATTGGTAGCAATGAAATTTTACAAAAAAAACCCCTTCCTCAAGGTGGATACCCAATTTACCAAGTTTTGTTGGAATTGTATAAATTATCTTGTAACCAATGAGGCCCTCATTTTCCACCATCCTCATGATCTTATTGACATATTGTTCCATCTTTTAGGGGCTAGGGGCATCAGCCAAAAAAATCTCTTAAGCATGTATATTATCAATCTCTACTACAGAGACACTCATGTTATCATCAGCTACCATGAAAGCTATGAATCAACCCTATATTATAGCTTCCAAGTATTCTTTTCCATTCAAATAGTATCCAAAGTAGGGCATGTATATGCGATAGACTTCTTAATGAAACATGCAACCCATCTCCTTTTGGATTCATCATTTTCTATGGAACTACCAGTTGTAACATTCAACTTTGGGTTAGCAATGCCAAGAGGTAACCATAAAACAAGATTTATGTGCTTAACTTTGAACATAGGATGCTCAAGGTTCAAACAAAGACCTAAAATATTTCTTGGTTATCTGATGATTCACTTTAGAAATTAAATATCCACATAGCATAGACACATGAATCTTCTCACCATCATACTTCATTTTGTATATATATATTCATATCTCTTAGCATGTGAGAGGCCCCAAGATGAAGAATAACCAACCGTCTAGAATCCACATGGGATGGTTATCTGAGCAAGTCTGGAAGAATTGCACAAGATGTAGCATGAAATCATCCATCGAGACCACAAAAGATTAGATAACTTCGCCCAAAAATATCTCGTGACATCACTATTAAGAAAAAGGTGGACCATAGTATCTCATGATGGCTAATCATAGCAATAACACCCTTAGACATGATGTATATGACGCCTCTACACACTGTCATTTATTGGTATGGAAATCTTGAAAATCTCCCAGAGTATGGCTCTAGAACGCAATGATAAATTGGAAGCCCATATCCAGAAAGATAGAGTTGGCCGATCGTGGGTATTTTTTATGAGGAGATTTGTTGATCTCACTTGAAATCTTCCTAATTTATGTAGCTTCCATATCAACCACTCATCAACAGAGGCACCATAGGCCACAATCAATTGGATCCTCTCTACATTGATGATGAGGAATAAAGAAAAACGTTACCAAAATTCTTCATGCATCTAGAAATCACATACTATAAAGTCAATATGGGTGTTAGTTGTACTCAAAGTGTGCAATTGTAGATCTCGATTACACCATGGGTCATCCCAAAAAGAGAAGTCATTTCTTCCAACTATCAAGTGATAGTGTAGAACGCTTTCTAAAAAGGTTCACCAAATCTAAAACCAAAAAGGATAAGCAAAGGACCTCATCTTGAGATAAATATTGGCAGCAGTCATGGATATTGCAAAAGGCATTCTAATACTTCACCTCTAAAAAAAATTTCATCCCATGTTCCCTGTGAGGATCTCCCAATAAGCTTTAAGACTGTAATCTTTTGTGATTAGCTGTTAGGTAGGGAGTTAAAGACAAACTTCATGTACTTATTCCATAATAGAGTCCCAACCGACCCATGCGTGCTTCGTTTGGTTCTTCTGGCCTATCCATAAGATGGAAGAAAATACTAAATTCAAATTCTTGATAATACTTTGGTTGTGCAAATTCTTAGTAGGCCTTTCTTTTGAACTTCCTTGATAGGATGCTTACTTAAAAAGAAATTCTATATTAAAAGAATACTCAAAAACTATATTAAAATAAGTATATAATTGGGTATGCAGAGTAATTCAAATAGCTCATATCTTGAACTTACATGATTTCCTAGAATTAAGAAATAATGCCTCAGGGTAGTGGTAGGTGTATTGCTCAGTGACATGCAAATTATTATTTTGATTAGTTATATACTCCCTTGTGATATTGGTATAAAAATTTCTCCACATATTGCCACTCCACTGCAACACCTTTTTACGATTAGTTTTTTCATCTAGGTGAAAAACTTCATGAAAAAACAAAGTACAAATACTATTGCAAAGTTTGTAAAAGAAAGAATCATTCAAAATTAACAAACATAATATGAATGCATATAACTCACAAATATGTCCTTCCACATGATCTCTTTCACAAAATGTCCAACTTACGCTAAGGTTTTTTATATGTTGCGCCTTATTTCATGTTCATTGATGCCTAAATGTTTCTTGAAAGTACACGTGCTCTCCCCAATAGGTACTCTTGTGTCATCAAACTAAATGGTAAACTTCTCTCATTTATCCCTAATCTCTTGCATCATGTGCACCAATGTGGGGCCTCTAGTATATGAAGCATCAACACTACTAGAACCCCTAACAATGACACCCTCGACACCGACCTACTATGCATGCTCAGGCTCATA
The DNA here is from genome assembly GCA_963693085.1 of Alisma plantago-aquatica. Classification (NCBI taxonomy): domain Eukaryota; kingdom Viridiplantae; phylum Streptophyta; class Magnoliopsida; order Alismatales; family Alismataceae; genus Alisma; species Alisma plantago-aquatica. Next base: position 191,283,729 of record OY856414.1, read on the forward strand.
ATGCTCTTAATAAGAGGTCATCCTATAATAGTCCACAAAATAGTAATGATATAAAAACAAGTGTTTGAAATATGATTATAAAATAGAAGTAGAAAAATATAGAGAAATTTTGCAAAGTATATTGTTTGTATTATAAAACATAATTGAAAGAAATACATAGAATCATTGAAAAGTTTATTGCTTGCATTACAAATGAAAACATAAGTGAAAAATTGCATGCATCTAGTTTTGGTTGGATCTTTCATCAACTAATATTCCTTCTGTGTGGACATGTATAATTTTCATCAATGTTAGTCTAATTTTAGCCAACTATTTGAGAATGGACATGAGTCATCATATTTTTCATAGTACTCAATATTCCTTTATAGGATATGCAGTGAATAGCCTTTCTCCTTGAAGAATGGCATGTCATTTTTCATTAATAAAGAATACTTATTTCACCTATGATGCAATGATGAATGACTCATCTTCTTGCCAATATTTTCAAGATGTACTAATTTAACTCCAACTCCTCAACTAATACTCCTTTGTTGTTATCATCCCAAACGACCCTGAATACATGCACTCTAAACTATGTGTAGTCAAATTGCCATTTCTCATTAATGACAACATATGATGACATCTTATCTTCTCATGGACTCTACTCCTTCACTCTAGAAAGTTATAATGAATATGCTTATAGAGTTAACCCATTGTTCTGGACTACACTAGTATCATCATGAGGCTCTATGTAGCATGAAAAATTCATTTATTTCATACTCTTCATATGATATGATATCCAAAGATAGCTTGAAGGCGGGCCGTTTGAAAATCTTAACAACATTAGTTGGTGTTTGAGATAGTTGATTGAAGACTTTGTCTTTAAGAAACCTAATAATTTTCTATTATTCTCTCTAGTAAGCCACATTGAACTACATCAAGGACATTTTCTTTTGATAAAATTAGTATGTTCGGTGATATAAATTCCCACTTTGTCTCTGTTGTGTAAAATATACATATAATACCTTACACTCATCTTCCTAGGTCCCTTTTCCACCATAAGTATCAATGTGACAAGACTCTAAATTTAAATGAGTTTCCTTGCAATTAAAAAAGACATTGCAAAATTCCATTACCTATTAAGCCACATAACCCTCGATGATACTCCCTTCAAGCTAATAATGATTTCAAGCATCATCTTTAAAATCACTCATGTACCAGTTTACAGGATACATCCAATGTAAGAAAAGTGAACCCATCATCTTCACTTTTAGTCATATAAACATCAAGCTGAACCCCCATGTCACATAATGAAGGAGGAAAATACAACAAGTTGGAACAAGGTAATGATATCTTATCTTCGCAACTTATCAAGATTGTCAGGATCTACAACTTGGTCACATATTTTGTTGAAGAAGAACCAAAAACTTATGATTATGAATTTTACATGCTTCAAAAGTATAGTTTGAATAGTCATAAGAAAAATTATCCACATTAGGGTTCGATAATTATGAGATATAATACCTATCAACTTTAGATCCTTCACCGATACCAATTTGTGGATATGGGGAGAGTATTTATGTGGTACAATAATATTAAGCAAGCACTCAGAAAATGTTTTCTTTTCATGTCTACACAAAGTGTAACAAGTAGGAGGTACATATCGAATGGAGACAACTTATAACCTTTGTTACTAATTTGTTCCTTACAAACATTGCTCATAAGTCCAATCTAGTTTTCATGTCATCCTTAGTCTTAGCTAGTATATTCAATATCATACCAATGATTGTATCATAAACATTCTTAAGATAATGACATCAATACAATGCCTAATTGTCTCAAAACTCCAAAAAGGAAGATACCATAATATTGATGTTTTCTATTATAAAGATTTATCACATGTTGTAATTATACATGGCCTCTTTCCAAATACCACGATAATGGGTTTTTCTCTTTCATAAACACCCTTTCCTAATATCGGTTTGGGGTACTTCAATCTTCATTTGAACCACTAAATGCTTTGATCAACCTTTGAAAAGGATGCACGCTTTGGATAAATATTTGATGACCAAGATATATGGCGTCTTTTCCATATTTTAGTCATATTCAATCAGTTTTTTCCTCACATATAGGACTTGCTTTCAACCCTTCTTCATCCTATCCAGACAAATTTTTGTATGTTGGAAACTCATTACTTGTGTAAACAACATAGAATGTGACATAAAGGTATCTCTACGTCATAAGTCATAATACCTTATTTCTAGAGTTTCTTTTACCTCTGCATAATAAGTCATAATGCCTTCTTTCAAGAGTTTCTTTAGGTCATAGTTAAAGGTTCAAGGAAAACATCAATGTCAACGTTAGGTTTCTTGGCCCTGACATCATTATTGACAACATGATGTTCTTAGTTTTCATATACAACCAAGGAGGAAGATTGTATATAAAAATCATAACATGCCAAGTGTTGTCTTGTATACATAATGTAACCTATGTAAACATCCCATCACTACAAAGTCCATGTATTAAATTCCTCACTTCTCACCAAGTTGTTGGTATAATAAATCAATTTTCTTCTATTGTTAGGATTTAGATGCATGTTATATGACTGAATCGTTGTTTTCCTCTACCTCTTCATGCCAAGTTGTATCGCTTCAAATTTAGCAAATAAGAACTGAAACCATTGTATTATAGGTAGATACCACATCACCTTAGTAGGTAATCCATTCTTAGTCTTAATTGAAGTCATCATTGTGTATCTTGATGTGCCCCATTTTGGACAATCTTTCAAAGTGATATATTCCATTTGAAACAACACACAATCATTCGGGAGTGTATCTGTCTTGTTAGCCTCCACTCCTATTAGGTGCAAAATTTTCTTTGCTTGCTATGTTGAAATTGGAAGATCGTTACTATTGGAAATACTTTCTATCAACAAAGACAAAAGATACATGCCACTTTTTTTGCTCCACCTATTGTTATCTTTTAGAGTTTATGATATTAATATTTGCTCAGCCTCATAAATATGGTACAATTAAATATAATGGATTCTTTGAATTGTTTACAATGTTTATAAATAAGGAAGAATCATGCACATTATTTGAATTGAAATGGCCATAATTTGTTGTTCGAAGTTTACTTTCTCCTTTCTTAAAAATGTTGTCTAGATTGTATTTGAATGTCATATTATTATTCTTTTTTGAATTAGCTTATCATTGTGCTCCAAGATGTCTTGGGTTGTGGTATGTGTCCATAAGGTAGACTGTAATCCTTTTTCTCTATGTTGATCTGATCACCTTTAAGTCTATGTGTGCTTGGTTTCTGATCCTCCTACCCTCATTTGTCTAGTTTTCCTAATCGATTTGTTCAAGACAATGTAAATACGCATCTGATGTCTGTGACCTATGAAGATTACTCTCCCCTAGAGATTATTTTCTCTTTTTACTCTCATATTGTTTATTATTCTATTCTAAAAGGATGTAAAGTCCAATCAGCTTAATTTCTTTCTTCATTGTTATAAACACTTTTTCATAAAAGATACAAAATAAAAGAGAAATAATTTTTGAGACAAAAAGAAGATTGTGCCGAGATCTGCCCAGCATCACATCAATCATATCATTCTAAATTGGTTCATCTACATAATTGTTCACCATTTCTTCTTCCACACAATTACCACTATCGACATCTACTAATCTCAATGTAGGATTCTCTTCATGTTAGTAACATTATGTATAGCCATGTATGATCGCATTAGACATGGAATGACTTTTGATTTTCTCAAATTTGTCAAATTTCAAGTTGTTACCACAACACCTTACAGGGGCAATAAAACATATCTCTAGGTTGCCTCGTCTGTTCCACCGAGAAATCTTAGAAACTAATCAAGAATATTTGTAATCTTTGGAGTCAATGACATCAAATAGACATCCAATGTTGGTCAATTCTATAATCATAGGGTATGGAACTAGGTATTGAATCTCTTTTAGTGAGGTCAATTATTGAAAAAATATGTTTGAATATTCACCAAATTTGAATGTTTTAGGAAAAGGTGTTTAGAGTTCATTTAATGAATGTGTACCACCTATTCCATTCTTTTACACTTAATATAATTAGGAAGTGTATAGTGTGTTTTTAGTTTTCAAGAATATTATGGTAGAATTTTCTCACTGTTCTATGAGTACACTAATGTAGATGGAAAAATACCCACCTACATATATACAAAAAGAAAAAGAGGGAAAATACTATTGAAATGCATTGAAAACCAAACACACAATATACACTTACACCATAAATGAGATTAAGTGTTTATGAACAGTCTGAAACTAGGGACTATCCAAGATTTACTCCTAATGAGTAAGTTTTGTAGTGTTTATAGACCAATAGACTTCATGTATTTAGAATGCACATGAATGAATGTGTATCAGCTATCCCATTCTTGAACACTTAATATCACTAGTAAGTATATAGTGTGTGTTTGGTTTTCAAAATTATTTAGACATCAGTATTCACATTCTCAAAGGACACATATGTAGATGGACAAATACCCATCTAGATATGTACATGGATAACAAATGGGAAAAATATATTCAAAATATCTTGTGAACCAATGATATATTATACCCTCACATACTATGTAAGATTAATTATTCAAAACCAGTGCCGAATCAGGGAGTATCTAATATTTACTTCTAATGAGTAGAATTCTGGATGGGTTCTACACCAATAGAATACATGTATAATTACTACATGAAAATGTACTTTAGGTTACATACCTATATTTTAAGTCAAAATTAAGTAAACTAATGTCCATCAATTTGGTTCCATTCATTCTAGAATATATTTATCAATAAATAATTGCATGTGTAACCCTATGTAACAAGATAATTTTTGAATAACTAACTATGCTATTTTAGTTATCCATTTCATTTAATTTGTTCATGCATATAAAGATAATAAAAAAATCATTCATGCATATATTTTTATAAATCAAAAGCATCAGATTTCTAATGTGTAATTTGGTTTGGTTTAGTTTGGTTTCTAATTAGTACACTATTTAGTGTTTATAGATTATTTAGGAATGATCTATATATTTTCTTCATCTTTATGAACTCTTCGAATATGATAAACTAACTCTAAACAAAAATTATTATAAATAGGTTTGTTTAGGTATACATATACACATATATGATATTTATTTTGATATAGTTCAACTAACTTCAAGATTTAGTCTTTTATGGAAGCCATATTTTCATTTATTTAGTAATAGTATTACATTTTAACCTACATGGATATATTAGGCATTATATAATCAACCATATGTAAGTATATATACTTATTACACATATATACACACAAATATACATATATAATGTAATGTAATATGCTATATAATATATATTACATACTATTTATTTGTAGGCATTTGTAATCACTCCATTTTAGTTAAATTATTCCCTAAAATTAGTAAAATAATTGTTATTTTATGGCGTAATTTTTTTAAGAAATGAAACTAAAACATCACCCTCCTAAAACAAAATCAAACTAGTGAGTTTAGTTTGATCTAGTTGAGTTAGATGGTCAAGTTTGACTTTCTACCTAGTCCTAATTATGACTAGACCAATGGGAAATAGGCAAGTGACTATTTGAAATATAGGTCATTTGTTTGTAATATGTTGACAAAACATCATGATTCATCAAGACAATTGTGTATTCTACGGGGTCATTTATTCTATAGAGACTATTAGATAACGACAACCATTGATTTCTTATTTTCAAATGCGGGTGCAGTTTTCCAGAACTGCCTCATAAATGTATGAAAGACACTTTTGGATTAGTGGAATATTGGTATAATAAGGGAGGGCATCTCAAAAATCAATGAATGGAATTTTTTTTATAAACCAACCATTTACTAATCCAAAACCAACTTGGACTAAATTGTTGATGTGTACTTTGGTTCAATTTAGTTTGTTTTCAAACTGATATAGTATCAAGTGCATACTAGAGTTTTTTTGGACAATTCATACACTCAACATCATTACTAGCCTTCTAAAATGATAAAATAATTTCATTCGAACAACATTTAGAACTAGGATTTATAAGAAGACATATGTAATGTAATGTTTCTTATAAACCAAAAAGATTCAGATAACTATGCATCATAGCACATCATTTAGTCTTTTATGGAAATCAAATTTTCACAACAAACATTAGTTATACATCTTACCATACATAGACATAATCATGTGTATATAAGTACATATATATCACATAAATACACATAAACAAATATACATATATATCTTATATATACTATAATATATAATATAAAATATATTACAAATTATATTGTATATTTAGTGATAACTTCACCTTTGTTTCATAAATTTCTGCAAATGTATCTGGTCCTTGATTTAGTGAAGGAGGAGGGTTGGTGGTATATTGACAACCAGCCATAAGAAAAATTTCACTCTTTTTATAATATTGATCCTTACAAAAATTCCACAGGAGTGTGTCCGCACCTACTGACGTGTTGCATCAGCACCCAAGTGTTGTGATAATATCCAAGGGGTTTGGACATAGAGAAACCTGGTTGTGTTGAAGTATACGCAAGAGTTTCACATGTTGGATGAGTGTGGGTAAATAAGCTAATCTTGTTGCATCATTGCCCGGTGGTAGTGAAAAATGCCCAAAATCAACATTTTCAATGGAGGTAGGGAAAGAAGAATGTTCATAACCAACCATGATTAGAAGTAAATTCAGTATAGTTTTCTTGTAGGAAACCAAGTGGACAGGGGAACAATGTTGAGAAATTGGAGACACAAGGTACTAAGTTGGGTATACATGTATTTAAAGACATATATATGGGGTAGGCATTATTGTTGATAAGATGTGAAGGATGATGTTGTCAATATCTCAAGGATGAGCGATAGAATCATATCTATCAAGGTTGTACTTAGGGGATCTTCACATAATTAGTGCATATGCCCCTCAAGTTTGTCTTATAAAGCAGGCTAAGAATGTTTTTTGTGATGATAGGGATGAATAGATGCTGGCAATTCCAATAGAGGAGAAGATTATTATTGGGAGTGATTTAAAGGACCATGTCAGGAGTAGAAATGTTGGATATTATAGATTTCATGTGGTCTTAGATATGGAAGTAGAAATGGAGAAGGAGAGAGGATATCAATTTTTTAATTTCATATGATATGATTTTGGCAAACACCCATTTCAAGAAAAGACAATCTCATAAAATTACATTTGAGAGTGGTTGCAATTGTATAAAAAATGATTATTTCCTTATGAGGTGGGTGAATCATAAAGTATGTAAGGATGGTAAAGTGATTTCTGGTAAAGAACTCACCACCAAATAAAGGTCGTAGGTTTTAGATATTAACATGTAGATCAATAAAGGCAAGCATGACAAAAACCAAGATAGCTTCACCACCAAATAAAGGTCGGAGGTTTTGGATTTCAAGTGGTGGAATTTGAAAGGAGAAAAGAAATTGGGTTTTTATGATATACTCATCAATCAGGGAACCTATATTTTGGAGTATGATGTTAACACTATGTGGCAAAATATGAGCTTCTTCATAACAATTTTTTTTAAAGTGGTTTGGGGGAGTCCTATGATTGTACACCTACAAAGAAAGAGACTTGGTGGTTGAATGATGAAGTCAAAAGGCTATTAAACTCAAAAGAGAGATATATAGGATGTTGCCCAGATCTTAAGAAGATGCAACCTTTTAGAGATACAAGAAAGCAAAGAAAGAAGATAACAAGGTTGTTTAGGAGGAAAGGCATAGATACTTTGATGATATTTGTAAGAAGTTGGACACAAGAAAAGACGGGAAAAGATATATATATATATATATATATATATATATATATATAATGGCTTGTAAAGAAAAGGAAGAGACCAAAGTGAAGTAAAAATCATCATTGAAGATGGTAGAATGCTGGTGAAGGATGAGCATATCAAGAACCAATGGGCAAATTATTTCCACAAGCTTTTCAATGGAGATATTGTAAATAATGTAAAAGACTCCTGTGACAGGAATATAAGGAATATCATTTACATACAATGAGATTCACTATTTGAGGTCAATAATTCTTTGAGAAAGATGAAAATTAGAATTGCATGTAGACTCTACAGTATTCCCATTGATGTATGGAGGAGTTTTGGGGATGAAGGACCGATGTGGTTAACAATTTTCTTTAATATTATTATGAAGATCAAGAAGATGATGCCTAATTGAGAAATAGTACTATTGTCCCAATCTGCAAGAACAAAGTCGGTCTTCAATTTTGTACAAATTATAGAGGCATCAAGTTGATGAGTTACACTATGAAGATTTGTGAGAGGATTATTGAGCAGAGGCTAAGATCTATAACCCACATATCAAACAACCAAATTTTCATGCCTAGAAGATTAGCAAAAGATGTTATTTTTTTGGTATGGAGGCTTAAGGAAAAGTATAGAAAAATAAAAAGAGATCTTCAAATGGTTTTTTTTTATTTTGAAAAGGCTTATGATCGAGTTCCTAAAGAACTATTGTTGATGGTTTTGAAGAAAAGGGGGTTCCAATCCAATACATTTACTTGATTAAAGACATATATGATAGCTCAATTGTGAGTGTGAAGACTCCTAAGGATAGATATTAACATTTCCTATCATAGTTAGGGTACATCAAGGATCCACACTTAGCCAGTATCTGGTTGTTCTTGTCATAGATGAGTTGATAGAGAATGTTCAAGATGATATTCCTAGTGCTGAAGATATTATGTTGATTAACAAAAATGAAGATGAATGGAATGATAAAGTTGAACTTTAGAGAAAGGAATTGGAATCAAATGGATTGATGATTATTATGATCAAAATTGAGTTTATGCATTGCCGTTTCATCTAATCTCGTAGTGTGGATGGTGGATCCAAGTAGAACGTTGTAGATATACCAAAATTTGAAATATGTTTCTTGGGTACAATTATTTGAACAAATGGGGATGCCCAAGATGATGCCTACTACATGAACACTGGAAGATGGTTGAAATGGAGGATTGAAACTGGAGTATTATATGATTAGAAGATTCCTCTCACATCAAAAAGCAAATTTTATAGAACAATAATACAACCAGCCCTACTCTAGGGGAATGGATGTTGGGTGGTGAAGAAATATGGTATCAACAAGATGACGACCCTTGAAATGCATATTCTAAAATGGATGTGTGGGAAAAGAAGAAAAAATCACTTCAAAATATTATATCAGGAATAAAGTGGGGTTGGTGAGCATTGAGGACAAGATGCACTAGGGCTAACATAAATGGTATGGACATGTGCAACCCAGACCGACTAATGGGCATATACTAAGCAATGATATTGAGTCACATATAATTAATGGAATAAGTGGATGGCTCGAATTAACATGGGAAGAGCTTATTAATAGATTTTTTGAATCTTTACATCTAGATCAGAATATGAACCATGACAAAGTTGAATGGAAAAGAAGGATCCATGTAACCGACCCCAACATGGTTGGGACTGATGCTTAGATGATGATGATGATGATAATAATGATTGCATATTTTTTATAAGTAAATGCATGATCTGATTATCTATTTGGCTTATACCATTAAATGATAAAAGTTTTTTTAAGATTAAATCTGTATGGAATTAAAGCAAACTATTAACATCCTTAAAATCAAAGTAAATTATATTTGTTTGTTTGAGTTCAATAGTCTAGGTTGGTACTAAGTGCTCACAATTTAGGCATTGAGGGAAACCCTATTTTGTATTATTTTTGTAATATCAATTATTTATGCAAAAATTCTGCTATAGTAGTTTATTGGAGGAGATTTATTGTGTCAATTTCCCCCCCCTAAACTGGCGTCTAAAATTATATTGGAGGGAATATATATTTTGCAAACAACTTTGCGAGAATCCTATGATGTCAGTTTTGATGTTATCTGATGTTATTCTTCCTCTCAATATATTTTTTGTGAAATAAAATTTTCCTAGGCTACTTTTAGCAACAATTTTGCTAAGGGAACTGACGCTATAAGCAAGGTCATACCTGGTTTTTTTCCAAATGGAAAATTTCGACATTCAATGATGCTTCCTTTTGTGCAACCAACACTAGAGGTTGTTGTATCATTTTTTTTTGTGAATTTATGTTACATTTAGAAACACCAAAAGCCAAAAATGTATTAAAGATATGTAATTTTGTCTTGCAAAAGTACTCATATAGATCGAGAATCATATAAATGAGATGAAATCCTCCTTAAATATTATGGAGTGATACAAAGAGTAATGATATTACAGAAAAGGTTTGAGGATGAGCAATATCATATACGTTAGTGGTATTGTTTGGGTTCCTTCCATTATAGTCTGAATAGGAAAAATATACAAAAATGCATTTTACACCCACCTTACACCTAAAAGAAACATACAAACTATGCAATGCACATCTTATACAAACGCAGTACAAGAAATTCTTACGCATAGTACAAGAAAATGTATACACCATGTATAAGAAATAATGTTTAGTTAATGACTATTGTATATTCATTACTAAGTTATTGTCTTATAATGGATAATTTTTCATAGTACAAGAAATGTACACGCCCAATACAAGACATGTATACACCTATTAAAAACATATATTGGACTATAAATGACTATCGTATACACAATACTGAATATAAAAAATATATGTTTTACAATACAATAAATGTACATGTCTATTGTTAAGAATTTTTACATATGATACCAAAAATACTATACCATTAATACTTGTTATATTGATATTATTTGTATTTTTTCTCATTTTTTTAATCACTACTTGGATAAATATCATGAAGACCCTAATAGGGTGGAGAAGAGATTTTGATAAAGCATGGGATCCAGGAAGGATAAAATTTGTATATTTTCATTGTAGGATAATCCTTAGTAAGTTAGTTGTTTTATTTTTGTCATTTTGTCTGATATTTTCTTGTTACGTCACATACTAGTAAGAAATGAGTGCAAGGAATATGTGTTTCTTTGGGAACCTCGACAGGGAGAGAGCAAAAGGGTCTAGGTAAGTTGGGATAAGATGGTGTGACCATTGGAGGAAATTATTTTGGGATGATTCGATTACAATTAATGTAAAATATTTGTGTCATGAGAAAGTCTCAAGTGATTCAAGGTAATACGTCTATGTGCGTCATTCATTTTGTAGGATGTATATGATAATTTATAGGGTTAGTTAGAAAAGCACCCACGTTTCTTGTGAAGGGTTCATAATAATCTATTCATTGTAGAAGATGTGGGTGGAATTTTCTTATAAGATGGAACACACCTTTTGAGAAAGTGAGGGATATTGGAGTTTCATTTTTGATGACCAAGTGGAATGCATCAATTATGGATGTTTCTGTGAGGGAAGGATGACATGGGATCCTAGGGTTAAGTTGGTTGGTATGTTCTATCAGGAAGAGTGATGGATATGGATGTGGTTGAACCTATTTTGAGTGAATAATGTTTGGGGAGATAGATTCATTCTAGGAATATTAATCCTAGGAGAAGGGGATTACATTCCTAATGGTATCTTATGAAGGTGAAGATTTACATTGTCTTCATGCAATATGGTGTTAAGGATGATAGAAATAGATGGAAATATTTCACGTTACATGTTTAACTCGACATCCTTGAAAATAAGTTGATTACTCTCCCATAGGAGGAAGTGTTAGATCCTCAAATCAAAGTAGAGTTTTAATCACCCTAGTGCACCAACCAGGTGCTATGATGGGCAATCAACATGATCAAATGGGTTTGGATTAATATTTTATTTTAGAATGTGATGATTGTGGGTTTCTCATTTGACTTTGGGGGGCATTTCCTTAAGATACTATGATTCATATTTTCCATATTCAATGGGCATCAAGATTCCCTTTTTGTCAAAGGTGTAGAGGACACAAAAAAATCATCTCATTTGGAAACTGGTTGTGGTGAAAAGGGTTTGGGGCATGGAAGAACTTTATTATATGTTATTTTTATCTCATAAAATAGGATTTTCTAGACTCCTTTAAGATGTAAGGAAAGACCAAAAAAGGTAATTTTGATTGGGTAATTCCTTTCTTATAGTCATTTGGTGGATGTGGGTGGCTAATTATAAAAGAAGTGTGGTGGCACAAAGATAGGATACATATTATACTATGATTGACACATATTTCATTATTGTGGTGTTTGAGAGAATAGGATACCATAATAGGTTAGTGGATGGAATTTATGTAGACACTTACACAGAAGCTAGGGTTATAATAAGATAATTGAAGGTGGTCAGTTGGGACAATTAGAGTAATGGAATAGTGAAGTTCAACTTGAGGGTAAATTTTTTAGAGAGGAGATAGGGAAGGCCATTAGAAGGGGAATTATGCTAGGGGAGGATTGAGAGTTTCATTAAGGGTTGATGACATCATGGACGAAAGTGGACACTCTAGCTTGCATATTGGAAATGGTATCTTAGGCCTTGATTTTCATGCGAATATTGATACTAATGCTGAAACCATTGTTACGAATGACTAAGGGATAATGGATCTATTTGTACAATGTGTAAAAATGCCTTAGCTCTCTTTAGAAGGGAGGATAGTTCATAGAGGATTGAAATGTAACCCATTGGTACTTTTTCCAAAGATTATTAACTAGATTTTATCAAAGATTCAAAATCTCATTGACATTGCCAACATGTCAATGAGAATAGTTTATGGAGTTGTCCTCTCATGTATCTCGCCTCTCTTTTAATGGTTGATTTTATAAGAAAATACAACCTTTGTGAAGGGTAGATATATTAGGGACTATCCCATGAGATCATGCATGATGTCTATACTTATTCTAATCTCATTGATTACAATCTACATGGTTGATATGTCTTAGAAATGAATTTCTTTCTAGGAGATGGTTTTTAAGAGAGTTTTCTTTTGCCACATGAGCATAGTTGGTGATTCCTAGTTCTTAGTTTCAATGAGCAAGTACATGATGGGATTCTTTCCATCTTCCAGGGGCCTTAGGCTAGGAAACCATCGATCTCCTTTCCTTTCAATAATTTCACAAGAGGGTCCAAGGAAACACATGAAAGAGGTGGTGGACCAGGGGTTTGAGAGTTTATCATTGAAGGGCCAAAATGTGCACTCTCATACCCAAATTTTGTAGATGACCTCATATATTTTGTAATAATAAGGGGGAGTTTGATTATTAGACTACAAGAAACTCTTTGGACATTTGAAGGAAATTTAGGCATAAGAGTTTTAGAGAAATGTTGTTGGTTTAGTTAGGTCAAACATCAAAACCTATAGCAGGTGGAAGTCATAAGAAATGGTTTTCTGTATATGTATTTGAACCCATCTAGTACCAATGGGTACCCCTTATCCTAGGGATTGGGGGGCTTGTCTGAAATTATGATGGATTGTTATTCAGGAAAGCTACTATCCTTTTTAGGACTACTTATCCTAGTTTTCATAGTGCTTCTTTACATATTGGTGCATAACCTTGTGATGTGTGGGAGACCTATGACAGTCCACAGTTGCAATTAAAAGAAGATAAATAATTTCCTATCAAAGATTAGAGCGGAACAAGGTTGAATTAGGACAAATTTTACCCCCTAGAAGGAGGGACTGGTATTCAAATGCTTAAGGTAGATACAAATTACTTATGATGAAAGTGGCTTGGTATGTTTTGAAAGCCTATTCCGTTTAGGTCAAGTTTTATAATAAATAATATGGAAGAGAAACTTTACAAAATAGCACATATTGTCCTTGGTTCCTTAAAAGAGGTAGTAGACTAGTTATTTACTAGAATATAGCATTGGAGTTCTTCCCTTGCATAATGGAGTGCACTAAATGGGAGGTTATACAGGGAAAAATACCTTTTCAGACAAGCCTTTAGAGAACCATATGGATTTGTCGAAGGAGGGGATGGTGATTAAGTCCACAGTGAATCATATGAACTTACTAGAGGATAATGAGACATATTTGAAGACACTAAACCTTAAGGGTCAAGACATTGGTAAAGGGTGAGCCTAGACATAGATTGTAATTATTAACCTATTTGGATTCATGGGGAGGATAGTAGTTTCTTTCTCTAACTTGCTTACTAGGAAATGAGGTTTGAAAGAGATTAGGATTCTTATATGTCTACGCTAGAGTATGGTTGGATTTGGCATAGCTTGCTTCCTATTAAAATATCTACCTTTGCATGGAATTTGTTGAATCGAGTTATTCCTACAGATGAGACAGTTAAAGAATGTTGGATTCATATGGGTCTAGATATAAAGGTTTCTCTTTGTGGTAAGAGGGCATTTTTATCACCATTTTATGAAGAAAAATGTAGATAGGCAAGTTTTGGAAGTGGTTCAGAGGTTATATATTTGGTCCTATTTTACAAAACTTATTTTGGGACCTACCATCAAAAGTGTTTCGAGCAATAAATAGAACCTCTTTAATTGGGGAATTAGAAAACATTTGCGTCATATAGTTGTATGAGTTATGTGGGTTGATAGGTGTGTGAGATATTTTACTTGTGAAAAAATAAATAATTCTTATATCTAGATCATGACCAAAAGATCTTTAAAATCGTAACAAAAAACCTAAAACTCATACATTTGAAGGAACCAGTTCTTGAGACTGATACTAGAGGCTAGTAGGCTTTTTGAACAACTACCACACTGAGAGATATGCCCTTAAAGAGACTAGGTAGGATACGATTGTCAAAAGGGCCTTTAGTTAAATTTGGTTAAGACCCCTTGGTGGATCACCAACCTCTCTAGAAGAGGTAGGTACATAGGGGGGTCCATTCAAAATCAACAGGGTATCATGATCTTTATCTTCACATAGATATGAAGTGGGCCAATTTAGATAGACTACTAAAGGCACTGGAAGTGGGGACTTTATTGGTGAAGGCTTATATGGTCACATGTTTACTATAGTATGTGACCATTTGGTTCACTGGAAAGGATGTGGAAGGGATGAAATACATGATGAAATGTGGCAAGATGTGGTGAAGTGTAAGATCTAGTTTTTTCATCCCATATTTGGATATAACACAGTAAACGATAAGCTATAACTGACATTTATTTAACAAATGGCCATGTTATCTTATATTATATTAGTAGACGTTTGTAGTTTTCAAATATTTCTTTAAATTGTACCTATAATCATATGTTATGCATATTTTAATTGATAATACAATTTACAAATGCAACTAGCAACTGATAAATGAAAATATAGAATTGATTCTTATTCAACCTAGACAATATCTATATCCTTGATGTGTGGAACCCACTTTTCTTGTTGTGTGTGTATTAGCGGCAAGCAATACAATGATTACTTTAGCAAGAAAATTATATGGTATGCTGGTGTCAGTTGTAGTCTTCAAACTGCAGCAGGCTATGAGAAACCATAAGATGATGATTCCAACATGGTTTGTGGGTAGGAAAATAAAGATCCCATGGTGGAAATAACAAAATAGAACACCCTAGTAGTGTGACTAGAAACTAGAGAAATAAGGAACTCTGGAAGTCATAGAAGATGAGGGTGGGGAGTTGAACACCCAGGAGAAGTAGATCTCAAAACGGTTGAGACAAACATGAAACCATCTCTCTGGCGATGCATGTTGGAAGCTGATGAGACTAAGATCCCTGGGACCTGAGGGTGGGGAGTCACACGAGTCTGGTTGTAAGAGTGGTGAGTGGAGTAGTTTTGTTGGGATGCATTAGAAATACATTTTATCATATGGGTTAGGATTAGACTTATTATTATTATATGTTCCCATGCTTGATTCTATGAACCAAATGTGGTCTTAGGTTAGTTAGGGATATATGGGGGCCTTACATCAATCCCTTGAACATACATTTTTGAGATTCACTATGTTTTTAGTATGGACACAAATGGCCTCCTAACGTTTATATACAGAAGCCACATATTTGTGACCAGGATTGAGGAGTATATGGTTGACATCTTTAGTTAACATTTAATATATAATATTGAGGGTTTACCCCTATAGTCCATGGTACTTACAAGATGCATGAATGAGGTTGTCATACATCACACAACTAACTCTCACAACTGAGACATATAAAGATAGGTCTAGAGAGCATACAAAGAGGGGGAAGTTTGGAGTTGATAAATACTATTTTGTATAGAGTGAGTGACAATGTCATGTACTTAGTTCTTTTTACTTTTCCTAGTAATGAGAGGGTAAATAGATTTCCATGATTTACAATGAAAGTTGTCTAAAAGGTAACAAGTGAATGGGATGATTCAAGACTACGAGTTCATAGGCATGCATATTGGCCTCCAAATCTACTATTTAGGACTTGTTTCTCTAGTTATTTAGAAAAAAACCTTGCTATACATTTAACAAAAAACCAAAAATAAAAAATATTATGGTGTATTGACAGAATAAATTAAATGGGACATGTATGGGATAGCAAGCTCAAGGGAGTAGATTTGAACCTTGCATAAAGTGGGGTTAAAATGGTTGCAATAAGTATGGCTGAGTATGGATCCTAGGCTTTTAAATATATGCATCTTCACCTATCACAAAGATAAACATCTATTTTTGTGGCCTTCTATAGGATGACATTGTTCAGTTGAGGCTAGATAAATAAAGAGTTTGACATCATTGATAGATATTGATCAAAAACAACATTTATAATAACGATACATGCACTTAGAAATGAAACACTAAATTAAGAATAATTAATGGCTATATAGAAGTCATGAATTGTAACATATCTTGTATTGGCTTGTAAATGTTTTGTATTGACTGTGTATATTTCTTCTAATGTCACTTGTATGAAAGTTTACTGGAAAAATTATATTCATCATAGATCAAGAACACAATAACTCCATGTACTAGTTATTAATGGTGTAATATTTTTTGTGTTTCCTTGTATAATTTGTTTGTTGGTTGTGTACATTTCTTATTTTACTCCTTGTATAAATGCTTGTTGTAAATGGCATTTCTATTAATTCCAACGTCTCAATAATAGCTTAAAAATAATTTCCAACTATGACTTGTTTTGTACTAGATGTGTGTAAAACACATATATCGTGTATTGATTAGCTTGGAAGTGTTTTTTGCATGTAAAAGTAGATGTTGACTGAGGGTTGTGTATATCTTTCTTAATATATTTTAGTTTAGTTGATGACGGTCATGGATGTATTTTGTTAGGAACCTCATCATGATATTCATTTCCTTTCATGGTTTGCAATTAGGGTTTTGTATGAACAACTAGAGGTGGATCTTATTAAGGGTTGGTGGTCAAAATCTAGAATCTTCGCTCTAGAAACCCTTATCCCTTGAATAGGAAGTTATTATTCCTAATTCATTAAATTTGACCTAACAAGGAGGCAGTTATACTCTAACGCAATTGTTTGTAACTTTAACAAATATTGTTAATGCACATAACATAGATAAATCAAAGTTAACCCTAACATGTATAGCCTTGAAAACATATATAATACTATAAGAGACATTAGGTTACATACTCAACATCACATATCTCGATAAACTCATATTAACCTAATAATCTAAACAGGTGCTAACACGTAAGTTAGATCATGAAATATCTAATATATGTTTTCTTTGCTAACTAATACACACATAACGACTAAGATATACCTAGTGTGGGGTATAACATGCTTAATACATGAAATAGAATAATAACTGGAGTTTTCATGAAAATGGAGAAGAATAATGTGCCATTATATATGTTAATGTTGATATTATTGGACCTAATGACTAAATGAGTAAATAATTTAATTCATGCATAATAATATAAAACAACCTTGTGGGTAGAAATACAAAGCCAATAGAACTATAATTTATTATTATTGATGAAAAAGTGTATAAAGATAAATATCTTAAAACTTGATTGAGCTATGACAAATAACATAAATTGAAGACCCAAATCCAATTTCATGATTTTATTTCTTAGGTCTCATTCAACAAAGGTGCCAAGTTTGAGATTTGTTGAGTAATCTTGAAAATCCAAATTATAAAGAGGAAAAACAAATACAAAAAACATTTGATATCCAAATATAAATAGTATTACCTTCATTTAACTTAAATCATAGTCTATTCCAAGCTTGTTTCTTGATGCAAGTCAGGCTCCAGGTATGCATCCTGCTCATCCTCATGACCATCTTCTTTCCTTTTATGGGACTATAGATACACTGAGATTTCCTTTCCTTCTTTTATTTTGTCTCTCCTCTCTCCACCTACCTTCTCTTTTTCCTCTATTTCCCTTTCTTTGATGATTCATACCATTTTTCGCACCCAATAACCTTATACATCCTAGGGTGTCATGGCTTTCACACCACTGTCGCATCTGAATCCCTCTTACCATGTTACTACCATGTTCTCTTTCCCCATGCCTTTTTTCCTCCATACTTGTATCTATGGACCTCCTACAAACCCTCCCAAAACCATCGTGCCACCTTCATAAGTCATGTTATTTAGTGTGTTTGGCTCCAAACTCTCTGGAGGATATCCCTAAGACTCCATTTGCCTGCTCCTATTACCTTGGCTCCAACATCATAGCTCTGACCTTCTTAAAGTGTGGTTCTACCCTGATCCTCTTATTAGAGGATCTACAATACTTCCCATTCCATTAGTTGCATCCTTTTAGGTATCCTTCTCAATTTCCTTTTTTAAGTTCCTAGTTTCTTTCCTTCAAATCTCGATGGTGATGGGGAGTTTTGATCAGTGTTTTTGCCAAGAATTTATGCACCTAAGTAGAAGATGATTGTTTGAAACTATTAGAAACCTTGAATTTGTCTAGAATTCTATTTGTCAATGCTTAGAGTTATTTTTTCTCCTATTCATATGGAGGAGAGGAGAGTTAATTCATCCATCCACTGCATGGCCCAATTTGAGGGTCATTAGCTTTGTTAGAACTTTGGGAGATCAACAACAATGCTAATTTGTCAATATTGCTTCTAGAGTCCAAGGTGGATTCATGTTATCTTAGTTACATCTGACTGATTTTTTGGTCTTTTCCAAAGAAGGTGACAATTTTCCCTTTCACAACTTTGCCCATTGCCTATGATTTTATTTGCCTTTCCCTCAAGGGGTATCATCATAGTTCCATTAGATTTCTTTCTTTTGATGTAGTTGTAGTTTCCATTGAGTGGGTCTGGGCCGCATGGAAACACTCTATTCGAACAACTTAGTTGGTCACCTCCTCTCTAAAAGGATCGCAAGTTATACATGTAACTTTTTTTTAAAATTTTTTATTGGTTAAATTATATAAAATTTACAATGGATCAATTATGAGTCATAAAAATAATAAAAAATATGGTTTTGAATCACAATATTTTTCTCTACTTGATGGTATAGTTTTCACCATATAATTCGAATCTAACATAATTGATTCTCCAAGGGTTTACGAATTGGCTAGAATCTATGAAATTTAGTAATAATTTATAAGTCAACTATAAACCCTAAACCTTAAATCCTCAACTATAAAGTAGCCGACAAGAAGTGGTTGGAACGGTCAAGCATGGCATCCCCTCATGAAGGGACCCAGGTTCGATTCACAGTTGTTGTCTTGTTATTTACCACCCTCCAGATTTTTGGCCTTCGCTATAGTTTGGGGGGGGGGCAGAAAATTTTCTCTTCTAACCCAAAATATAAAGTTAAATATGGGATAGAATTAGGAAAGTATAATGAGCATGATGGAATGGTTTGTATAACCTAGTTCATTAGTAACAAAAGACACTTTTTAGGGTTCAAGTAATCAATGACGTATTAACCCTAATCTCACATATATGCTTAATATGTTGTTTGAAACTATTATGTGAACTAGTATTCACCCTAGACATATTTTGACTTGAAATGAGGTATGTTACATCTCCTAGATTCTATATTGCACAATTGACCTAATTTTTCTCTTTATTTATGTATTTTGCATTCACCTATGAGTTATATTGAGATAACACAAATAATTTCTCACGTTTGGTTCTTTAAGATAGACTAAACAATACATATTCTCTCTCCTTAATGGTTTGGACTTATGAGAGAGGTTATATATTGGCATTCATCTCTAATCTTCTTAGATACGGATGTGCATGTTGGACCTTAATTTTCATCATGTGCATCTTATACCATGTGGTAATTAACCTTAATTGTGTAATTAAACTAAATTGTTCCTTATTGTGAGATGGAATCCTAATTTTGCCTAGTTATGCAGCATGCGTTTTATATTGTCCTTCATTTTGATGGAGATCTCAGAAAAAAAAAGTTGTGAGTATAGTGTCACTCGCATGTACACCATTGCATGTTTGTTGATTCAGTAGCCCTGGAGTGATACAAGAGCTTTGGGTTGGGTTATGTGCCCATGTAATGTTTTGGGATGGAGGTTATGTGCCCCATACTGGGGTTTTTTCCCACTTTTACATATTGGAAAGTGAGGTTATGTGCCATTTTGTGTCAGGTTTTGGGTTATGTTTCCTAACTATCATTGTTTATTTATATTTTACTAGTGTTGTGTTTGTCTCACTTGCATGAAAATTGATTATTATTGTTGATTGATTATTATTGTTGATTGATTATGTGGCCTAATTTCTGTATGTGAGCTATTGAGGAATACCTTAATTTGTTTACTAGAAAGTGTAACTCTTAATTATCATCTTATTGAAATTCATATTCCTTTTATATCCATTTGGATGGTACTTTGGTCCTGTATGAGAAACCTTTTTATATGTGTTGTCCTTATCCTAATATTGCTCAATACCTATTAATATGCTCATACTGACATTTTATGATGACAAATTCTACTTTGTCTTCTCTTGTGGGGTATGCTTCCAACTCCTTAGGTGAAGGATACGGTGGACATGATAGGATGATTGAGATTTTGCTTAGTGGAGCTAACTATTAGAGATAGACTTGAAATAGCTTGGATATCCCTATACTTGTATCTTGAAGTTGTTTCCTTTAGGTAAGCTCCTAGTGGGAGATTATTATGTGATCATGTAAATTTAATATAGTCATTACATTTATTTATGTTGAAATACTTTAGTCTTTATGATATCCATTTTTTAAAGATTAAATATTAGTTATTCATACATTACAAAGAAAATTGTATGCTTTTGTTATGAATCATGACTCCGATTTAATAGCGAGTGGATTCCCTATTCGGTCCCACTCCTTACAAAATGGTATCAGATCCATAGTGGCCAGATTCTACTATTTCAACTTTATCTTTCTAAGTAGGATCATCACCTTGCATAGTCACCACCTAAGTGATATTTCTACCTTAGAACATACCAAAGATGCCTATGATATGATGAATAGATATTTTTGGGATCATATGAGGTGCACGTAAGAATCTTGATGAGTAAACCCTAATTAGATCCAACCCATAAACTTATAACCTAATATGAAGGTTAGTTATGATATAACTTTTTGGATGATATAAGTTTCAACTCTAGGATGGAGCAGGTGATAAGGATGATAAATGTAGTAAGTGTTGGTATCTATGCCTAGAGAGTCAATCATGTGATGATTCTAATAAGGCATGATGTAATTGATTTGTTAATAATAATAAAAGGGAAATTCTGTTTCTTCTATTTTATTCAGTTATGAGGTAATTATGTAACATAATAAATATCTAAAGAATGATGATACTCTATGACATATGTCTTTAGGTTGAGGACCTGAACAATGATATCAGATGTATGATAAGAGTACATACATTCTTATTATGACCCTATTCATACATTATTGTGAAAGCAAAATCGACAATAGTAATACACAAGACTAGAATGTGTGTTGGTTGATGAAATAATCTCACTAGTCATGATATGTGATACTAAACCACACACACAGGTACTTTAGAGAACAATGTACCAGATAGTTTTTGAGAGTCATACATGGAGACCATGGCATGGTAGTCAGAATCAACTGTCATGGTGACAGTCGTGATTGTGGTTCTTAGACCTCAAGTCACTACACTCATCACATGTCATTCAATGTATTTTGACACCATCCAACATGACCTTGAATAAGGGTTTCCATAAAGGTGGTGCTTAGGTATGTTGTGAGACATGGGGATTGACTGTGAGTAATTTAGTTGGGATTTATCCTTCCTATTGGAGATTGATATCCTGACCTCTTGATAAGTGAGACTAAGAACTACATGGCCATGCTCATGTGAGTAATCATGTGATATTGAACTCGCATGTATCTCAATAGTCTTCTCTAGTTCAAGAAACATGGACTGAGCGTTGAGGGGATGATTCCATGGCCTGAGTTCAATACGGATATTAGAGACATAGGAACTATATGATCACAGTAACATTGATCACACATTATAGGTTGAAGTTATTCTCCAACTTTTCAATTACTTGGGTAGCAATGATGTGTCTATAGATACCTCTAATTGTTTGTGATGTCATAAATTTTTCTATGGACATTCACTGCCAACATAAATTGGGATCTATAGGTTCACGCACATTGGATGCACCTAGAATATGAGCTTATTCATGACTGATGTTTAACTTGATTATGAAGGTGTTTAGGTATTCAATTTAAACTCAATGGCTGAAAACTTGATTGATTGGACTATGAATCAATCAATTCAAATGTTGAACCGACCGATTCAAGTGTCAGATCAATTTGAGCAACATTGGCTGAACTAAAACTTGAACAACTCAATTTAGAAATGAACCGACCAGTTCAAAGATGTGAAATGACAGGTTTAGGTGATCAATACAATTAGATCAAGGATTGATGTTGATGTCATGTCGTGCATTAATTGTCACATTAAAGCCAATATGTTTGTGAATAGGAAACATAGTGAATTGACTAGTTCAAGTGTTGAACCGATTGTTTCACGTGAATCGACGAGTTCAACATATGCAGCTTCTAGAAAATTCATGAAATTTTGTCTCTTTGACTCCCAGATGATCTGGAAACCATGACCGCCATCTTGTAAATCGGGGCAGTTTAGGTTTTTGTAACAAGATACAAAAATAATCTATGAAAGTTGTTGTCCTCTAACAGTTGTGGTAACATGAGAACCGAAGCTAGTCCTATCCATAAAAGGTAGGGACAACAAGGCAGAGATAACATGGGAGAGAAAATCAAACCTAGCAAGTTCACATTTGAAGGGACAAATCCTTCATGTTGGCTCCGGTAGCAAAACATAGAGTTATTGGTGGTTCGTGTGGACTCTATAGAGTCATAGAGGTCATTGCCACCATGGTAGAGGAAAAAAACTACTGCCATATGTGGTGCTTCACCAGGAGGCTGTCAACACACCAGTTGTTTTTGTGCACCTTGTGAAGAGTGCACATCACCAAGGAAGAGTAGTCTTTGGACTTGCTCTAGGATGAGGCATAACTCTTCTTACCTTCTTTCCTAGAAACATTATTGTTGACACAATATGATGGTAAAGGAATAGGGGAAAACATTATTTTTGTTGCTTCTCTACTATCCCTATTCCCCAACAGTGGTTTTAGAGCCATGTCAACTTATAGTGTGCTAGATTTAAATTGATATGGTCAGATTTATTTTATTTAATATGCTGTGAATATTCAATTGATTAATGTGTATATTTGATTAAATACCACACACAATCCCATTATATATATACATATAATATGATATAAATGAAATATAGATGTATCACCCTAAAATAATTTTTATGGGTGGATGTATGTGTGGTTATGGCTAAAACCCCTATGGATCGTTTGCATGGTTGTTTGGTTTACTTCTTATTGTTACTCAGTTTGCATACATGGGCTCTCCCCTCCTTTGAAAATGCAAATTAGTGCTCTTCTTCTTATATTCACCTTGAATTTAGCTCGAGGTTTTCCCTATTACAATGTAATGTGGAATAGGATAGCTCTAATTTATGTTTCGTCATGAGAAAATATTATGTATTTGATGAGTCGACAAATGGAGATTCCAGCCGATCGATCGGAGGACTGAAGAGGTCAACAAACAGGAGTAGCCAATTGATAAACATGAAAGCTAACCGATTGACTAAAGGTTTTAGATGACTGACCTAGCTAGCACAAGTTTCCAATATAGGTTGCTACATGTTTTGTGGAACTTAGGTGGTAGCAATTCTTTCTGGCTCCATAGAATGTCACTAGTATGGCCATAACCATCGCTCGTATATTTCTGATTATACATTTTTTGTTTGTGGGTAAAGCATGTATATGATACATACTATATCTATGTGGTGATTGGATATATATACATATATATATATATATATATATATATATATATATATAAGTATTTATATAAAATTCCTCAATAAATATTAAGCCTTAGATTCTTTGCATAAAAAACACACATGAAAATCTAGTTTGAGTAAGTGTAGGTTACGCCAAAGCATGGTGCCCGATATATATTGTGGTAGTGTGATGGTAGATATGTAGATTTGCCAAGGTAGGGTACATCTTCTATATTATTGGCTTTTGGGTCAGTGACCTTAATGAGATTAAGTGCCTAGAAGCATAGAAATGGATTGTGACAAGGAGTTGTGAACACCATCTACCCAAGAGTTGCATGAGATGCAATTGGCAAAAGTTGTCTACCTAAATAGTCAAGTTTTGGGCAATCAATCAAAGATGAATCATGATTTAATGAAATGGATCTTGGGTCACTAGAAGATTGTACGCTCTAATGTTACTAATTGATAGTGAGGGCTACCAAAAGTGAACAAAATATTGGGAATGATAATTAATTAAAGGCCTAAATAATCTCTTCAATATTATCAAATAAAATAAAAAGTGTTTTGACAAAGTGAAAATTTTACTCTTGTAGACAAATTGGATAACACGATATCATTGTGATATGTCCTTCAGAAGGACAATCTAAATGGGATAAACTTCCATAACTGGTTTATGACTTTGAGAAGTGTTCTCTTTGTCCAAGAAACAACAAGGCCAGAGTAATCCACTCCATATGTGCCTAAGGTTAAAATGAATGCTTATGTGAAGCATGTCAATGAAGTTGTAGACATTGAAACCCTTATCCTAGGTTGTATGAACTATCAATTGCATGAAGAGCATGAAAATCAAGAAAGGTATGATGTCTCTAAGGCATTGTTTGAGTGCAAAATGACAGAGTGAGATCTAATAGAGACCCATGTGCTCAATATGATTGGTAATGTGGAAAATCTAGAGAACTGGGATTTGCTTTGGGTCAAGAGTTGGCCACAATTATGATTCTACAATCATTTCCTGAATCATATAGCCAGTTTATCGAGTGCTATCACTTGAGTAATTTGACTAAACTGCTGTCAGAGTTTCTTGGCATGTTGATAAATGTCAAAGAACAAATAAAGAAGGACAAGCATGTTACGTTCATTAGCGGCATAGAGTCCAAGGTCAAAGGTAAGGCCAAGAAGAGTTATGAAGCTAAGCTAAAGTCCAAGTCTTCTGTACTCAATATAACGAGAGGGTTACGGAAACCTAGGAAGATGAAGCAAAGGATAGTGATCTCTACTTCAAGTATATATGTAATTGAGATTATTTTCACTACTTCTTCATCTTGGATACTAGATATCGAATGTGGATCACACATTTGCACAAAGAAAAGAAGTAGACCTTTGAGGAAAGGTGAGGTTGAACTACACATTGTTAATGGTGAAAGAGTTGATGCTAGTGCAATTCTAACCTTTGAGTTATCTCTTCTCAGTGGACTTGTTGTAGAGTTGGAGAATTGCTATTATATACATATCATTAATAGGAACATTATATTTGTATCTTGTTTGGTGAATAACGGATTCAAATTTCTTATAAAGAATGGGCGATGTTCTATAAGTAAAGATGGGATGTTTTATGGTAGTCCCACAATGTGTTATGGTCTATACTTGATCTATATGAGACAAACCTGTATAATGTATATATCAAAAGACAAAAACTTCATAACTCGAACCAAATATACCTTTTGCATTGTCATCTAGAGCACATAAATGGGAAACACATTTCGAGACTCCATAAAGATGGTTATCTGGACTCTTTTGATTTCCAATCATTACAAACATGTGAATCTTGTTTGTTTGGAAATATGAAGAAGACTACATTCCCTAGTATCAGTGAAAAGGAAAGTGATATATTAGGACTCATAGATATTGATGTAAGTAGGCCTTGAAGAATAAATTCTAGTCATGTTGATTGGTACTTCATTACCTTTACAAATGACTCCAGCATGTATGGTTATGTTTACTTGCTGAAACATAAGTTCAAAACCCTTGAAAAGTTAAAAGATTTAATGAATGAAGTATGGAACCAACATGGTAAAAGTAAGAAGTCACTTTGTTCTAATTGAGGTGGAGAGTACTTAAGCCAAAAGTTAAAGGACCTTCTTCAATACTATTGCATTGTATCACAATGGATTCCACCTAGAACACTACATCAAAATGGTCTATCAGAAAGAATGAATGGCACATTACTAGATATGGTGTGATCAATGATGAGTTTTGTTGATATTCTGACTCTTTTTGGGGTTATGCTCTTATAACCACAAAATTTACACTTAATCGTGAACCATCTAGATTGGTTCAAAAGACACCATATGATATATGGACTAGGAAGCATCCTGAAATGTCTTTTATGAGGACTTGGGAATGTGAGACTTATATCTAGAAAATGTTCCTTAAAATATTGGCCCAAGATTGGATAGATGTTATTTTGTTGGATATCTCAAATAAACTAAAGTATACTACTTGTATAACCCACCTGACAACAAAGTGTTTATTTCTAGGGATGTTGCATACATATAAAAGGAATTTATTTCTAAGGGAATTAGTGGGAGAAAAGTAGGACTCAAAAAGTTTCGAGATCAACATGAAAACATTGAACCTGTAGAGGTACATGAGGAATAAGGAGACTCACAAATTTTCTTGGAATCTCAAATTACTCATGTAGCACAAGAACCTCATACATATTTTAGGACATGTGATAATCTTGAAAGATTTGGTTGTCTTGTGACTCAACAAGGCGGTGAATTGGTCATAGATGATGAACCAACTACCTACCTAGAGCCAATTGAGGGACCAAAGTCTAAGAACTAGCTTGCTTCCATGAGATCTGAGATGGATTCCATGTATACAAAATAGGCATGGACCTTGATGGATCCACCTAAAGGGTAAAACCAATAGGGTGGAAATCGGTCTTCAAGAAGAAGATCGACATGGATGGTAATGTACAAACCTATAAGGAAAGATTGGTTGTAATAGTTTTCAAATAAGTTCAAGGTATTGACCATAATCAAACTTTTTCACCATTTACCATGGTTAAGTCAGTCAAGATCATGCTTTCCATTGTAGCTTATTATGATTGGCAGATGGATGTTAAAACTACTTTCCTTAATGGAAATCGTCTTAAGGATGTGTACATGAAACAACCTGAGGGTTTTATAAATCTAATAGAAGATAATAAAGTTTGTAAGCAACAAAGTTCCATCTATTTTGGTCACAGGGGCATGTCCTGCCCCCACGAAGTCTAGGAAGCCACCACCTGTAAAGGATATGCAGATTAAGCTGGGGAAATCAACTATTCAAGGAAATATCAAGCCCACTAAGGAGCAATCCAAGGTGACGCCTGAGATTCTTGATGTTGTTGGAGTCGACCATGCTAATGAGGATGATAATCTGTGAGAGCTAGTCTCTCGGCAGATCATCGATATTGTCCTCAAGGCTCACCTTGCCCATAGTAGCCAATCCACAGCCACCTGCAATCAATCGAATGAACCTGATATGTTTGGGAGCACTCCGGTTTGCAATGCAGGTAGTCTCAACCTTGATTGGGAGATGGAGATTGTGAGAAGAAGCAAGGATGATATAGGTTCTGACTCTTGGAAGATCAATAAGATCTGGGAGAGTTGTGGATTTTCTGTTGATTACCAGGAAAGGAAGGAAAACCTATTTGAGGAGGAGGAAAACTCGAATGATTCAGGAATTGAGTCCAGTTGCTGTGACTTTGATCCTACGAATTTCAATCAATCCTGGTCAAAGAAAAAGAAGAAGTCTGCCAGGAAAAAGTTGGGTTGAGTGTCTTTCTTGCCTAACTTTAGGTGCTTGATTTTTTATGGTTTTGATTTCCTGGTGTAGTTGTGTTCATTAGGGGTCAAAAAGTCTATTGGCTACCATTTGATGAAGAGGGACTGGTCCTTCATCTGGACTTCACACTTTCAGGGGACGTTTCTAATTCTAGTGGAAGAAGGTGGATGGTTAGTTCAAGGACATTACTCGAGGGTCAGCTCATGGAAGGTCCCTTGATGATTTTTACTTCTGCATCATGAAATCATGTGTTATATTGGTGGCGGAAGATGACTCTAGTCTTTTCTTGAAGATGCTGACTTTTCCAGTAACTATCGTCAGATTTCAGTTTTCCAAGATGGCACATATTGAAGGTGTTTTGATTGGTAGTGTTATGTTGGTTACTCTGGATGTTGCTCCATAGCTTTTGGTAGAGGTATGTGTTTTCTTGTAACAGATGAAGTTCCTTCTTGCGTTTTTTCCTTTCTAGAGATCTTTTTTTTAGATCTCTTTTTTTTTCTTTTCGGATGGTTCATCCCTATTTGTAATAGGGGTACAGGATCTGTACCCAATGTTTTGGAAATATTATAGCAACATGATTTTTGACCGACAAAAAAAAGGTCCATCTATTTTATTTTTTATCATTAAGCATGCTTCTCTATCATTACTCACAAAATATACAATTGGGGGAGAAAAGCTCAATACAGCTATTCATATAGATATAAAAAAGATGCTAACTATCTATGCAAGCTTCTATAATCAATAGCAATGCGACACCACACATTGTATGGATTGCTCCTACTGTCTTCAAAAATAGTTTTGTTTCTATGGATCCAAATATGATAGATTATAAGGATGGCAAATAAAGCTTCATTTTTGTTCTTCAACAAGTGCAGATCCCCTTTACATCCTGGAACAAAGGGTAGTAACAACGCAACTCTGCTCCAAATCTCTATTGCAAATTCACATTCCCACAAAATATGGTTATTTGATTCCTTCTCTTTGCAGCACATGCTACACCTAGAGGCTAAATTGCAGCTGATCTTCTGTAGACAGTCTTCAGTACTTAACCTTCCATGCATAACTTCCCAGTAGCAAAGAATTGCTCTTTTAGGTGCCTAAGTCTTCCATAGACATTTGGCCCAAAGTAGCACCTCATGCCTAGACCTGCAGAAGTCCCACACATATTTTAAAGTATTTGTTTTCAAATTCTAGAGCATACAAATCTCTTCTCCATTGCCCAACTTTATGTTGTTGTAGATGTTCTGAATGTGTTCTATCCCTCTAACCTTAGGAAGGTCCCACATTCCATTTGATATAATGTCACATAGCATGTTACTAGGTCCAAGCTTGGATCTTAGTTGAAAGTATCTCGGGTCTTCAACATATTGAGAGAGGAATCTTCCTTCAATCCATGAATCCTTCCACAACATCACTTTGGTTCCTTTTCCAATGTGAAAACAAACACTAGAGAGACACTTGTCTCTTATGTTGAGGATGTTTTTCCACATCCAGCTATTAGTTTTCTTTAGTTGGTATGTCCACAAAGTGTCTTCTTTGATATACTTAATGTGAATCCATCTAATCCACAATGAACTTTTCTTGTTTGCAATGTCCCACAGAATGCGTACCAACCCTGCAACACACCAATCTTCCACTTTTCTTATGCCTAGCCCACCCTCCTTCTTGGCCTTCAAATAACATCCCAAGAGATAGAATGGATGTGCTTGCTTTCCTCCTTATCCCTCCATAAGAAGTTATGGCATAAGCCTTCTATTTCCTCCATAATGGTTTTTGGCAGAGGAAAGACACTTGTCCAGTACATGTGATAGGCAGTAAGCGTGGATATTACTAACTCAAGCCTACCTTCCATGCAAAGGAGCTTGGCCTTCCATGTCTCCATCTTCATTTTAATTTTGTCGATCAGAGGATAGCACATCTTCTTCGTAAGTCTCCCCACAAAAAGAGGTACACCAAGGTATCTTATAGGAAATTCACAGGTTTCAACCCCCAATAATACACTAAGGTTTTCTGGGGAACTTCTACTCAGAAACAGCTGACTTTTTTGAGGATTGAGTTCTAAACTTGAGGCCTCTTTAAATTTGTGGAGGCATTGCTTGATCCCTTCGATGTTTACTTCAGTAGCCTTAGTGAACACCAACAAGTCGTCTGCGAACAGCAGATGTGAGACATTAGTATCTCCAGAGCTAATGGGTGTAATCTCTTTTCTTTGCACTACATCGTCAAATATGGCAGTTAATCCTTGCATCCCAATGACAAAAAGGTAAGGTGTCAGTGGATCACCCTGCCTAATGCCACTCGTTGCTTGAATTATATCAGTGGGAGAAACATTAATCAGAATATGAAAGGAAGCAGTGTTTAGGCATTCTTCTAACCAGTGTATCCAGTAGGTTGGGAATTCTATGTTCCTTAAGATGTTCATCAAGTAACCTCTATCGATGGAGTCATAAGCCTTACTTAGATCAGCCTTCAAACAGAGCTTTTGGATATTTTCCTTCATAAAGTCATGCACTAGTTCATTTGCAAGAAGTATTGCATCAGCGATCCTCCTCCCCTTGACAAATGCACATTGGTTTGAGCTAATAAGGTGAGGCAGAATGTCTCTTAACCTGTTAGCCATGATTTTGGAGATGACTTTGGTTATGATGTTGCACAAGGATATATGTCTCCAGTCACCTACCTTCAAGGGTTGCTTGACCTTTGTAATTAAGGCAACATAAGTTTTATTCATCTCCTTGAGCATCCATCCTTTTAAGAAAAGGTCTTTAATAGCATAGTGCACATCTTCTCCCACTATGTTCCAAGTGGATTTAAAGAAGTGTGCATTCATACCATCAGGTTCTGGCGATTTGTCATCATCATATTGTTTAACGATCTTATAGATCTCCTCATCAGTGACCATAGCACACATCAATCTTTTATAACTTTCAGTGAGCATAGGGAGGCGCTCCCATCTCATCGATTGTCTCCTACCAATTGCATTGAAGATCTTCTTGTAATGATTGACAAAGGCATTTGTAATCTCCTCCATGTTACTTGTCTGGTTATCATCCACATTCTGGACCCTAATTTTCTTTGTCATTCTTCTAGTTTTTAAGGAAGCATAGAAGAATTTGGTATTGGAGTCACCATTTTTTAGCCAATAGACTCTTGATTTTTGCCTCATAACACCCTCCCCAATGTCTCTAGCTGCAATAGCTTCTTCCTTTAGTCTTTTTGCAATATCCCATAGTAATTCATTATAGGGCTCTCTGTCTGCATCATCTTGAGCCTTTAGGGCCTACTTTTCTTTGTTCCTTGTTGAATCAACCAGGTCACCATTGTTCTCCCAGTTCCATGTTTGCAAACTTCTCTTTGTTAGTTTTATACGTTGGCACAACCTATACATAGGATTTCCTTCAATTCAAGTACTCCAAGCCTTAGAAACCACCTCCTTGAAGCTAGGTAAGCTGGCCCAAGCATTGAAGTATCAGACAGGATAGGAGTTCTTATAAACCTCCTCATTCAGATGTATAATTTGCACATGATGGTCACTATAAATCGACGAGAAGATCTCAATCCACATCTTGGGAA
The DNA here is from genome assembly GCA_963693085.1 of Alisma plantago-aquatica. Classification (NCBI taxonomy): domain Eukaryota; kingdom Viridiplantae; phylum Streptophyta; class Magnoliopsida; order Alismatales; family Alismataceae; genus Alisma; species Alisma plantago-aquatica. The sequence continues at coordinate 191,315,330 of OY856414.1, forward strand.
AATTAGTGAGACCAGCAGCATTGAAGAAGGCCATGTCAATTTTTCTCCATGTATTGTTGGATCGGCTCTGTTGGTTATTCCAGGTAAAATACAAGGCTTTATCTTCAGCTTCAAAGACATCCATGTTATGCACAACTTCATTGAAGTCCTGCATAGACTTTGAAGAAGGAGCAACTCTGCCCTTTCTTTCCTCTGCTTTCCTGACGGCGTTGAAGTCGCCAGTAATGAACCACGATCCTTTAGTTGTTCTGCTGATCCCCGTCAGGTCCTCCCAAAGGGATTCCCTCTTAGAATCATCATTTTCACCGTATACCATTGTAACACTGAAGTTATTGCCCCCCACACTAAGCTTGAAATGTAAGAACTGCTGCAATTATGCTATTTCAGTAATTTGAATGTGATCATCTTCCCAGAGAACTAGGGTTCTGATCTTCTTACTAGACCTAGAGTCATCAATCCACCTAGCACCTGACCAGGTCCTTTGCATAACTTTGGCGATTTTATTTCTCTTTACTTTAACTTCAGTTAAAAGAGATACATCCGCCTTAGATCTCTTTAATTTGTCTTGGACAACATCCTGCTTCTCCCAACTAGAGAGGTTGTGGATGTTCTAAGCCATAACTTTGGGTGTCTTACACATTTGACCTCTGGACTGGCTTGCTGCCAATCGAGTTCATGGTTTCTTTTTCATTATCTATATCACCAAGAGATTGAAAGTGGTTAGCATCCTGCTCCTTCCCAGTAGTAGGCTTCTGCCTCCTTGTCTTCCTCGGATTCACAGATTTCTTTAGCTTCTCAAAGCCATCACTTTTCGTAGATTTTCCCTTGTCAGTTGAACTGCTCGAGTTTCCACTGGTCGGGGTGTAACCTCTAGTTGTGGTGTGTTATGCAAGGTTGTGCTTTGTGGGATGATATGTTGAACATGTTTCTGGTCTGGTTCTTCTTCCTTATTAGTCACTTTCTCATTCTGTGGCTCCTCCGGAGTCACCTGATCAGTGGCCACAAGGATCTTACACAGAGACTTATCATGTCTAAAGCTCCCACAATGGGGGCACTTGTTGGGGATCCATTCATACTCAATGGTGACTGCATAGTCTGCACCTTTGTCCATCCAGAGCTTCACTACCTTTGGGAAGGTTGACTCAACACTCATCAACACATGGATACGAGCATAATACACCCTTGTTTTTGCCTTTGTCTGACGATCCAGACATTGGGGTTTTTCTAAGAAGGATGCAATGCGAGCAATCATTGCCTCACTCCATAGTTCTAGCGGTAGGTTGAGGATCTTAAACCAAACCGGCACTGCATTGAATTTCTCCTATTCAAGAGGCTTGCCCTTCTCCCACTTCTTAAGGACCATCGACTTTCCTTTCACGTTCCACGGTCCTCCCTCCAAAGCATTCACAAGGTCTGACCCTTCCTGGAACTTGATGATGAAGCTACCACTTCCTCTTCCTAGCACCTCCATAGGACCTGCCAGTTTCCACAGCCGGGTGAGATACTCCTGCAAGGTATGTAACATCCCTGACCTGGGTTATAACCTAACCCTAGAAGTTTTGCCTAAATATGTAATTAAACACTTGTGATTATTCTTTGGCATGTAATTAAGTTCCCCAGTAACATATACTTTCAATTTTGTCCCTTATAAATAAGTTGTGATATTGTTTTGTAATGCAGGGACCTATGTGCAAATTACCCATTTTAAGGGTTTAACTTGCAATTTTCACATGTTAAGATGTTCCTATGATAATAAGACATCATATGAGTGCATATGATGAGACATGATGGATTTCCCAAGCTTGGGCATTCATATGCAGCTTGTGGAATGATCCTGGTGCTTAAAAACCCTAATTTGGAGTAAAAGTGCAATTTACCCAAATTGTGGGTGAAACTTGTAAAGTGCACCTTCTAAAGCATCTTATATGACCCTTGACATCATTTAGGGTAGAAATTATGAAAGGGATACATCAATGAATAATTAGATAAGAAAAATGATCTTTTTGCATAAAATTCACCATGTATGTGTATGAAGACCTTCATATGTGTACCCTAGTTGAAAGTTGGTTTTCTTTACCCTTAGATCTTGAGATTTGGTGGACTTTGCTTAAGTTTATATGGCTTGGACGTGCCTTAGAAACAAGGAGGGACTTAGACGAAAATCCCAAGTTCTAGAGGTCCTTATGATGGAAAATAGCCTAAACTATATAAGCATTATTCCCTTACAAACAACCAAGCGTATCCTTCTTTCACTTCACTTCTCATCTTTCTCAAAACGGCTAAGGTAGAGCTATGGACCTCAGGAGATGGCCAACTAGGTGCTAAGGTGAGAAGAACCATCTTCAAGCTCGGATTCTTGGGTGAATTCATCATACAAGTTTGGTTTTGTGGATAACTCACTTAGTCTTCTTGTTCTAGCCGACCATTCCCATCTTTCCTTGGAAGAATCACCTCTGGCCGAGTTGTGAAGCTCAAGACGCCATTATAGGCTTGAAGCTTGGAATCTTGGATCTCTAGGAACAATGTTTAAGGCGAGTTTTATAACACTAAACTCTATACTTTATATGCATATCTTTGTTCTTGCAATTTTGTACTTAGTTCTTCTTCTACCTCCCTTCTTCCTTGCACTTTTGCAAGCAAAACGGTGGATTAACCGACCTGAACATAGGTTGAAGATGATGGGCGTGAATACCTAGGTAACTTTATCAAACGACCTTGGACCCTTTTGGTCCAAACGGTTGCAAACCGGTTGAAATCAAACGGTCTCAAACCTTTTGATCTCATGCGGTCTTGCAAGACCGTTTGGATCAAAATGGTCTCAAGACCATTTGATAGGGTTGACCAAGGGACGAAAATTTGAGGGTCTGTTGGTAATATATTGAATTTCATTCCTACAAAGAATCATAATCTAATTCATAACCAATTGAGAGTTGAAGGCACTTCAACACCCTAACCCTAATCGGGCTGAAATTGTTGTTTTTAAGAATAGATCTTGTTGAGTTTTGGGTTGAAGGACCCAAACGGTCTCAAGACCGTTTTGACACAACCCAAGACCATATGGAGGCCTAATGATGAAGTAATTTGATGATTTGAAGGTCCAATTGTAATAAGTTGAAGAATTGATAAAAACGCTGATTTTAGACCTAATTAGGGCTCAACCTTTATCCAACTGACTTGGTTTTTGGTCAAACTTTGGGAAAACGGTCTCAAGACCGTTTGAATGATGTCCAAACGACCTCAAGACCGTTTGGGCCAAGTTTGGGCCCAATTGGAGGTCAATTGATAGGTTCAACCTTGATCTGTTTCACATTGTTGAACATTGATGACTATCCGATTGAAACCCTAATTGAGATGGATTTCACCCTAATTGGCTTTCAATTGAGGGTCAATTTGGTGTCCAATTGATTAAGACTCATCCTAATTGACTCAATTTGTAAGTGGTTAGTATAGATTTGGTCAATTGAGGGCTTCAACATACATAACCATAACTGATTGTAGTTGTTGAACTATGTTTGAGGTCCAAACGGTTTGAGCCCATTTGAACCAAACGGTCTCAAGACCGTTTGAGGTCAAACGGTCTCAAGACCATTTTAGGTCAAATGGTCTCAAGACCGTTTGGGCTCAAACGATCTCAAGGTCGTTTGGACCAATCGATCTCAAGTCATTTTAGATCAAACGGTTTCAAACCGCATGAGCTTCAAACGGTTTGGAAGTCAACTCTCCCCAAATGGTCAACACACTCAAACGGTCTCAAGACCGTTTGAGGTAAAATGGTCTCAAGACCTTTTGAGGTCAAACGGTCTCAAGACCGTTTGAGACCAAACGGTCTCAAGACCGTTTGGTGGTTGAAGGTTGAAACCGTTTGAAGGTTTTCAAGGTGGTTTGTACTTAATCAATTGAAGGTGTAATTGGTTTAATGGTGATCTAATCTAAACCCTAATGGTAACCTAGGACATTAAGGGACTAAGTGACTAATGATTTAACCCATGATGGTGATCAATGGGGCAAATTACCATTATACCCTTGAAGGGTACAAATGAGTGATATCTTGTTCCAATCAAACCCTAATGTCTTGATATTGGAGTTTTAGCTTATGTTAATCAATAAGAACTTAACCCAAACTCTTTCGGAGTGATGTATTCATCATCTTCCATAAAAGGAGAGAGAAAGTCACTACCTATTAGTAAGAGGAAAGAGAAAGTATCAAATATGTTTGAAATCCAAGTAAAGTACCTTGAATGTGTTTAATTGTGCATGATTAGGGTATGATCCACCTATGTGAGATCATGGAAACCCTAACTATGATAATTGATGAATCTTAACCTAATCTGAGAGCATCAATGGTGATGTTTTCTCATACATGATGATGATATGAGTTCAATTCACCATGATGTGAATAGTAAACCCAAATTCTAGGGTGATGACATGAAATGTGAATAGTAAACCCTAATTGATGAGAATCAGGGAACTTAGCTCTTGTGGAGAGTGTGAAGGCATAACTCTTGAACTAAATTGTTTACTTTTATCAGTTGAATTAACCATGCAGGATCCTATATGAGGATGATCATATCCAGGTATGGATTATGATACTATATTCATTGAAAGCATGTTGTTAGCTTTATGAATAGTGAAATATCCTGATGCTTTGTTAGTGGCATCTTATGAGATTGATGGGCTGTGAGAGCCATGAGTACCATCAAGGTCATGCTTAACAGATGACTTGTGATGAGAGAATTGAGAAATGATAATTGATGTGAGTTAGACTTGTTACATTTTAGTATTCTATTTTCATAGATGTTATGCTAATGATTAATGTTTGAGAACATGTATGATGTTAAAAGAATATTGAAATGTACCTAACTAATCAAGTATAATCATACCATGTAGAGCCCTGATCATAGATCCATCATTGTCAGGAGCAAAATGATGGTGAAACAGGTTTTCCTAAGGGAACTCCTGGATCACATACTTTTGAGTATGTGGGGGAATATGGATGTGTAAATCCTTACATCCTGGTGTAGGTATTGATGTAGATGTGTAATCCATCAACCCTTCACTAAGTGTTTATGCTGTATCAAAAACCTTTCGAGGAAATCCTTATACCGCATCGATGAAAGATAAACATGAAATCTTTCGATGTCGAAGAGAGTACAAAATGCCACTGTGACTCTAATAAGCGAAGTACCAGATTACCCTGGTGAGCTTTAGTAGCAGAGACACAAGTTGTCCTGCATAGTTATCCTCATTCTGACTGAGGAAGGAGAAGGTCATGAGAATCCGGCTCTTTCGATGACCTAGTATGATACCGAGGTGACTTAACAGTGGTCGGTTGGAGTATGAGCGGTATACCTCATCTCCGCAGGGCTTAAGGATGTTTGTAAAACATAATCATCCGCGTAGTATATCTGCTTAGAATGAACTACGAGATACTGGATTGATGTTACACTGCATAAGTAGATATGTTATTCATATTGCTTACATATTGTTATTCAGTTGAGTTACCTATCTGTTGTTGATTACCTTGAAGGCTTCTATTGCTTCTGTTGTTCTCTAATTGCTATATAAAGTTTCTAGTGGAGAGTTATAACTCCCGCTGGGACAATTATTTAAAATTGTCTCACCCCGTAGATTTCAACTTTTTAGGTGGTCGTCGGAGACGGAGGAACCAACCTACAGGTGACCAAACCCAGCAGCAGCAGTAAATCTCAGGTGGAGATTCAGTGTGCTGAGTGGTGTAGTTAGATAGTCAGTCCTATGTGTCCTCTGTACTCTCAGGTCTTGGAGTTAATGGTCTGAGATTTTGTTTCGATTCTTGAGATTTTGTATCATGTTGTGTATAATGACTCAAGAAGTAATTTGATAAGAGATGTAAACAGTTTATCTCCTTTTATGAAGGAAGTTTAATGGTTTCAATGTCTTATCTCAAAAAGTTTTAATTTCCCGTGATTTTTGGTATTCCGCTACTAATCGAATCGCTTCCGCTAAGTTTACATCGAGGTTTATGTGTTTATCAGAGCCCACAAGGTAGGTATGTGGGGCTTGAATCTGATTATGTATCCATCGAGTGTATTCTTCCACAATGTCGTGTTTGCATCCACCTTCGCCTGCGGTATGACTATGGTGTCTCCTTCCACCGCCAGGGCAGTTTGTGGGAGCCTAGTATCGACATCACCGATGGGGTTTTTAAACACCGCAGCCCAGTCCTTGACCACACTAGTCACTCAGACCTCCTCCACAACATTGTTCCTTCTTTGAGGGCATCTTCCTCCCTAGGTAGGAGGCCTTCGATGGGAGTCATCTCCAGCTCTGCCAGAGCACGCTCCCACCATTAGGGTTTTTGTAACTTAAAGTAACAAAGGTCAATCTATGGATTGAAGAAAGCATCTCGGAGTTGGAATCTTCATTTTGATGAGACGATCAATGAGTTTGTCTTTAGTCTAAATGCAGATGAATCTTGTGTGTACAAGAAAGTTAGTGGGAGCATAATTTTATTCCTCATATTGCATGTAGATGACATATTATCGATGGGGAATGACATTCCTACTTTATATATGGTAAAGAACTAGTTGGGGAGTACCTTATCTATGAAGGATTTAGGAGAATCATCCTATATCTTAGGAATCAAATTCTACAGAGATAGATCTAGAAGGATTCTCGGCCTAAGACAGAGTGTATATATTGACAAACTGTTGAAGAGGTTCAACATGTAGGACTCAAAGAGAGGGAATTTGCCAATGTTACATGGAATTGACCTCTCTAAAGCCTAATGACCCAGTTTTTGTGAAGAATAAGAACACATAAGTAAGATTCCATATTTGTCTTCAATTGGGTCATCATGAATGCAATGCTATGCACTCGTCCCGATGTCCAATATGCCTTGAGCATGAGAAGCAGATATCGGTCAGATCCCAGTGAGAGTCATTGGATTGTTGTAAAGAACATCCTTAAGTACTTGAGAAGGATTAAGTACAAGTTCCTTTTATATGGTGGTGAGGAGTAATTGGTTGTAAGGGGTTACGCCAATACAATGATTCACATAATACTGACTAAAGGCAATGTTGATGACCCATTGACAAAAACACTTTCACAATAGAAGCATGATGGACATGTTAGATCACGTGGAATAAGATTCATGAGTTATTGGCTCTTAGTGTAAGTGGTAGTTTGTTGGTATGTATGCCCAAAGAGCCAATCATGTGATCATTTTAATGAGGCATGATGTAATTCATTCAATGATAATAATAATAATAATAGAAGGGAAATTCGATTTATTCTATTTTGTTTAGTCATGAGATAATGATGTAACATAATAAATGTCTAAAGAATGATGATACTCGATGACATATGTCTCCAGTTTCAGGACATGAACAATGAGATCATATGTATGATAAGAGTACATACATTCTTATTAAGTCCCTAGTCGTATATTATTGAGGAAGAAAAAATAGACAACAATAATACACAAGAATAGAGTGTGTGTTTGGTTGATGATTGAATATCATTCGTCATGATAATGTGATTTTAGACAAAACACATACGTACTTGTTAGATAATAGTGTATTGGGCATACCAAATTTGAGAAATAATACATGGAGAACATGGAATGGTAATCAGAGTCCGCTCTCATAGTGATAGTGATGAGTGTGGTTCTTAGACCTCAACTCACTAAACACATCACATGTTGTTCAATGTATTTCGACACCATCCAAGGTGACCTTAAATAAGGGTTGCCATAAAGGTGGGTTTGGTTACGTTGTGACACATTGGTATTTCTTGTAAATGATGTAGATGGGATTTGTCCCTCCTATTGGAGATAGAAATCCTGACCACTTGATGAGCGAGACTGTGACATGCATGGCCATCCTCATGTGAGTGAATATGTGATATTGATCTCACATGTATCTCAACAATCTTCTCTACTTCAAGAAACATGGATTGAACATTGAGAGATGATGATTCCATGCCTCGAGTTCAATCTGGATATCAGAGAAAATTAAATATATGATCAGGGTAACATTGATCATTGATTTTAGGTTGAAGTTGTTCTCCAACTTTCCAATTACTTGGGTAGCAATGATGTGTTGCTAGATATTGTTCATTTCTTGTGACGTCATAAATTGGTTATGGACATTCACTACCAACGTAAATTTGGACCTATAGGGTCATACACATAGGATGCACATGGAATAGGAGTTTATTCACAAATGATGAATAACTTGATTATAAGTGTTTAGGTATCCAATTCAAACAACAATGGTTGAAAATTTGACTGATTGGAATGTGAATTGACATTTTCAAATGTTTTTAATTAATTCAAGTGTTAAGTCAATTTGAACAACATTAGTTGAATTGGAACTTGAACCGCCTAGTACAGTAACAAACTGACATGTTCAAAGATGTGAAATGATCAGTTATGATTGTGAATAGACTGGTTGGGTGATCAATACGATTAGAAAAAGGATTGATGTGGATATCATGTTGTGCATTAATCATCACACTAAGGCCAAAATGTTTGCAAGTAGGAAACATAATGAACTGAATAATTCATGTGTTGAGTCGATCGTTTTAGATGTGAAACCAATCACTTTAGCTGTGAACTGACCTGTTCAACTTTTGTTTCTTCTATAAAATTCATAAAATTGTGTCTCTTTGACTCCCAGATGATCTGGAAACCCTAACTGTATCTATACTATAAATCAGGGGTATTCTAGTCTTTCAGAACATACAACAATCAGCTATGACAATTGTAGTCCTCTCATAGTTTTGGTAACATGAGAGCCCAAACAAGTCCTACCCATAAAAGGGATGGACAATAAGGGAGAGACAATGGGAGAGCAAATCAACCCTAGTAGGTTGATGGTTGAAGAGAAAAACCATTTCCATTGGCTCTGGCAGCACAACGTGGAGTTCCCTGAGTCCGCATGGAGTACATAGAGGTGTGGATCCCATTTCCACCACACTAGGAGGACAAAAACCACCATCATCTGTGGTGCTATACTAGAAGGCCATCATTCCTAGTATTCTCTGTGTGCCTTGTGAAGAGTGCACATCACCAAGCAAGTGTAGTCACTGGAGTTGCTCTAGGACTAGGTATAACTCTTGTTACCTTCTTTCCTTAATACATTGTTGTTGACGTGATCTGCTGGTAAAGGAATAGGGATATTTTTTTTTTGTTTCCACTGCATTCTCTATCATTTCTATTCCCCAACAGTAAGCTAATAAGATCTTATTAAAAAATTAGTGACTCAATTATTACATTGATTTTGGGCCCTATCTTTAGTTTCATATCATGATGATTTGCCATCAAATTATTTTTCTATATATTACTATAAATATATATATATATATGAATAAAAGATTTTCCATTTTTTTTAATCATTTTTTAGCTAAGTGACAAAGAAGGAATACATATAATTTTGGGATAGAAGCTTTAGAACACGTTGGAGTATAAATCTATATCCCTAGATTTGAGATGGAATGATGACTATGTAGAAGTGTCCTGCTAAAGGTTTAGTGGACCTACCATTTTATCCCCCTTACAATTTATATAGTTGTACCCTATGACTTTTTGGATGCTTGTGTGTACCTTACCGTTGTTAGGTTAGAAATACAAGGACCTAAAATTAAACCCTAGGATGATGAGATCTTCTAGTTTATGGATTGTCCCATGCACACTAGAAAAAAAACACCTAGTAGTCACAATGAAACGATATACATATAAAATCCTAATATATTTGGACTTATGTAGTTTGAATGATTAGGTTGTACCTTTTAATGAGTGAAGAGTATTTGGTTGTTAGTATATAGCCAATTGGATTTTGAGGAAGAAGTTCTCTTTGATTGGTGGAGTGATGTAACATATTTAAACCTAATCCCGTGAATAGGAGGTCAGTATGCCTTGTTCATTAATTTGACATAAAAGGGATGGAGTTATATCCTAAAACAATTGTTTGCAACCCTGACGAATATAGTTAAAGCATTTAACATGGATTAAACAAAGATATATCTAATAAGGCTTTAAAACATATATAATAGAATAAGTGACATTAGGTTATATAATCAACATCAAATATCATGATACATTCATATTAACCTAATAACCTAAATAGGCGCTAACATGTAAGTAGGATCATGAAATATGGTAGGTATGTTTTCTTTGCTAACTAGTGAGAAGTATAATGTGCTTATTACATGAAATGGAATCATATTTGTCCATGAAATTGAACCAGAATAATGCACCATTATATAAGCTAATGTTGCTATTGTTGGACTTAATGAGTAACTGAGTGAAATAATTTAATTCATGCTTAATAATATATTATAAACATGTTCGTAACAATATGAAGTCAATATTCTCTAATTCAAGATTATTGCTGAAAAACATGATATATAACAATATATATATGAAGATAAATAGTATAAAACCTAATAGTTTTATAACTCATAAGTAGAAACTTGAAAACCCAAAATTTATAGAATAATTGGATTCATTGGGTCCCAGTTATCTTGGGTGCCAAGTTTAAGATTTACTTGGTAAACCTAGCTATCCTAATTTAAAGAGGAAATAAAAATACCTAAATATGTATGTTTTCATAATAGATATGAGACTAGATTTATTTTATTTGAATCATGGTCTTATGTTGTGAGTGTTCCTAATCTGGTTTAGGTTCTAGGTCTGTGTCTTGCTCCTCCTCACCCCTTCTTTTTTGACATGTGACTATAAAGACATCAAGATTTCCTTTCCTCATCTAATTCTTTCTCTCATCTCTTATCTTTGCACCTACCTTCCTCATTTTCCTTGGTTTCCCATTCCCTAACAATCCTTACCTCTTGTTGTAGCCAAAGATCTTATAAATCCTAGGAACATTTGGATTCCATGCTATTGTTGCATCTAGGGTTGGCAAAATAAGACCCGACTGGAACCCAACATTTTAAGTGGGTATAGGTTCTAAGGTTATTTGACCCAACCTAAAATTGACCCGATAACCCAAAATTCACAATTATATTTTCAAAAAGAAATTACAAATACTATATTTAGACACATAATGCCCTATTATATTGCTAATCCATCAATCATGAAGTTAATTTTAGTGATTCTACATGGTTTTGTATGATTTATTATACTAATTATGTTATAAATTTTTGTTTTAAACTCTCGATCAAACTACAATAGGCTTTATGTGTTTCTTAATCACATTGTAAGTTTATCACAATGAAATTTACTAATTACACTTGAAGATTATCAATAATTAGATAAATATAGGATTTCTTTTAATTATTGTCTTGGTATTGGATTTACGAGTCAGATTGATAGACACAAAATTATTTGCAGGTCGGGTTAGAGTCAAGGGTTTCGACCCCAAAATCCATCTTTTGCAAGTTTAGGGTCTAGCCAAAAAAGTGTTGACTCGAAATGACCCAAAATAAAACATGATCAACTCAAACCTGATTTCCACCCCTAGTTGCATCCCAATCCCCTATTCCCATATTGCTCCCCTATTCTCCTTTCCTTGCCTTTTTCCTGCATACTTGTATCTTTGTACCTCCTTTAAACCCTCCAGAAACCGTCATACCACCTTCATAAGTCATGCTATGCAGCCCATGTGGCTTCAGTCTTTGTGAAGGGTATCCCCTAGACTACATATACATGCACCTTCTACCTTCGCTCTGACATCATAGTTCAGACCTTAAAAATGTTGCCTCTAGCATGATCCACTTACGAGTGACTCTATGATGCTTCCCATGTTGTCAATTGGATCATTTCAAGTATCCTTCTAAATTTTCCCCCTTGGAGTAGCGGGTTTTCTACCTTTAATCTCGACAACCCTGGGAGTTTTGGTGGGTGTTTTTGACAAGAATTGATGCACTTGAGTTTGTTTTGATTGTTTGAAGATATTAGTAACCATGATTTCATCTAGAATGTTGATGTCTTAATACTTTGAATTCCTCCTTTCATGTTATCATGCAGGAAAGCTAACTCCTCCAGACATCGCTTAAACCAAGCAAGGGTCATTGGATTTGTGAGAACTATGGGAGCTCAACAACAATGCTGGTTTGCCGAGATTGGTTTTGATCTTGAAGGTTGATTGAAATTTTCCTATATACAACCAACTGGTCCATTAGGCTTTGAAAAAGAAGATGCCAACTATCACTTCATTAGGCTTTGAGAAGAAGATGAAGTTGCTTCTTTCATGACTTTGCCCATTGCATGTGTTTCTATTTGCTTTTCCCTTGAGAGATATCATCATACTTCCATTTGATTTATTTCTGATTATGAATTCATAATTTCCATTAGGAGGACCAGAGACACATAGCATGTATCGATTGGATCAACTTCACTAGGCCCCTCCTCTCATAGAGGATCACGAGTTATACATGTTCCTTTTCTAAGATTTTTTATTTGTTCTGATTTTATAAAATTCATAATAAATCAATTATATGTTGTAAAAATAAGCAAAACATATGTTTTGAAATCATGAGATCTTTCTCTACATGATGGTATAGTTTTCACCATCTACTTCTGGCCTAATTTATATGTAATTTTCCAAGGATTTCCCATGTTGGTTAGAATTTATAAAATTCATAACTAATAATATGTATCTCCAAAAAAATAAAATTATGTTATAGAATATGGTGTACTTTTTATAACCTAATCAACTAATAATAAAAAGATGATTTTAGGTTCATGTTGTCAATAATACATTAACCCGTATCTCATGTATATGGTTAATTGGTTTCTCAATGCTCTTATGTGGAACTAGAATTGACCTTGGATAGATTTGGACTTGATATGAGTTATGAGACATCTCCTGGATTCTATCTTTCACAATGACCTAATTTTTCTCTCTTTTGATGTATGTTGCATTCACTACGAGTCATATTGAGAAAATTCCTATGGTTTCTCTCTCATTGTTCTTTGACACAAACTAAATAATAGATTTTTTTCTATATTTAGTTATTTTAACACAAGAGAGAGGTTATATGATGACGTTGGTCTTTTATCTTCTTAAATGAGGAAGTGCATATTGGACCCTAACTTGTATCTTGTGTATATTATTCCATGTGTAGACCCTAATTGTGGAACTGAACTAAATTGTTCCTTATTGTGAGATGGAACCCATATTTTACCCACTTATGTGGAAGATTTTTTATATAGTCCATTTGTATGATGGAAATCTCATTAATTATATTTATACCACTATACTTTCACTTACCTCTACACTATTACATTCTTGTTGATTCAGTAGCCCTAGAGTGATATAAAGGATATGGTTTTTGGGTTATGTGCCTATATAATGTTTTAGTATGTAGATTTGGTGCCCCATACCCTCGTTTTGTGCCCACTTTTATATATTGGGGAGTTTTGTTATGTGCCATTCTCTATCTGGTTTTGGGTCATCTGCACCAAGGGCCACTTTTTATTTATATTTTACTAGTGCTATGTTTATCTCACTTGCATACATGTTTATTATTGTTTTTATGGTTATGTCCACTAATTTATTTATGTGTGCTTTTGAGGCATACCTTATTTTTTCTACTGGTAAGTGTAACTGTTGATTATCATCTTATTAAAAAATTATATTTTGTGATATCCACTTGGATGGTACTTTTCTCTTTGATGGGAAGCTTGTTATATTTATGGTCCTTTTCCCTAATATTGCTAAATCCTTATTAATATGTCTTGGATTATATGGAGACAAAGTAGGTAGTATAAATAAAAAAATCTATGCATATTTCCTAACCAACATATTGCATCAACAACGATGTATTTAAAAAGAGGATGCAATATGTACCTTGTCGAGGAGCAAGTCAAGTGACTATCCTTGCACAACGATGTGATTCCTTCACAAGTTTCACACGAACAGCAGTTGATGACATTTTCCTAGTTGGCAACAATGGCTTCCATGCCTCTTTGTACTCTAGACAGACCACAAGGAACTCCACATCACACTTCCAAAATTGGTAAGAAGGAGTTTTCCTTCCATTCATCAATGTGTCAATGTAAACATCATTTCCCCTTATTGTCTCTCCCTTTCTTTGGAAGAGTACTTAGGTTCTCTCATACATTACCATAATTGTGAGAAGAGAAGTCATATTGAGAGACTTGGCCACCTCTCCTTATGTAGGAGTGTATGGGATAGGGTTCCAAAACCTAGGGGATATGATAGGATAGATCTCAAGGTCTCACAGATGTTGTGTGCATCAATTCGATCAACTTGACCATCCATACAATCAATTGGCATGCGACCAGTGGTGCAATAATTGTGGTTTTAATGTGATAATTAATGCATATCATTAATCATTTAACCTAGTCAAACTAGTCATTTCATAATTTTGTTTTGACTCAATCCAAGTGGTTGGTTTCAAAGGCAATCCAATTTGTCAACTGGACACTCTAGTTGACCGACTGGCACACCATTTAGTCGACTAGACACTCCAGTCAGCCATCTGACAACTGTTGTTTAAGACACTTTTAGTAACAAGGTTACATCTTATCAATGAGCAAACTCCTATTCCAAGTGCATCATATGTGTGTTCCCTATAGGTATCAAATTACATTAGCAGTGAAGCCTATAACCATTATGACTATACAAGTAGTGAGAGATGTCTAGAAACACATCATTGCTACCTAAGTAATTGGATAGTTGGAGAACAACTTCAACCTATATTCATGATCAGTGTTACCATGATCATATATTTCATTTATCTCGTATGTCTATATTTGAATGTGAGGAATGGAATCATCATCCTCTTAATACTCAATATATGTTTCTTGAACTAGAGAAGACTATTGAGATACATGTGAGCTCACATATCCCATATTGAATCACATGAGCATGGCCATGTGTTTCTCAATCTCATTATAAAGTGGCTAAGATATCAACTCTGGTAGGAGAGACAAATTCCATATACATTACTCACAGTTAACCACCATGTCTCACAACATACCCGAGCACCACCTTTATAGCAACCCTTACTCAAGGTGACATTGGATGGCGTCAAAGTTCATGGAATGGTATGTAATGAGTGTAGTGACTTTAGGTCTAAGAAGCACAATCACCACTACTACTATGAGAGCTAGTTCTGACTACCGTTTAATGGTTACACGTATCACTCTCAAGGTGGGTTTGTCTGGTATGTTGTTCTCCAAACAAGTACTTATATGTTTGACTCAATATCCCTTATAAAGACTAATGAGACTCTATCATCATTTGGCACTTAATCCAGTCTAATGTATTATTATCGTGTATTTGGCTTCCACAATAATATCCAACTAGGGACATAACAATAATGTATGTGCATTTATCGTATATATGATCTCATTATTCATGTCCTTAATCTGAAGACATATGTCACCAAGTAACATCATTCTTTATACATCTATCATGTTATATTATTATCTCATTATTGAACAAAACATAATAGACAAAATTGGCTTTTATTATTATCAAATAAATTACAATATGACAAATTACAATCATCATATGACTAGATATCTGGGAATACATACCGATAGACTCCCTTTTGCACTAAGAGCCACTCACCTATGAATATAATCCCATGTGATCTAACATGACCATCATTGTTGTACAATCTCTCATATGAGACAAAAATGCCAAAGTATATGCTTAGAATGTTTATGCGATCTAGGTTCCTTAGCTTGTATAATAGCTACATTATTTTCACAATACAACTCTACTACATTGCTAATGGTTGGAACCACACCAAGTTCACTAAAGAACTTCTTGATCCAAATAGCTTCCTTTTTTGCGTTCGAGTCAACAATCTACTCAGCTTCTATTATAGAATAAAAAAATTTATCTTGCTTGGAACTTTTCCAACTCATAGTTTTGTTGTTCATGCAACACACAAATCTAGATTGCTATGATTAATCATCTTTGTCAGTTTGGAAGCATGTTTCGATGTAACCCTTTACACCCAACTCTTCCTTGCCACCATAAACAAGCAAATGATCATAATTAGTTCTTCTGGAGTACTTATGGATGTTCTTTACGATAGCACAGTGACATGTGACTGATATATGCCCATCAGTCTCAAGATATCAACATCAGGATGAGTACATAACATTTCATACATGATAGATACAATTTTGGATGTATATGTCATCTTACTCATGCGTTCTTGTTCTTCATAGGAACTAGGACACTGGGTACTAGAGAGGCTAATTCCATGGGACATGGGAAAATTCCCTCTCTTTGAGTCATGCATGGTGAAGCTTTTCAGCACCTTGTCCATATATGTACTATGGATTAGGCCAAGAAGACTTCTAGATCTATCTCTATAGATCTTAATTCCTATGATATAGGATGTTATGCCAAAGTCCTTCATAGATAAGGTACTTCCCAACCAATTATTTACCATGTGAAAGGTAGGGATGTCATTCCCCATCAATAATATGTCATCTTCATACAATATGAGGAATACAACTATGCTCCCACTAACCTTCTAGTACACTAAATTCATCTTCATTTTTACTAAAGACAAAATCTTTGATTGCCACATCAAAATGAAGATTCTTGCTCCAAGATTCTTACTTCAATTCATTGATTGACCTTTGTAGCTTATAAACTTTGTTGGGTTCTTTTGGATTTATAAAACCCTCAGGTTGTGCCATGTACACATCCTTAAGAAGATTCCCTTGAATGAAAGTGGTTTTAATATCCATATACCAATTCTTATAATCATAACAAGTTGCAATGTGAAGCATGACCCTGATGGACTTAACCATGGTAATTGGTGAAAAAGTTTCATTATAGTCAACACTCTAAACTTGATTGAAACCTTTTACAACCAATCTGCCTGTATAGGTTTGTACTTCACCATCCATGTCAGTCTTCCTCTTGAAGATCTATTTACACCCTATGGTTTTATCCCTTTAGGTGGATCCACCACGGTCCATACCTTGTTGGTGTACATGGAGTCAATCTCAGATCTCATGGCCTCAAGCCATTTCTTAGACTTTGGTCCCTCAATATCTTCTAGGTAGGTTGTTGGATCATTATCTATAACCAACTAATTGTCTTCTTGAGTCACAAGAAATGCAAATCTTTCAGGACCAAGGTGTGTCCTAATATAGCTACAAGGTTCTTGTGTTACATGAGGAACTTGAAATTCCACAACAATTTGTGATTCTCCTTATTCTTTATGCACCTCTATAGGTTCAAATTTTTTTGTTGATCTCAAACCTCTTCAGGTTCTACCCTTCCTCCCACTAATTCCTTTGGAAATAAATTCCAATTCATGGAATATAGAAATCATGGAGACAAACACTTTGTTGTTAGTTGGAGAATAAAATTAGTACCTCTTGTTTTCTTTGGGATATCCAACAAATAACATTTATCTGATTGGGGTGCTAGATTTTTGCAAAACAATTTTCTCACATAAATGTCACATCCCCAAATCTTCCAAAAAAGCTACATCGAGATGTTTCCTATGCCATATCTCATATAGTGTCATTCGACCCAATTTAGATAAAACATGATTTAGTGTAAACATGGTAGTTTGTAGAGCATGCCACCAAAAGAAAATCATAAGATCAAAAAGCTCATCATTGATTGTACCATTTCTAATATGGTATGATTCCTTCTTTCTGATACACCATTATGTTGTGGTTTACCAGGTGAACTCAATGGTTGTAGAATGCCATGGTTTTGCATAAGGTCCTCAAAACTCTTATTTTAAGTATTCTCCACCTCGATCAGATTAAAGTGCCTCAATAATTTTACCAAGTTGGTTCCGTACTTCATTCATGGAATACGTGAACCATTCAAGGGATTCTGAGTTGTGCTTCATCAAGTGTGCAACATCCCATGATTTGAGTCCTTGGATAAAATGATCTTAAAAGGAATGATAGGACTACCCATATCACCAAGGTGCACCTCCTTTCCAGGGAGCCCATCACTAAAGAACTCCATAGTTAAGCATGCTCAGCTCAGAGTAGTACTAGGATGGGCTGGTCAAGAAGTTGACTCGGGCTTGCAAGTGAGTGAGGAGAAAGCATGCAGTTAAGGCTAGTGGTGGTCTGTGGGGCCAATTGTCATTCTTGAAACTCTACCAGAGCCTTGGGCAGTGGGCTCAGGCTTTACAAATGGTATAAGAGCCAATTACCTTCCAGTACGTGGGGCAGCACATGGGTTTGTGGCATGCTAGTCTTTGAGTCGTGTGGTCCTGGCATGTTGGAAATGGCTATTAGAGTTGATGGAGACACCCTTACGCTGGTAGTGTCCATGCATGTTGGAAAGGGATATATGACTTGATGGAGCAACCCTTGTGTTGGTAGCCATGATCAAGAGTTGGGTGTACTAGGATGGGTGACCAGTCTTCATTCCTGAAATTCTACTAGCGATCTAGGCAGTGGGGTCGGGCTTTACAAAGTACACAGAAATACTTATTGAGGTCATCAGTAAAAGGAATGAAGTATTGGTAACCACCTCTAGGATTCATTATAAAAGGCCCACATACTTCAATATGTATGAATCATAATAGGTCACTCGCTCTCTCACTATTTCCAGTGAAAGATACTTTTGTCATCCTACCAAACAAACAAGACTTGCATGTCAGTATTGGTTCAAAACCAAGAGAGTCTAGATAACCATCTTTGTGGAGTTTGGAAATGTGTTTCCCATTTATGTGCCCTAGACGACAATGCCAAAGGTATGTTATGTTTGAGTGCTTGTCTCTATATCGAACAGGTATGGACTGTAGGACTATAGGATATTGGGGCACTATCATAGAAGATCCCATCTCTACTAATATTAACCATTCTTTATAAGAATTTTGAATCCATTATTGTTTAAACATGATATAGATATGAAGTTTCTATTGATGGCAATTGCATAATAGAAGTTCTATAACTTTGTTAAAATACCACTTGGTAGATATAACTCATAGGCCCCAACTGCATTGGAAGAAACTCTTGCTCCATTAGCAATGCACAGTTCAACTTAACCTCACCTTTCTTTAAAGGTCTTCTTCTCTTCAAATCATACAAATTTGAGAAAAAATGAAATCCTCATCTGATACAAAAAATTAAGATGAATAAGTGGAAAAATTAATCTCAATAACATATATACCTGAAGTAGATATCACTATTTTATTTCATCTTCATCAGTTCCTTTAAATGAAAAGGGCAATTTTTTTACAATTACCCTCCTCCTAATATAGAGTGCAGAATACATGGGTTTCAAGTTAGCCTCAAAAAATTTCATGGACTTTGTTTCACCCTTCGACTCCCCTTTACTAATCACCATCATGAGTTTTATCATTCTTCACTTATTCTTTAGCATTTATCAATATGATAAGAAATTTAGACATTGGTTCAATCAAGTTATGCATGTAATTATAAATGGTAAATTTTCCATATGGTTCAAGAAATGATTTTGAAATTATACTCATGGTCAACTCTTCACCTAAAGGAAACCCAATCTCTATAGGTCTTCCATATGTCCAATCATCTTGAGCACATGAGGCCCTACTAGATCTCCCTCTGCTATTTTGCACTCAAGTAGTGCCATAGAGACATCATACCTTTTCTACTTTGCATGATTCTCGTACATGTTCTTGAGATGTATTGCCATCTCGAGAATTTCCATGCATTCATGCTGCTTCTACAACTCATAATTCATAGATCATATCATGAGGCTTTTGATGTTTTTAACATCATTGGCATTCTTCCAATACACATCCATTTTAGCCTTAGGCACAGTGGCAGTGAGTTCCCATGACACTAGTGTACTTTGGACATAGATCTTATGTTTGAGATTAAGAATGATTCTCACAGTCCTGAACAAGACATGAAAGTTGTTCCTATTCAATGTTTCCTTTTCAAGAACCAATCACATTGTGAATTTGTTTCTCATATATTTATAAAAAAGAAATTTACATGTGTCAAAACACTTTTGATTCGATTTGATAATATTGACGATATTAGTTAGGCCTAAATTAACTATTGCTTCCACTATTTTGTTTAAATTGATGGCCCTCACCAATTTTGAGGATTGTAGTGTACAATCCTCTAGTGAGTCAAGATCTAAAATACATGAAGTTATTATTCAACCAATGTTGGTATCCATAACCAATTATAAAGGTATGCAACATTTTTCAATTGCATCCAATCTAATTCTAGGATAGATGGTATGTACAACTCCTTGTCATAGTCCATAAGTATTCTTTTAGTCACTTAATCCTGCTAAGGTTGCCTAGTTAAGCCTGACCGAAAAGTCAATACGTAGAAATGCACTCTGCTTTGGTAGACCCACATAGATAACATCACACATCCATGACATAGACGATTTACAACACATTGGCATGTCCACACTTGGTCGATCAAGATTTTCATGTGTGCTTCTTATAGAAAGCAACTAAGTTTCACTATTTATTGAGGGATTTTATTTATAAATACATATAAATATCCAATCACCATATACTTGTAATATGTATCATATACATACTATATCCACAAATAAAACATGCAATCATAAATATGCAAACAATGGTTATGGACACACTTAAGAAATTATTTGGAGCCATTGTCTTCTCAGATCATATATCACATGTATCAACGTATACTGGAATAATCTTGTGTTGGAATAGGTCAGTCAATCGACATGACCTTCTAATCGATAGGTTGAACCTCTTGTCGGTCGGTTGGATTCTATCAATTGGTCGACCGGCTCCCGGCTCAAGCAGTAGGCTGGACCCATCTAGTTAGTTGGTTAGGCCTCTATTCGAATGATTGAATCCTATTGTCCTCTAGTCGATCGACTCGATTTCTAATCAATTGACTTGTCTGGTCAGAATGCCTTCTTCTTACCAACATGGAAAATAATGTTGATCCTATCTATATATTACATTGTGTAATGAGAATACCTCAAGCTACGATCGATGGGAGCATAGGGGGTTAAGAACTAATTACATTTTGAGAAGAAAGAGAAAGGCTTGTATGAAAATCAAATTTATTAAGAAGAAAAAAAACCATCCAACCACATAAGAATCCAAGGGATATTGACAAAAAGGTCCATAACCACACATCCATCCATCATAAAAACCATTTTAGGGAGATGAGCATGAGTTTCATATATATCATATCATATACATAGGATCTACAAGACATTCCCTAAAGTATGTGATATTTAATTGGGTATGCACATTAACCATTTAAATGTTCACTTTACATGCAACAAAATAAATTGTAAAAGTAAATATGGTCACATTAACTTAAATTCCAATACATTGTAAGTTGATGTGCCTCTGATATCACTCAAGGATTATTTGGAGATAGAGTATGCAACAAAAACAAATATTTCTGTCCATATTTCCTAACAAGCAGATCACATCAACAATGGTGTATCATGGAAGAGGGTGCAAGATGTACCTTGTCCTAGAGAAAGTCCAATGACTATCCTTGCATGGTGATGTGCTCCCTTCACAAGTAGAACATGGATGGTGGTTGACGACGCCCTCCTAACATGGAAACAATTCCTACAACGCCTCTATATAGTTTACGCAGACAACCAAGAACTCCATGTCGCACTTCTAGAGCTGACGGGAAGGAGATTTCCTTCCTCGTCAATGTGTCGGCGTTGACTTCCTTTCCCCTTGTTGTCTCTCCCTTTCTTGGAAAGACTACTTAGGCTATCTCTCACATTACCAGAACTATGAGAAGAGAATTCCTATTTAGAGCCTTGGCCAATGTTCCTTATATAGGAGTGTATGGGCTAGGGTTTTCAAAACCTAGCGGATATGAAAGGCCATATTACATGGTCTTATGGCTACTGTGTGTGTCCACTCAGTTGATTAGACCATCCAGTCAATCGATCGTCATGTGGTCAGTGACACAATAACATTGGTTTTAATTTGATGATTATTGCATGTCATTACTCATAACATTAATCATTTAACCCGGTCAAATTGGTTGGTTCTCATCTTTATTTTGACCTAGCCCAACTGTCAGTTTTAAAGGTAATCGAATCGGTTGAATGGAGACTCTAGTCGGTCGAACAAATCGTGTTATTTATATTGATTACCTAAACACTTTCAGTAATCAAGTTAAATCTTATCCATGACTAAACTCATATTCCATGTGCTACCTCTGTGTGTGACCTTGTAGGTCCAAAAATATGTTGGCAATGAATCCACAACCATTATGACTACATAAGAAATAAGTGGTGTCTAGCAACACATCATTTCTACCCAAGTAATTTAAAACTTCTAGAACAACTTAAACCTACATTCGTGATCAATGTTACTGTGATTGTATAGTTCCTTTGTCTTAGATATCCAAATTGAGTGTGAGGCATGGAATCTTGATCCTCTTAATATTCAATCTATTTTTCTTGTACTAGAGAAGAATGTTGGGATATATGTGTGATCACATATCACATATTGACTCACATGGGCATGGTCATGCATTTCTCTGTCTTGCTTACCAAGTGCCTCGGATATTAACTCTAGTAGGAGGGGAAAATCTTATCTACATCACTCACAGTCAATCCACATGTGTCACAATAAGACAAACACCACCTTTATGGCAACCCTTATTGAAGGTCAGGTAGAATGGTGTCAAAGTTCATTGAACGACATGTGATGAGTATAATGACTTCAGGTCAAAGAACCACAATCACCACTATCACTTTGAGATCTTATTCTAACAACCATTTAATGGTTCCATTTATCACTCTCAAGGTGGGTCTGTTCAATATACTATTCTCCAAAAGCTCTTGTGTTTGACTTGATATCCAATATCATGACTAATGAGACTCTATAATAAGTCAATACATAATCTACCCTTATGTATTATTGTCGTCCATTTTGCTTCCACAATATTATCCAACCAGAGACATAATAGGAATATATTTACTCTTATCATACATATGATCTCAATCTTTAGGTCCTTCACTTGAAGATATATGTCTTCATGTAACATCATTATCTAGACTTCTAGCATGTTATATCACTATCACATAGTTGAACAAAACATAATACACATAATTTCCTTTTATTTTTTAAAAAAAAATTACATTATGCCACATTATGATCATCATATAGTTGGCTTTTGGGCATACATACCAACAATATGCTTATACTAGAATTTTATGCTAAAAACGTATACTTTATCTTCTCTTGTGAGGTATTCTTCCAATCCCTTAGGTGAATGATATGGTAGACATGATAGGATGAACTAGATTTGGGTTAGTGGTGTTTACTATTGGGAGATAGACTAAAAATGTCTTGGATATCCGTTTTCTTAGAACATGAAGTTATTTCCTTCATATGAGTCCTTAGTGGGATAAATATATTCTTGTAATTTGAAAATAGTCATTATATTTATTTTCTCTACTATAGTTTAGTCTTTATGGTATCCATTTTCTAAAGATAAAGTATTAGTTATTCATCTGTTGCAAGAAACATGAACGCATTTCTCATGGACTTGATTATTATTCTCTTTGAATGATATATTAGCCAAGCATTTATATTGACTTGGTTGCTACTTGTTCATTACCCACTTCATTGCAAATAAATTACATGTTTTCTTTGGATGATGACTCTTATTTGGTTTAGTAGGTAGTGGATCCCCTGTCGGGTCCCACTCCTTAGAAGATGGTATCCGAGCAATGGCGCTTGGAATCTAACTATTTCAATTTCATCTCCATTTGTTTTATCATCATTTGAGCCATATCACCATACCACAATTGTACAATACTAAGATGGATTACTGGTATGAATCACTACAACTATCAGACACCTTTAAACCATGGATTACTATCAGTGCTAGTTTACTTCTCATAGTGCAAATCTCATGATCTTGTTTTATAGAGATGCTAGTATTCAAGGTCAAATCACTAGTGACATCCCTTGAATTACTACAACTCTAAAAAATCTAGCGTTTGGTCCTTATTAGTAGCATGACGTTATTGTGATGTGACTTTGCTCCCTTAATTTGAAATTCAAACTTTGGTTCTCACAAGTTTTACTAAAGTCTTCTTTATCTTATTGATTGAATTTCCTTTCTCTTACTTGTCCATTCAGATAGATTACATTCTCAATTACCATGATAGGGTTTCATCATCATATTGTGTGTCATTATTACATTGACTAGATGTCTCTACCACGGTGGTTATGCATCATATATGATTCATTTTCTTATCACTTCATTCCCACATTTCTCTCATTAAGGAAGATATGAAAGAGAAAATGATTTTGAGACTTAGAATTCTTATCTTCAAACATTCAATAATACATTTCTCATATGTAGGTTTAATTAATTATCAACAAGGATACTTGAATAATCAACACTTTCTTGAATCTCACAACCTCTTTCTTTTATAATCTATATTACTCCATTATGTTTCAAACCCTTCTTTACTTACCATAATCCCCTTATCATATACTACTATTCCACATGTCATCTTTAACTTCTAGTTTTCTCTTATGATCATGTTGCTTCTTTTGTGTGTATGATCATGTATATCATGTTGCATAAATTTCCTTTTATCCTTCTACTAATGTGAAGTTGAAATTCTAAATTAGTAATCTCTCTACAAGTATCACCTCATGTTTAATACATTACATATCCTTCATTTTAAATCAAACAGCTCATGCATGGTGAAACATAGTTTCTCTTTCAATCAATTTTTTTTCTTGAATATAGTTTACCTTTGTATGTCTTATTCATTTGTTTAGCTACACTTTTGTTCTTCTTTAAGAAACTAGTTTGTTGTTCTATCGAGACATAGAATCCAAAGGCAGTAAGGATGAATGTATTCAACTTATTAATAAAGGTATACATTCCATGCTCTCAATTATATCATAACCCTCATTCCTTAATCAAGATCATTATTTCCAACATTTCACTTTGTTTCAACTAAGTTTCTTATCCTAGTTTTATGATTTACATGCTCATCTAGTTCTCTTCACTTTAACTCTTCTGAAGACTCTTCACTTCTATTTACTTATTGTATACTTAACTCTTTTCTTCTATTTCCCCTTTGCTTTGGAGTACATAAAAACATTGTACTCGGTTATATAATCCATTCCTCATGATTGATTCTTACTATCTTGGCCCCTTACATACTTTTCTCATATCTTTTCCATATTTCATATTTAGAGATCATATAATACTAATAATTAAACTTAATCGGAACCTTATGTTGTGTTCCTTTATTCCCAATTAAGGGTTTCTCATATGAGGCCCCAAAGTTGGATCTCAGATATCAGTTCCAACTAATTCTTAGTTATCCCAGTCTTTCCCTTATACTTCAAAATCTTAGAGTATATATATTCATACTAGAATTTGGATCTAATCTATCCAGAATTTACACTTGTTATGTTACTAATAGGAGTCATTACATCCTAGAAATGCATCCTGCCAATCGGACTAGGTGGAACTTGCAGTCCTGAAGCCAAGAGCTACTCACGATTACTCAACTCCTATTCATCTCAAATGTGTGGAAGAAAACTTATCCAATTAGGAAAGCTCATTCAAAGATCATTTCTGGTCTACTTGATACAAAGAATGTAATCAATAAATGCTACAACTTCATAACCCTCAAATCTTTGTACAACAAATCTTAAAGACCCATATATATTTCAAAATACTGAATATCTGAATTTAAACATATAAGAGATTTTCTATTCATCTCCAATAAAACAATAATATGAAATGAAATTTCTATCTCATTTTATATTTATGCTCTTAATTCATGTGACTTATCTTGTTTCTAACCATAATATTTCTAGGGTTCCTCTCTAGACCATCCTTCCACTGTATACCTAGCCAGGTATACATGAAAGAATAGATATAATATCTTGATACTGGTTGATCCAAGTATTCAGATACCGGGCTAGGATATCCAAATACTCAAATCCCCAATGCAACATCATAACATCACCTATCTGCCACACTTATGACTCTAACTTACTTACTTAATGGTCCCTGACAACTCTGCCTAAGCTCTGATACCAAGTTGTTACACCCCAATCTCACAATTACCATTAATCATGAGATTAGGGAATAAATTAAGGATTTATCGTAACACAAAGATCACCGTTAACTTTTTCCTCTTTTTCAAACTCTTTGTTTCCTCGCATTGAACCACATAAACTAACTTTACAAGGGAATTTAAACATTGATTTCTCTAATCTGATTTCAACAGTAAAAATGCATGTATGAACATTCATTATGTTTCGCATACTTTTAAGCACATAAGACTTGTTGATTTGCATATATTGCTAAAAGAGGAATAATGTTATACATCATCATTTACAACTCTCTCTTATTTCGTTACAAGGACCTAGAGTGACAAGGACCGACTAAACTTAACTATACTTAGACTTAACTCTTGTGGCAGATCTACTCTGATGCAATGATATCTTCCATCCCCACAGTTTCCCTAAAAATTTTGAGTAGAGGGGTGAGCCTACTCACTCAGTGAATTAGTAAAACAATAATGCAGTCTAAAGTAATGAATCAGACATTTATCATTCTTGGATAATTGAAATAAAAGAAGATATTAATTTCAAATTAAAAGACTAGATATTCAAAAACTTACTAATAACATTGAAGCCTACATCATTAGAAATAAATAAGTATGGAAATATAATCCTCATTATATTCAATATTACCTTTAAAGAACAATTGTTGTGAAACTAAAATCAAATCTTTCTTAACTCTTCATACTTATAAGAAACTCTTTAAAACTTATATTATCATATTTTAGCTTATGCCCTAATCATATGTAGTGTACTCTACATATGAAGAATCGTAACGAAATATGATCTCACCGTACAAGACTTAGCTGACATACCCAAGAATGTTAAGCCTGACTACATCGCTAGTCTACAAAAGGAAAATGGCTCTCTGGCCTCGGCACACCTATTATGCCATAAAAACTGGAGTCCTCCCCTAACCTGAGCACACAGGAGGAGAGTCAAGCCACCTATTGGCTTTATTATACTCTAGTACCACCAGGATCTTTAGTTGATGTTGGACACTACATTTTATATTTTAAGGAGACTTCCACTAGGGCTTCGTCCCCCGTAAAACCTATTAGTACGTTCTGACCCCTGTATACTGGACACTACTAGGGTTAGGTCGTTTCATCCCTACGGTGCAAACCTCTCATAGGGAATCTATAGTGTTCAGGGCTTTTAAGTCTATTATTACTGTAACTTTGATTATATCTTTCTCTTAGATTGATCTCTTTTAACGTTATATATTAATGACTGCTCAGACTACTGAATTGAAATCACTGATGATACTGAACTGAATGCTCAACATATTGTTTGCCACTTTCTTAGGGTTTCTCCTTACTCATGCACATATAGCACTTCTCATGTATTCAAACATATATCATGTCTACCAACATAAATATTCTCATTCAACAGTTCTCACATTTATTCATGGCATTGATAACATACCTATCTAGGGCATGTCATATCTCTCCACTTGCAATAGCATAACAACATATGCATTTCATGACAAATATTTGAGTTAGAAAATCTGAATCTCATAAACAAAGCATATATGCATATAAGATAATATTCAGATAAAATCCCACAATATCATATGAATCATTTCAATCAGCCATTTACTACTAAATTAGATATGTATACTTGTAAAAGCATACTAGATTGGGTTTCCATCCTTGATTACTTGCTATTCACATGATATGTATTGTGAAAATCAAAAAATCTATTTGTCCATATATAAAATCAAAGAGATCAAACATGTAGAATTATATGCACTAGGAACATAAGTAAGATCATATAAGTATAAATTTGAATTTCAGTTATAATGTTGTTCGAGCACCCGAATAACTTAAATTTTAGATCTTCAGAAGATTCTCAATAAACTTCTTAATTCTGTAGTATTCAAGATACATGGATATCTATATCCATGTCATCATATAAACATTTCCAGATCACAGTTGGAACATGAATTGAAGTATTCTACAAACTGAATTCAAGAGTAGTTCTTTTCATTTATTGTCATCTAGGGAGAAATCGAGAATATAAATTAAAACCATCTAATTGAGTACAATTGATTGAAATATTCTTTTACCCACTCACCCTTAGATGTAAAACAGCTTAAAAACGTAGCTCATCCATGAAAATCTCAATCTCATATCAAATCCCTAGCAATTCACCAGATTTTTCTTCCTTTCAACTCAGAACCCTAGAAATGAGGAATTGTGAAAAAAGAGTGAGAGAAGGGGCAGTTTTGATACCATTTTGGATGAAATTAGAGGAGGGAAGTAATCTTGACATGTGAGAGAAGATTCACCATTAAACTATATCCAAAGAGGCTAAACTTACATGATTCCATCATTCCTCAGACCGCAAAACATTAGGTCAACATCTCCATCACTTTCTCCTCTCAAACCCTAACTCTCCCTATCTCTCTCTCTAGGATTTTGTTTCTCTAGACTGAATCACGAATTATGAGAGATCCTTGTGTGTTAGGTTGACCATATAGAGCAATTGAGCTTCTTGGGTCAATTGCACATTGACCCCTCACTATACTTTCTCTTATTTCAGCAGAATTTTTTGTCATAAAAATATTATTGTAATTCGTCTACTGATAAGGTCTAAACGCAACCAAAAAATATGAAAATTTAACATGTTGTTCAAGATTTAGTTTTAGATCTCAAGTTAAAATTTTAGATCATTTGGAGTTTCCAATAAATAAATAAAAATAAAACACTACACTTCTGAAAAGCACTCTGTCAGCATTTTGGTCGAAGTATAGTTTGACCGAGAACCATATTCAAAGAACACTCAAATATTCTGAAATTTTTCTCCAAGATGCATGATTGAGTTTTCCATATAAATTCCAAAATTCAATTAAATAAAAAATTTGAAGAAAATATGAAAAATCATTTACCACACTACTATCCTGATTAAATTCCATATTCATGTACTATCAAAACCCTAATTTTTGCCGATTAGGGTTTACATTTCTCAAACCCTAATTCATCAAACTAAAATCATAGTTACAGTTTCTTCTTAGGTTTGAAACATCACAATTGATCTACTATCATTAATCAAGTCTAAAGAATGTTCAATCTAATCAAGCATGCAATCATTCAGGTAAACCCTAGTTTACCAATTAAGCACAAATGTGGTCATTACAATTCTCACACCCTTAAAAAGTTTCATCCCAGAAACATAAATATGCAAACAAAGTATATTCAAAGCTTATTTTAAGCTTCTGAAATATTACATGTCATTATATTCTTGTATTTTATACTTGAATGTAGTTTTCAATGTTAAGTCCTTTATTTCTTTTCTAATCACATGTTAAAACAGTTCTCAATGATAACAAACAAATTCTCTATGCCACAATCAATCATAGCAGAGAGAGAGAAACAAACATTTCAATATATATTTTTTATACTCTTGAGGTGTTACCTCAACATTGATAATCTGATCCAACTATCTCAATTCATACGGCTCAATATGTACTATTGTTATGTATTACCTCTAAGTCACAAAAGAGAGTTCACCATGTTGTTTTGAATTTTACTATTGTGCTACTCAAATAGCAAAATAGTGTTGAGTTGGAAGACTATATTCAACAATAATTGTACAATACTACTCACACCATCCCCATTGCATCATGAATGCATAGGTGAAGCATTACCATCACATTCCATATTATTCTCAAGTATGAACCCACACATAATTCAAGGTGTAACCATCAGTTTATAGCATACTAGGGTTTCAACAACAGTAACAGAGTACTCCATGATTGTATTAGTCATTCAAAGACTATTCATACCCAATTACCATCACTTAGTTATATTAAATCTAGGTATAACAAGCTATACCTCATTAGGGTTAGATATCAATACAATATGGTTATCATCCCTTCTATTCATATGAGTGAATAGGTAAGACTACCTTATTCAAGGTAACCCTCCATTTGTTTTATCATCATTTGACCCATATCACCATACCACAATTGTACAATACTAAGATGGATTACTGGTATGAATGACTACAACTATCATACACCTTTAATTAACATATTGCTTGCACATGTACACTGAAATCATACATAGAACCAATTTACATACCTTAATATACCTTCAACAAATTACACTTCTAAAAAAAATTCACATATTACTGAAAGCCATTGTTTACTCTTATCTCCTCATTCATTACTACTTACTTCTTGTTACTTATCCTTCTCATTTTGACCATATAGAATAAACATCCCTAAAATTGAAACATACAAGGTAAGAATAGATTATTCATCATTCTTGATATCACTGCAAGAATTTGTTTTAGATTGCACTTTGCTCATGCTACACTTCTCCATTTGTTCAAATCACACTTCTTATATTTCAAATCTATTTCTTATCCTTTGCTCTGAATGATTTTCATATTGTTTATCTACCTTTCAGATTAGCTATCTTTAAACTCTGGATTACTATCAGTGCTAGTTTACTTCTCATAGTGCAAATCTCATGATCTTGTTTTATAGAGATGCTAGTATTCAAGGTAAAATCACTAGTGACATCCCTTGAACTACTACAACTCTAAACATTCTAGGGTTTGGTCCTCATCAGTAGCATGATGTTATTATGATGTGACTTTGCTCCCTTAATTTGAAATTCAAACTTTGGTTCTCACAAGTTTTACTAAAGTCTTCTTTATCTTATCGATTGAATTTCCTTTCTATTACTTGGCCATTCAGATAGATTACATTCTCAATTACCCTGCTAGGGTTTCATTATCATATTGTGTGTCATTATTACATTCACTAGATGTCACTACCACGGTGGTTATGCATCATATATGATTCATTTTCTTATCACTTCATTTCCACATTGCTCTCATTAAGGAAGATATGAAAGAGAAGATGATTTTGAGACTTAGAATTCTTATCTTCAAACATTCAATAATACATTTCTCATATGTAGGTTTAATTAATTATCAATAAGGATACTTGACTAATTAGCACTTTCTTAAATCTCGCAACCTCTTTCTTTTATAATATATATTACTCCATTATTTTTCAAACCCTTATTTACTTTCCATAATCCCCTTACCATATACTACTATTCCACATGTCATCTTTAACTTATAATTTTCTCTTATGATCATGTTTCTTCTTTTATGTGTATGATCATGTATACCATGTTGCATATATTTCCTTCTATCCTTCTACTAATGTGAAGTTGAAATTCTAAATCAATAATCTCTCTACTAGTATCACCTCATTTTTAATACATTACATATCCTTAATTTTAAATCAAATGGCTCATGCATGGTGAAACATAGTTTCTCTTTCAATCAATTTTTTTTCTTGAATATAGTTTACCTTTGTATGTCTTATTCATTTGTTTAGCTACACTTTTGTTCTTCTTTAAGAAACTAGTTTGTTGTTCTATAGAGACTTAGAATCCAAAGGTAGTAAGGATGAATGTATTAAACTTATTAATAAAGGTATACATTCCATGCTCTCAATTATATCATAACACTCATTCCTAAATCAAGCTCATTATTTCCAACATTTCACTTTGTTTCAACTAAGTTTCTTATCCTAGTTTTATGATTTACATGCTCATCTAGTTCTCTTCACTTTAACTCTTCTGAAAACTCTTCACTTCTATGTACTTATTCTATGCTTAACTCTTTTCTTCTATTTTCCCTTTTCTTTGGAGTACATAAAAACATTGTACTCAGTTATATGATCCATTCCTCATGATTGATTCTTACTATCTTGGCCCCTTGTATACTATTCTGATACCTTTTCCATATTTCATATTCAGAGTTCATATAATACTAATAATTAAACTTAATCTGAACCTTATGTCATGTTCCTTTATTCCCAATTAAGGGTTTCTCGTATGAGGCCCCAAAGTTCGATCACAGATATGAGTTCCAACTAATTCTTAGTTATCCCAGTCTTTCCCTTATACTTCAAAATCATAGAATATATACATTCATACTAGAATTTGGATCTAATGTATCCAGAATTTACTCTTGTTATGTTACTAATAGGAGCTATTAGATCCCAGTAATGCATACTGCCAGCCGGACCAGGCCGAACCTGTAGTCCTGAAGCCAAGAGCTACTCAGGATTACTCAACTCCTATTCATCTCAAATGTGTGGAAGAAAACTTATCCACTTAGGAAATCTCATTCAAAAATCATTCTAGTCTAAATGATACAAAGAATGTAATCAATAAATGCTACAACGGCATAGGGTACAACAAATCTTAAAGACCCATATATATTTCAAAATATTGAATATATGAATCCAAACATATAAGAGATTTTCTATTCATCTCCAATAACACAACAATATGAAATGAAAGTTCTACCTCATTTTATATTTATGATCTTAATTCATGTTACTTATCTTGTTTCTAACCTTAATATTTCTAGGGTTCCTCTCTAGACCATCCAACCAATGTATACCTAGCTAGGGTATACATGAAAGAATAGACAGAGTAGCTTGATACTGGTTGATCTAAGTACTCAGATACTGGGATAGGATATCCAAATACTCAAATCCCCAGAGCTAACATCATAACATCTCCTATCTTCCGCACTTATGACTCTAAATTGCTAACTTAATGGTCCCTGACAACTCAACCTAAGCTCTGATACCAAGTTGTTACACCCCGATCTCACAATTACCATTAATCATGAGATTAGGGCATAAATTGAGGATTTATCGTAATACAAAGATCACCCTTAACTTTTTCCTCTTTTTCAAACTCATTGTTTCCTCGCATTGGACCACATAAACCATCTTTACAAGGGAATCTAAACATTGATTTCTCTAATCTGATTTCAACAGTAAAAATGCATGTATTGCTAAAAGAGGAATAATGTTATACATCATCATTTACAACTCTCTCTTATTTCTTTACAAGGACCTAGAGTGACAAGGACTAACTGAACTTAACTATACTCAAACTTAACTCTTGTGGTAGATCTACTCTGATGCAATGATATCTTCAATCCCCACAGTTTCCCTAAAAATTTTGAGTAGAGGGGTGAGCCTACTCGCTCAGTGAATGAGTAAAACAATAAAGCAGTCTAAAGTACTGAATCGGTCATTTATCACTCTTGGATAATTGAAATAAAACAATATATTAATTTAAAATTAAAAGACTAGATATTCAAAAACTTACTAATAACATTGAAGCCTACATCATTAGAAATAAACAAGTATGGAAATATAATCCTCACTATATTCAATATAACATTTAAAGAACAACTGTTGTGAAACTGAAATCAAATCTTTCTTAACTCTTCTTACTTATAAGAAACTCTTTAAAACTTATATTATCATATATTAGCTTATGCCCTGATCATATGCAGTGTACTCTACATATGAAGAATCATAAAAAAATACGATCTCACCATACAAGACTTATATGACACACATGGGAATGCTAAGCCTGACTACATCGCTGGTCTGCAACAGGACAATGGCTCTCTAGCCTCGACACACCTATTATGTCAAAAAAACTGGACTCCTCCTCTAACCTGAGCACACAAGCAGAGAGTCCAGCTATCTATTGGATTTACTGTACTCTAGTGCCATCATGATCTTTGG
Organism: Alisma plantago-aquatica; assembly: GCA_963693085.1. Classification (NCBI taxonomy): domain Eukaryota; kingdom Viridiplantae; phylum Streptophyta; class Magnoliopsida; order Alismatales; family Alismataceae; genus Alisma; species Alisma plantago-aquatica. The sequence continues at coordinate 191,348,931 of OY856414.1, forward strand.
TTGATGTTGGACACTACATTTTGTATTTTAAGGAGACTTCGACTAGGGCTTCGTCCCCCATACCACATGTTAGTACGTTCCGACCGTCGTATATTGGACACTTCCAGGGTTAGGTCATTTCATCCCTACGGCGCATACCTCTCATAGGGAATCTATGGTGTTCAGGGTTGTTAAGTCTATAAATACTGTAACTTTGATTATATCTTTCTCTTAGACTGATCTCTTTTAACTATGTATATTAATGACTACTTGGACTATTGAATTGAAATCACTGAAGATACTGAACTGAATGCTCAACATATTGTTTACCCCTTTCTTAGGGTTTCTCCTTACTCATGCACATATATCAATTCTCATGTATTCAAACATATATCATGTCTACCAACATAAGTATTCTCATTCAACGTTTCTCACATTTATGCATGGCATCGATAACATACCTATCTAGGGCATTTCATATCTCTCCACTTGCAATAGCATAACAACATATGCATTTCATGATAAGTATTTGAGTTAGAAAATATGAATCTCATAAACAAAGCATATATGCATATAACATAATATTCAAATAAAATTCCACAATATCGCATGAATCATTTCAATCATCCATTTACTACTAAATTATATATGTATACTTGTAAAAGCATACTAGATTGGATTTTCATCCTTGATTACTTTCTATTCACAGGATATGTATTGTGAAAATCAAAAACTCTATTTTTCCATATATCAAATCAAAGAGATCAAACATGTAGAATTATATGCACTAGGAACATAAGTAAGATCATATAAGCATAAATCCAAATTTCTGCTATAATGTTGTTCAAGCACCCGAATAACTTGAAAATTCAGATCTTCAGAAGATTCTCAATAAACTTCTTCATTATGTAGTATTCAAGATGCATGGATATCTATATCCATGTCGTCCTATAAATGTTTTCAGATGACAGTTGGAACATGAATTGAAATATTCTATAAACCGAATTCAAGAGCAGTTCTTTTCAATTATTGTCATCTAGTGTGAAATCAAGAATATAAATTAAAACCATCTAATTGAGTACAATTGAGTGAAATTTTTATTTACCCACTCACCCTAAGCTATAAAACAGCTTAAAAATGCAGCTCATCCCTAAAAATCTCGATCTCATATCAAATCCCTAGCAATTCACTCGATTCTTCTTCCTTTCAACTCAGAAACCCTAGTAGTGAGGAAGTATGAAGAAAGAGTGAGAGAAGGGGTAGTTTTGATACCATTTTTGATGAAATTAGAGGAGGGACGGAATCTTGACATGTGAGAGAAGATTCACCATGAAACCATATCCAAAGAGACTAAACTTATATGTTTTCACCATTCCTCGGACCGCAAAACCCGAGGTCAGCATCACCATCACTTTCTCCTCTCAAACCCTAACTCTTCATCTCTCTCTAGGATTTCATTTCTCTTGATTGAATCACGAATTATGAGATCTCCTTGTATGTTAGGTTGACCATATAGAGAAATTGAGCTTCTTGGGTAAATTGCACATTGACCCCTCACGATACTTTCTCTTATTTGAGCTGAATTTTCTGTCATACAAATATTACTGTAATTCGTCTACTGATAAGGTCTAAACGCATCCAAAAATTATGAAAATTTTAAATGTTGTTTATGATTGAGTTTCATATCTCCATTTAAAATTTCATATTATTTGGGGTTACAAATAAATAACTAAAAATAAAATACTTCACTATTGAAAAGCACTCTGTCAGCATTTTGGTCGAAGTATAGTTTGATCAAGAACCACATTCAAAGAACACTCAAATATTCTGAAATTTTTCTCAAATATGCATGATTACGTTATCTATATTATATTCAAAATTCAATGAAATAATTTTTTTGTAGAAAATATGAAAAATCATTTACCACACTTCTATCCTGATCAAATTTCATATTCATGTAATATCAAAACCCTAATTTTTGCCGATTAGAGTTTACATTTCTCAAACCCTAATTCTTCAATCTAAAATCATAGTTAGAGTTTCTTCTTAGGTTTGAAATATCACAATTGAACTACTATCATTAATCAAGTCTAAATGATTTTCAATGTAATCAAGCATGTAATCATTCTGGTAAACCCTAGTTTACCAATTAAGCACAAATGTGGTCATTACACTAATACACACAAAATGACTGAGATATGTCCAGTGAGGGATATAATTTTATTATTACATGAAATGGAATCATATTTCTAGCTTTCATGAAAACAAATATGAATAATGTGCCTTTATATAAGTTAGCACTGATATTGTTGGATGTGATGAGTAATTCATTAAAATAATATAAGTCATGCATAATAATATAAGAAAATCAAGAATATAGCAATATGAAGTCAATAGGAATCGAATTTATGATTATTAATAAAAAATGTAATAATATATTTGAAGATAAATAACCTAAACCCTATTTGTGTTATAACTCATAAAAGGAAACTTAAAAACCCAAATCTAATAGCAAAATTGAATTCCTTGGGTCCAATTAGTTTGGGTGCGAAGTTTAATATCTAATTAGTAATCATATCCATCCTAATCTAAAAAGAAAAAGAAAATACCAAACTATATATGGTTGCTTAATCATAATCAGATTGTCTTTATTTGATTTGAATTTATAATCATATGTCACGCTTGTTTCTTTATCCGGGTCAGACTCCAGGTTTGCATCCTGCACCTTCTTCTCATATGCTTCTTTCCTTCTTTAGGACTGTACGGATGCTGAAATTTCCTTTCTTCCTTTGATTCTTTCTCTCCACTCTCCACTCTCCACCTACCTTCCTCCTTTTACTCCATTTCCCTTTCCCTCGTGATCGTTACCTCTTTTCACACCCAAAGAACTTATAAATCCTAGGTTCCTATGGCTTTCATGCCATTGTTGCATCATAATGCCCTCTTCCCCTATTACTCCCTTGTTCTCCTTTTACTATTACAGAATGGGGATACAATATCGGTTGTTTTTTCAAGAAAATGACTATATTATCTTTAGCTTTGGTTCTATGTAAACAACTGTCATGATTTGAACAACTGAGAAAATATGGGCTGCACTTTTTTTGTCATCAGTCACTTCTTAAAACAACTGATGCTACGTATCACCCGCAAAAATAAATTTCACATAATTTTTTTAGCATTTCATTTGGATCCAAAAACCCTATATCATCAGTTCTTTTCTATAAAATGATCGGATAAAGAAGTACATGCACCATCTGCCCCACAAGAATCAATTGGGGTTTCTTCTGTAGAGTGTGACTAGAAAGATGTTCGTGTCATGTGTCCCGTGATAATTTTCCCACCCCACCTGAAGTTTATTGTCGATTTTTCTAACCACAACCATCGACGTGGGTATCTCTGGGGTGCGAGTTTAGGCATCAATTTTTCATAGACAACTGATAATAAAGTTTGGTTTTAGCCAATTGTCATTTATGTAAAATTGACAACTTAAACCTTAGAACGTCGGTTTCTTAAATAACTGACAATATAGGTCTTACTTAACCCCATGATAAACTCTTTACCACTTCTTTCACCTACCTATTTTTCTCTAAATTGGGTGCTCTGTCTATTCAACTCTGCCATTTCTATGGCCTCTGATGTTGCTCCAACCGCTCCTCCACCACTGTTGGCCCCTAGCATTGCTCCAAACACCTTTGCCGCTACTGACGATTATGCTCTAGCTTCCACCTCCATAGTTGCCAGCAACTGTTATAGATTCATCCTCTGTCGGTGATGCATTCCTCCTCCTCTACCTCAGTCGACCGACCTCCTCTTCCTTCTCTACCATCACAGGTTTCCTCTCCCCCTTCTTCTTCTCTTCCTTGCTCCTCTGTCTCCATGATGTCATCTTTGTTCCCCCTTTCCTCCTTCCTCCTCTCCTCTCCTTCCCCTGTCCTCATATGATTTCTTCTCATATTTGAGAAGAAATTATACTAGGGCAGGGGAAGGATATGAGAGGACAATGAGGAGAGGGGGAAGGGAGATGGAGACAATTAGGTACCCTATTTTGATGAAATTAATAAAAGTCATAGTGAAACATGATGAAAATTAATTATATTGTGATGAATGGTATGATTGTGATGAAAATGCATATATGTAACTATGTATTTATTGATGATTCATTTTATATTATGCAATCAAATCGGTATCTTTGTGATGTTTGTAACACCTAACTTCAATTGGATCGCATCCATGTTGTAATGATTATGCTTGCATAAAAAATGAATATAAATTAACTTTAATTGACAGTGTCAATGTTTATGTTGACCATCTTGCTTGAATCATATTATTTCCCATTTTTATGTAGATATCCTAAAAATTTGGTCCTTGATTCAAGTATGATGTGTCACACTAAGTCTAAATGAATTCATGTTGTATGATGTAACATGGTAATGGACATGCATGACCTATTTTGAGATATTGAAACTAATATGTAAATAAACCCTAATTTGTGAATAAACCTTAATATTTAAATAGTAATCTATAAATGTAATCTGTAAACCCATTCAAAGCCCTAATATCTAAATCATGTCGATGGCCTAAAACCTTCCTGAGATTACTCATTAGGATTAAACCTTGGATAATCCCCGATTTGGGACTGTTCTTGTGAACTTCATCTCACTTAGGATGTAAGTGTATAATGTGTGTTCGATTTCAATAAGTTTCAAAAACAATTCCTCTTTGTTCTCTGGTTACATATGAAGGTGGGTGTTTTCCCATCTACATCGGTTCACTTGTAGAACTATAGGGAAATGTTACCAAAATTTATTGAAATTGAACACACATTATACACTTACTAGTGAGATGAAGTGCTCAAGAATGGGATAGCTGGTACACATTCATGAATGTGAATACTACTAGATGATTAGGGATCACTTATTCAAATATATTTTTTCCTAAAATTAACTTACTAGCTTGAACCTAATGAGCTACTCGTATCCCATTTGATCATATAGAAATGGAACAATCATGGATGTCTAAACTAAATTGTTGTACTCTGGAGTTTATTAATGGTCTTGATGAGTAAGAAAGATTTGTAGAGGAACATAAAAAACAACCTGGAGATAGGTTTTATTGCCCCTGTAGGAATTGTAGCAACAACCTGAAAGTTGACATTATTGACACGATCAAAGATCATGTCATGTGTAATGGGATTTTATAGAGTTATATTGAATGGTACTTCATGAAGATATTCCTAGTATTATATTAATAGATGTTGGTAGTGGTATTTATGTCTAAGAAGAAATGGTTGACGATGTTGATGAGAACGAACCAATTCCAACAGACATGGTTGACGCGATACTAGATAGTTGTGGGGTGAATGTTACACACCCACCTCCCTTATTTAGAAACATTGTGCTTGATGCTGAGAAATTGTAATGCTTAAGTTACACTAAGTTTACGAAGTTGAGCACTGTGTTAGGATTATATACTGTGAAGGCTAACAATAGATGGAGTGATAAAAGCTTCACTTTTCTATTGTCTTTGTTGAAAGAAATTCTCCCTGAAGGCAAAGAGAGCTTCCAATCTCAACATACAAACTGAAAAAGATGTCGTTCTCAATGGAAATGGAAGCTAAGAAGATACATGCATGCCTGAATGATTGTGTGTTGTTTCAAAAGGACTATATTGATCTGAAAAAATTTCCAGAATGTGAAGAGTCTAGGTACAAAAAGGTCGATATTTTGTAAGACCAAAATAGAATCTCCAGTCAAGGTGATGAGGTATCTGTCTATAATACCTCAGTTTTAATGCTTGTTTGATAATGTCATAGACTGACAAAATTTATCTTGGCAGGTCAAGGTAAAGAAAAACAATGATGGTATGCTACAACATGTGTCTAATTACCTGAAATAGAAAATATTGATTTATTGTATCTTGAATTTGGTGAAGAAGCCAAGAATTTAACACTTGGACTTTGTACTGACGAGATGAATCCAAATGGAACACTAAGCAGCCAACATTGTACTTGGCATGTCATGATTGTTGTATACAATCATCCTCCATGGTTGTGTATAAAGAATAAGTTTGTCATGATGTCATTGATAATATCGGGCCCCAAACACCTGGTAATGACATTGATGTTTACCTTGAACCTCTTATTGATGGACTAGAAAAACTATGAGGACAAGGTATTATGTCTTATGGTGCTTTGTGCAAAGAGATATTTAATTTATACGCTATGATGTTTTGCATTATTTATGACCTTCCTGCTTATGGGAACTTGTATGGCTATAGCATAAAAGGAACTAAGGTGTGTCCTATATGTGAGGAAAATATAGATTTTTTCAGACTAAAAAATGGTGGTAAGATAGTATATCTTGGTCACCGAAGGTTTCTAAGAAAGGTACATCCTTATCAAAAGTTGTGCAAAACATTCCATGACTCAACTAAGGAGCAAAGTGCCCCTAAACCTATGTTAGGGTATGATGTTTATGTAAAAGTAAAAAAACATTGTACATCATTTTGGTAAGAGACTGTGTACTACTCTCACAGATAAAATGTCCTTATTCAAATAGAGTTCAATATTCTAGGATCTTTCTTATTGAAGTTCTTTGACATTTCGACATTGTGACAATGTCATGCATGTTGAGAAAGATGTTTGTGATAGCATTATTGGAACTATGTTGAGTATACCTCACACGACTAAATATGGAATCAAATCCATAATGGACCTATGTTTAATGGGTATAACAAAATAACTAACAAAAAAAGTTACCAAGGTCGCCACACATATCTACCTCCCTCTTGTTACAACTTATATATAAAGGAGAAGGGAACTTTTTGTGAGTGCTTGTGTAATGTTAAGGTACCATATGGATACTCAATCAATATTCATAGATTGGTATCAATTAAGAATTTGAATATGATAGGTCTTAAATATCATGATTGTCTCACTCTAATACAACATATATTGTCTGTAGCTATTCAATCTATCCTTCCTAAGAATGTAAGGTTTTCAATAAATATGCATATATTCTTCTTCAACACTCTATGCAGAAAAGTATTTGATTATGAGATTCTAGATAAGTTGCAAAATGAAGTGGTCGTTACCCTGTGTCGACTTGAGAAATATTGTCCCTCTTCATTCTTTTATATCATGGTACATCTAGTTGTCCATTTGACTAAAGAAGTGAAAATGTTGGGTCTAGTTTTCTTGCATTGGATGTATCCTTTTGAATGGTACATGAGTGTTTTTAAAGGTGATGTTCGGAACCATTGTCTTCCTGAAGGGAGTATCATTGAGGGATATATTATGAGGAGGTTATGGACTTTTGTAATGACTTCTTGAGTTGAAATGAAACATCTACTAATGTTGTGAACCTTGATGTTTATTTTGGAAAAATTATTTTGGGAGAAAGATAGATAAATAGCAGTCGTGAGTAGTGGGAACAAGCACACTTGTATATTTTACACAACATTGGTGATTTGGGTATTTATATCACCAAAAACACCAACAAGCTCAACAGAAGTTATCATCGAGCCTATTCAATGTCAATTGCTAGAGAGCATGATCAAACATTTAGTAGGTGGTTTGAAATTAAAGTATTCAATCAACTTTTTCAAACACCAAATAGTGTTACAGAAACTATCAAATGGATCGTGTATAAACCAAAGACCCACATCACATCATATAAAGGGTTTTACCCGAATGGATTTTCATACTACACAATATGTTAAGATGATAAAAGTGACATCCAAAAAACTTGGTTAGGCTTTAGGCGTCTTCATTGTATATTTCAAGTACCAAGGATAAGAGTCCATGTGAAGGAAAGATGTCTTATTATGGTGCCATTGTAGACATTTGGGAAGTTGACTACACAAAGTTTTGAGTTCCATTATTTAGGTGTAAATGGGTTGATAATAACAAAGGAGTTGTAGTTGACGAACTCAATTTCACAATAGTGAATTTTGAGTGGACAGACGAGAATGAATAACACTTCATCATGGCATCACATGAAAAATAGGTATTATATATAGATGATTGTGCAAAATAAATTTGGTCTATCGTTCTTCATGGGAAAAGACCTTTCATTTCATATCCTATTGATGATGAAGAGTATTATGAAAAGTGTGATGAATCTAGTCAATTTTTTGTTGGCTTACTAATTATAAATGTTGAATCCAACACTGATGACTATATAAGCAGAGATCACACAAAAGGGATATTAGTTTAAAGTGCATTGGTCGTATGTGATTTAAATTTTTTTTGCATTATATAACATATTTATTTGTTCATATGTGATCTGAGTTTTTATATGTGATGATCTGACATTTTATACGTGATGATCTGAATTTTATATCTGATCTGACATTTTTCATGTGTTTACTTTTGATTTTATAGATGTCATCTGACCATGAGCATAGTGATCACAAGCATGATTAACTAGGGTGCTTACGGTGCTAATAAACCAAAAATTAAGGGAGTTAGAGGAAAAACTATGATGAAAGATGCATAAATAGGCGAGGTAGGAAGGGTGTCATTGATTTCAATGAAGCATACACAGTGCTTACTAAAGAGTTTATTAGCTACTATGGGGTCCTTGTTCAAAAAAAACTGCCTCTCCTTGTTGAGAATTGGAGTCAAGTGAGTATGGTCCACAAAGACCTCATTTGGAGGGAGTTAGAGGTGAGATAAATGTAGTAACATTTTTATAGTATTTTTTGTATTCTTTCTTTCCATGCTTCTAAATCATATTGAATGTTGAACCTTTTTAGGGATGGTATGAACTTGATGAAAAGCTGCATCTCAAGAGGTGGCTTCAAAAATAGTCAATTTCTTAGTCTAACAATAATGACTGTGTTCTTTTTTCACTGGATTGTTAAGTTTTACTGATTAGTCAGTTTTTCATGATAATTAGTTGGAGTTGTTATCCAAATAAAGGAGGGCAAGTTCACCCCTCAGGACAAACATGATGAATTGACAGTTGCTCTAGGGACATAATAGCATCCTACAGACGTTATGGATGTTGGAGTTGGGTATGTGATAAAATCTTTTTTGGTACATCTCAACATACACGCAAGCAACCCAAGAAAGGGGAAGTGGACATAGAGTGTGTGAAGAGAATTGTAGATGCAAACTTGGATAAATATATAGTTTATCAGGCGGCGCAAGCTTCTCCAGTAGTCACAAAACATGTTCATCACTCATCTATAAAGTGCATTGGAGTAGTCCTTCAGACTCGCAAGGAACGATCGGGGTAAGATTCAATTCTAGTCAATTTGTATATACATTGTGATAAAATAATTCCTCAAGTCAATATTTATATTTGTCAAATTAAATTGTGCTTCATAAAATTATAGGTGGCCAAAAAATTCCATCTTGATGTCGATGGTCTAGCAGGAAATGTTGTGGCAGATGTCGAGGCTTCTATTGTTGATGTGGTTCATGGTATTCCCCTTCCGGCTGATCAATATATTACGTAAATGTCATATGTTTCTTTTCAGGAATGAGCAACATACCTCTCCCATTCGAGCACCCAGATGCCAACATAGTCGTAGAGATAGAAGGCCAATTTATTGGGTGGCCCAAACAACTCATTATACTTCTTTAAGTATGACCAATGTGTATTGAAACTTATATAAAATAATCACAAGCTGATATTAGAATGCATGCATGCAACCTACAACAACTAAGAAGCCCCCTAGGGTTCTGAATCCTCTACCCCTCATTTCATTCCATAAGAGTTGTTCGACTCCTTAGGCCATAAATGCAAGATGTTGACAAGATGGTTAGACACTATAGACCAAATAGATACCATTAGATCAAGGGAGGAGATCGTAGGTATACAACAGGACAATGTTATAGGGTTGAGAAATATTTTTGAGCTATTTAAGTATGACTGGTTAAACACATCAGTGATAGAACTTCGGATATGGTGATTGTTAATACCCCATCATACATAAAAAAATAAATTGAGTATTGGTCTTATATATATATATATATATATATATATATATATACTTATATATATATATATAGAGAGAGAGAGTCAGGCTGAAATAAACTCAGGTGTACAAATTGCACAAATATACTCAAGTGTGTTTGCATATCAAAATTATTTTTTTGCAAAATGTAAACCATTGATCTTCATTGTCATACTATAACTAGGCTACATACAAATTTTGAGCCCATTTGGATGAGTGTAAGTCACTCATCCGAGGGCAACAAAATCAACATGTGAAACTAATTTAAAATATATAATTTTTGTGGTCCTTATAACATGACCCATAAATGTCCAAACGTGCTCAAATTTTGTATATGAGCAATTCACAATATGTTTAAGAAGATCAATGGATTCGATTTTTGAAAAAAATATTACATCATGAAAAAATACTTGAGTGTATTCTGTTCCAAATACACTGGAGTGTATTCTAGCCTGACTATATATATATATATATATATATATATTTATTTATTTATTTATATATATATATATATATATATATATATATCAGTCATCTGTATTATTAGGCATGTGACTTCGGAATAGCAAATGTGGGATTTCTAATGCCATCATTCATTGACGATGTACTAAGAGATCCGAGTGTTGTCAATGAATATGTAACTACTACGATGCAGGTTTTTTGTGCTTCCAAGACCGTGGTCTTAGCTCCTTTTAATGTTAGGTAAGTTTTTGGCTTGTAGATTATATGTCTAACCTATGAATACAATTTGTTGTGTGATTTAATTTTTATTTTATTTGTATTCTAATCACTCAAAAACAGACATTGGTAGTTATTAGTGATTGTTCTTGAGACTTAGACTATGTATTTCATTCATCATTTAGGTGAAAAACTGCCAGCAAATGAGAGATAAACAATGAAATTGGCAATTCATGTGTAAGTATAGTTTTCCATGGACAACATATTTGTTAATATTTGCATCATATGATAGTTAAATAATGCAACATATCAATTAATTTAACTTATAGGGGGGTTAAAGAATTATGTACCGGGGGAGGAAAAGTAGATAAGAAAAAGAAATCAGTAACATGGAATAGTTTTTATTTATACTTTTCTCATTCCCATTGCATAATATATGACCAACTCTGCTTAATAACATTTATTAACGTAATTGTAAATCTATAGGGCTCTATACAAGATTTTGGTTGGGCATGCACATATTACGTGATGCTATATATGTAGATGATTATAACTCACCCAGAGTAGATCAAATGTATATTTAATGTAAGTTATTAGTCATGGATCATATTAATGAAGTAGTCTCATTTGATAATACAAACAAGAAAATCTAATTAGAAGTCTCATTCTCTTTGCATTTTTTTCTGAATACTGAACCCTATACATTGGAGCATTTGATTGACATACGTGAACAGTGGGTGGACTGCTTCATTGGAAATGTGGACTTGAACAAAAAATTTGATGGTTGATTGATAATTTTTTGGTAGTTCAAATTTTGGTGTCAGCTATTTTATATGTATTTGTGATTCGAAATTGAATGTTGATATGTATTTGTTATATAATTACATTGTAACTTAAAAGTCTGAGTTGGTAGCTGATGTTGATATGTATTTGTGAGTGTGAATTGAATGTTTAGTGTATATGTACGTTTCAATTTGAATGTGAAGGAATGAGAAATAAAATGATATTTATTTGTGCATATAAGTATTAATTTGAAGTGTGGTTGAGAAAAAAAATAATTGAGTTGTGAGTTCATGGATTTGTATGTATTTGAAGTGGAAAAAATGATAGAATATGAATGTGCCTACTTTGTATGAATTTATTTTTTTCTTACAAGTGTGTCGGCATGTTGTTAATCTGCAATGTTGGCACAAAGCTTGTTGTTCTTCCTAAACTTTCAATTATGAAGAATGACAATATCTAGACATGCTAGAAGGAGTATGAAGACTTTCTATATAAAAAAACATACACATTTCCCATCAGTTATTTGTAAATAACCGACTATATGTCATTTTTACATCAGTTATTTACAAATAACTGATGGAATTTACCTAAGATTTTCATTATTCTATCACAGATAAATTTGACAATAAGTTTTTCAACGTTAGTTATTTGTCATCAACAAACCGATGGGGAAAGATCAAAGCAACACTCACTGAGAGTTAAGTCTTTGGTTCCTATGTAACCAATAACTGAGAATGAATAGTTTCAATTTTAGGCGTCACCCACTTGATTGTCAATTCGAACTAGATGCTAAATGCCTAAAATAACTGATGTCGTATCCCCATTTTGTAGTAGTGTTTCCTTTAGCTTTTTCATGTATCCTTATATCTCCAGACCTCCTCCAAAACCTGCCCAAACCTTCATGCCACCTTCAGAATTCATGATATTAAGAATGTGTACCTTAAATATTTGTGAAGGATATCCTTTAGACTCCATATGCATGTGCCTTCTTCCATGGCTTTGACATCATAGCTCCGACCTTCATAAAAATCTTGGTTCTATCTTGATCAACTTACCAATTACTCTATGATACTTCCCATGTTGTCAATTAGATCATTTTAGGTATCCTTCTCAATGTTCCCCGTTTCAGTTGTTGGTTTCCTACTTTCTAATCTTGATGGCCTCGGGAGTTTGGGTGGGCATTTTGACCAAGAATTGGTGTGCATGAGTTCGTGTTGATTGTTTAAAAATGTTAGAAACACTATTTTCAAGAATTTCATTTGGTTAGTGGTTTGAGTTTATCCTCTCCTACTCTCATGGAGAATAGGAGAGGTAACTCCTCCAGTCACAACACGACCCAAGTCGAGAGTTGTTGACTCCATGAGAACTATGGGATCTCAAAAACAATGTTCATTTATCAAGATTGATTTTAGACTCAGAGGTTTATTCACATTTTCTTATCTACATCTGGCTAGTTCGTTAAGTTGTGACAAAGAAGATGACAATTGTCGCTTTCATGACTTTGACCATAGCATGTGTTTCAATTTTTCTTTCCCTCAAGGGATATTATTTTACTTTCATTGGATTTATTTCCTTTGATGTAGTCATGATGTTCATTAGGCAGACGTAAGCCACACAGTAAGACTCTATTGGGTCAACTCCATTGGGTTCCTACTCTCTAAGAAGATAATGAGCTATACATGTGGTTTTTTTTAGATTTCTAATATGTTAGATTTTATAAAATTTACAATAAATCAATTATAAGTCATAAAATAAGCAAAAATATGCTCTGAGGTGATGAGATCTTTCTCTACTTGATGGTATAGTTTTCTCCATCTAATTCCAATCTAATAGATATGTAATTCTCTAAGGATTTTTTTTAAATAACATGAATTTATAAAACTCATAACTAATATTCTTTAATTTAAGAAAAATTAAGTAAATATGTTTTATAATTAGGATAGTATAATAAGTATGATTTTGTGTTTTTTATAACCTAATTCATTGATAAGAAAAATATGATTTTTAGGATTCATGTAATAAATGATGTTTTAACCGTAACCTCACATATAAGCTTAATAGGTTGTTTAAAGCTCTAATGTAGAACTAGAATAGACCTTGGACATATATGAACTTGATATGAGGTATGTTACATCTCATGGATTCTATATTGCATAATTAACCCCATTTTTCTCTCTCTTGTTGTATGTTACATTCCCCAATGAGTTATATTTTACAAACATCTATATTTTCTCTCTCTCTCTTGGTTTTTTGAGACAAACTACACAATATATCTCCTCTCTTCTTAGATATTTTGACTCATGAGAGAGGATATATGCTATCATTGATCTCCGACCTTCTTAAATGTGGATCTTTTTGCTGGATCCTAATTTGTGTCTTGTGCATTTTATTCCAAGTGGTAACGCTTATTGTAGAATTAAAATAAATTGTTTCTTACTGTGAGATGAATTCCTAATTTTTCCCACTTATGTGGTGGATGTTTCATATTGTCGATTTATATGATGGAAATCTCATTGATCATATTTTTGTATCTATACTTTCAATTGTGTCTACATTATTACATGCTTGCTAATTCAGTAGCCCTACATTGATATAAGTGATTCGGTTTTTGGATTCACATGTTATGTTTGAGATGGAGGTTATGTGCTACATACTCAGTTTTGTGTCCACCTTTATATATTGTGGAGTTTGGTTATGTACCATTTTATATCATGTTTTGGGTCATGTTTCCTAGCTGCCATTATTTATTTATATTTCACAAATTATATATTTACCTCACTTGCATGCATATTGATTATTATTATTGATGACTTATGTACCCTAATTTCTTTATGTGTGCTTTTGAGGCATACCTTATTTTGTTTAATGAAAAATGTAACTATTATTTATCATCTTATTAAAATACAATTCTTTTTATATGCACTCAGATAATACTTTTCTCTTAGATGGGAAGCCTTGTTATATATATGTTCCTTTTTCCTAATATTGCATGATTCCTATTAATATGCTCATACTGACGTTTCATGCTGAAAAAATTTACTTTGTCTTACTTATGGGGTATTCTTTCAACCCTCTAGGTGAAGTATATGGTGAACATGAAAGAATGACTTGGATTCAATTTAGTAGAACTAACTATTGGGAGATAGACTTGAAAAATCCTAGATATCCCTATGTTTAGATTTTGAAGTTGTTTCTTTCGTGTAAGACCTTAGTGGGAGATTATTATGCAATCTCATAAATTAATATTAGTCATCACATTAATTTTTGATATTATACTTTAATCTTTATTATATCCATTTGAAAAAGATTAAATATTAGTTATTCATCTGTTGAAAAAAATCTGTGCGTATTTTTCATTGACTTGGTGATTATCTCTTTGAATGATATATTGGCCAAGTATTTAAATTGACTGGATTGTCAGTTGGTTTAAATATCTAATTATATCAATATCATACTTTGAATAAGAAAGCTATATGCTGACTTCAAATTTGTATTTAATTTTAAAAACTATATGTCAAATTTTATATTATAAATTTAATATTTACATTCAGTTTTTCATGTGAAAAATTATATCAACTATAGACTTAATAAAATTTAATAGACTATATAGGGGTTCTTTAGGCCTTCTCAAAACTTGTTCTCAAGATCTGTCACTATGAACAAAAATTACCTATTATTGGAAAAACAAACCAAATAGCTAACCCACCTCTACCACACGTCCACAATTGTCTTGTTTCAGCATGGTCAAAACTAAAACCCATGGCTGGGAGGCCAACAGAAACAAACAGAACATGACTTCATTACTCTGATCTAGGGCCATTGCAGACATTTTAGAAGCCCCGAGACAAATATAAAAAATGGGCCCTCTGTATACTCTTATTTATTTAATTTAAATAAACACAAGTTTAGTCATAATTGTCAAAACAGTCATATAAAAAATAGAACATGTTCTTACAAATCAAACTAAAAGAGAACGTAAAAATTAAATATAGATATCTCCTTATCAAGCTTCACTCATCATATAAAATGACTTCTTCGAGCCTTTCTAGATGTAAAATCTTGAATAACAATGTCAACATCAATATTTCCCAACATATCCTTCTCAATGCATAACACTGCCAATTCGTTCAATCTTTCTTGAGACATTGATGATCTAAGGTAGTTTTTTAGTAACTTTAGCTTGGAAAAAATCCTTTCTGCAGATGCTACTGTCACTGGCATTGTCAAGAAAATACGATAAGCAATTGAAATATGAGGGAAACAATCTGCATCTTTCACAAATTCAAGAACTTTAATAGCTGACTTTTGCTCTTCTGACAAACTTACTTGCAATACTTTCAACTCAGAAAAAAAAAGTCATCCAAGTTTATGTTTGATGAACTTTCATGAGAAAAAATAGCATGAAACTTAGTGCAACATGCCTTTAGAGTAGCTTCATCCAATGATTTTAAAATCTCTGAGTTATATAGGAATCCAAAAGTATCTTCAAATATCTTCACTTGCTAAAATCTCTCCTTTAAAGAAGAGATTGCCATATCCACAACCACTAGAAAGTAATTCACTCGAAAAGACTCTTTCTCTGATTGAATAATATCATCATCATCATCATTCTCATCAAATTTTCTTTTCCTAACAATGTGATGCTTAACTTGAAAAGTTGGCCCAAAATTCATCTCAGAGGCAATCTCAGTAGCAACAACAACAGTAGAAGCAAATCTTTCATCTTTGTATTTCTCAAGAAAAGACACATAATTTTTCAATAACTTAACAGTAGAATCCATGCAAACAGATTTGGATTGCAACTTCTTACTTACTGTATTAACAATATATAAAATATCATGCCAAATAATAGTACCAAATAGAAACACAAAACTCTCGATCGAGTAAACCCGACTATTTGCTTCACTTTGTGTCTTAGCATCATCACGAGACTTGGATAATTCCAATAGAGCCAACCTGATTTGAGGAGCTTGAAATCTAATAGCTTTGACACTTTTAATACAACTCTCCTAACGAGTATTGGACAATGATTTAACAAACTTGAGACATTGTCAAGCAAACACTTCCACCTTTTTGGAGAACTTGCAAATAATGTATGTATGCGTTGTATAATTCCAATAAAAGAAACATCCAGAACACAAGAATGAGCCATATCACTAATTGTGAGATGAAGACTATGACAAGATCAAGGCATATATAACACTCTGGGATTTACCTTGAGTAACTGCTTTTGCACACCTTGTTGTTTTCCCTTCATATTAGAACTGTTATCATAACCTTGACCTCTCACATCCTCCACATTGAGATCAAGAAACTAAAGAGCATTTACAAGTTCATTAAGAAGCCCCAATACAATCGTATCATCAACTTTCAGAAACTCTAAAAAGAACTCCTCTATTTTTATTTTCTAACCAGACATGTTCACGCATCGTACAATGAGAGTCATTTGTTCTTGGTGGCTCTCATCAGGAGTTCAATCAAGAATTATGGAGAAATATTTAGCCTCTCTAATGATGTTCAATATAGAAATCTTAATACTGTGGGTTAAAAGAGATATCAACTCATTTTGAATTGAATGGCCAAGATAATGATGGTGAATCTCATGATCCTAAATGTGTCGACCATGATCTTGCATTACCAAATGAAATTCTACAAGCATTTAAATTATCCCCAAAAAGTTTTCATTTCTATCTTGGAAAAGTTTGTCATTTGATCCTCGAAAAGCCAAATTACATTTAGAAAGACACTTAACGACGGACACTATTCTTAATAAAACTTGTCTCCAACACTCTTTTTCCTTTGAAATTTCATTCTACAATTCTTTATCAACGGTTTGCTCATTGTTAAATCTTGCTTTTAATTCATGTCAAGTGCTCATATTAGTGAGATGCTCGATGCTATTGTCATGCTCTTTGAGTCTCTCATTATCATGTTTCTAGTCTTTGAATCCATTATGAGCTAGTGTACTTTTATTGTTCTCAGACTTGAACAAGTTACAGTAAAAACAATAAATTTATCAACATGTTTTGAGTAAACTAGCCACTTCCTATCACGAGTCCCTCCATTGCTCAATTTTCGAGAATAATAAGCATATGACAAGTGTCTCTTATTGTCATCTAAAGGAAACACAAGATTCAACTCTCTTTTAGGGTCTTTTTCAACTAAAATATCCCTAATTTAGTTGTCAATATTATCCCAATATAAGGGATCATAAATATCAAAAGGAGGGTGAAGTTGTTCAACACCATCTAAGTTGCCAACATTTAAATCAGTGACGTCAGTATCATCCTCAACCTCATCAGCATTTTCATTCCCAATTACATTTTTGACTTCTATAGTAACATGATCATCATCATCTATTTTTTCATTAGTTTGATGAGGATTATCAACATCTTCAGAAGTTTGTGGGATAATGGAAATAAATTTATCAAGCACACCTTTCTAAGTAGCTAGAAATTGGTCATCTTCCTTCTTCTTTCTTCTTTTCTCACTTCTGAATAGATATTTTTCAAAGGCATGTTGAGTAAATCACACTGCCAAACATAGAAGACAACCAAAGTAAAAGATTAGTGATAAGTTTATTGTGTTATTTTAAAAATTAATGTAGTATCGTTGCAACATCATTGTTTAAAAAAACAAAAATGTGACAAGAATAGCAACTAAAATATACTTTTTTAGTTGGTTTGGACATTTTCAAACACGAAATAGAAATACGTTGAAGTGAATATGAGAACAAAATCTTTGTTTTCTACCAGTAGCATGTTCCGATTAATTAATTTCAATACACACATCGGCAAGAGACAGACTAGTAGAATGTGATATTTAAAATCAAATCACAACCTAGTGACTGAGTACATTGCAATCATTAATCAATCATGTTCTATATTGTGGCTCCTATTGGTTTGTTGCAACTAGAGTTCTTAAAGAAGTTATTATTCTGGAACTGAAGTCCAGTTCCTGGAAATCGAGTTCAAACGATCGGTTTAATAATTAATTTTTTAACTAAAGTTGTTCTATCTGGTTCAGTCTTTGTGTTCTTATTTCTTATATATAATTCTATCTAGTTTTCTAGAAGAAACACATTCAATAGAACAATCATAGAGTACTATTTTACCTCTAGATTTGCACAGTCGTGTACAAATAGATTATTCAATGTCTGTAGATGTTCGATAATAGTCAAATTAATTTAATCCATCTAACAACTACTCCCCGTCACCTGGATGCATGTGTGATAGATTTTAGAATTGTGAAGGAGTCATTCTTTATTATACATTCAAAAGAAGACTGCCAAAATAATTCGTATACAACGACAACAAGTTATGAAAGACAATAGCAATCTGCCACCGAGTAAGAACGCATGCGAGTCGGCAACTAGGGTAAGCATGAGCGAAGAGATTTTCAGTCCACTTACAGCGAACTAATCGGGGCCTTAGCTAATGAAGTTTGCAGTGCAAGAAGCCAAGATCAAGTCAGAATTATATATAACACTTGAACCTCCGCTGCCAATTCTAGAATGTCCGGTATGGATGATTTTTCAGAGGGAAGAGCATAGATCCTTCTCGGTTCTTGCCCCGCGTTTGCGGTTGCCACTGAAAAGTTTGGCGACGGCTGTACCAGCACGGCAGCAAGAGGCGTCGTGGTCCTCGTGGACGTCTGTGAAGCAAGAGCAGCGGAGTCTGCAGACAAGGAGAAATGGAGGTGCCGAACGTACACGACGACAAGAGGCGTCGTAGACTTCTACGCGGGAGCCGCGCTGCCGCTGCAGCAGAGTCCGTCGAACGTGAACAAGCGGAACGAACGAGAGCGGGAAGCGGAACAGCTGAAGGATTAACGGAAGTCGCAAACGGCACAAATTGAAATTGGGAAACAACAAGAGATGTTTGGAAAAATAAAATTATGAGTCCCCTCTTTGTTGGGCCTGTGGCCATCGCTCAAGTTGCCCCCCCCCCCCCCCCCCCCCCCCCCCCCCGCGGACCTGCCCTGCTCTCATCGGACCGAATTCCATGTAATCGCTCCATGTTGCTTCTAGACATATCAAGTTTAGGAAGGCATCTGGTGACGGTACGAATCAACTGAGGCTCTACAGAACAATTGCCCTGGATCTGATGAGGAAGATCATTAGCGAGGCAAGGTAAAAGCAGCTACCATAAAATATCAGTGAGGGTGTATGTGCACTCCGAAGTATAGCATCAAATTACAGATGGTTCGTCCCCCTTGAGAACGTGATTGCCGATCCTAGGAAAATGCCATCATAGCTACCGGCAAGATATAAGAAATGAGCTAGTGAGTAGTTTAACAAGGTTCGGGGTTTAAGGCCTTGATAAGTGTGCCTCTGTTCTCTTTATTGTCGAGGCATAAGGAAGTCCTGGTAAGCATATCAGTGACATGATCGGCGAGGTTTTGATCCATCTTCTGCTGGATTTTAAACGTGGTTACGGTTTGAAAGAAAAATGTAGTATAGTACCACCATTGTTTAGGTCCTACCTTTGAGTTGAGAAATCTAAGGTTATGATAATTACAGTATACACAGCATCTGATAAATTTGAAGAAAAAAAAATCTTACTTAAAAAAATCTGGTCGATGACATCAAGTATGATCGGCTGAAGCTGTGGGCGCAACTGCCTATGCTTAGCAGAGCGAGCAAATACGTGGTCGGTACCGTTCCCATGTGATACGTTTTAGAACTCTTATGCAAATGGTCGTCGGATTCCGACGAGCTTGTTTCTCGCATGATGTATATTTTCTCTAGTGATAAATGGAGAGGAATGATACATAGATTTAGTTTTACAACTCCAATTGTATGTGCAGTCTACTATCTCCATTTTTGACGACATAAAAATCAATATAATTATTTTAAAAGAACAATACAACAATAACAAGACATATTTTTAACAAATTAATATAGAATATAAATATGAGTATTGTATATTGAGATAGTACTCGTCTTCTAAATAACACTAATTCAAAAATAAGTAATGTATGTCATTCATGTTCTTTGTATAATACTCATTTTAGTACTCATTATTTGTCATTATATTTTAAAATAAACAGTAGAATGAGTACTAAAATATAGTTGATAGTATTCATTGTTAATTCTTTATATTTTAAAATAAAAATTATACCCATAAAATAAAGTATAATAAGAATTTTAGAAAACAATAACATAAAAGATGAGAAATCTGAATACAAAACCTAATTTAAGTGAGGTTAAGTATAATATTTTTCATAAATGAATACTACTGGCAACTTTTTTATTAGTGAGGTATGTTTTCTCTAGTGATATTAACGGCTGATGCAAAGGTTCCACATCGACAGTTTTGGCACGTATATTGTATCCAACAAAAGATACATCATTACTGTAGGAGTTCTGCTATATATAACTATTTTAGAATCCATAACTAACCTCACTCATTCTCCACCACATATTTGAAGATACAAATAAAATATATATTGTATTTGTTATGTTCTCAAACATGTGGTGAAGAATGACTGTCATTTTGGGTTCCAGTGTCCACCTAGCATATTTCTTAGTGTAGGCAGAAATTTGTTCCTTCCTTTCTACACCGCTTATCCTGTATGTACCTGCGGCCTGCACTTTCCGAGGTGCCCGCAGGACATTGTTTACGGCCTACAGCAACTGCCGGCTGACCACCTGTGACTAAGTAATATTAAACTTACTGTCTCGCAATTTCCCAACTCAAATGATGGGCAGCCTTCGTCCGTTGTTCTCGCCATCAGGTGTATTCAGATTATGTCGTCTCATCCTTTCATGCACTTGTATATATATCAACAAAGCTCGAGCTTGATCGGTTCATGGTTGTCCGGTGATGGCATCAATAGTTCAGCTTGATTGGCTCATAGATGTCTGGTGATGACATCAATTGCAACTCAAACTGTGGGACGCGGCCGCTGAACTGAGTCCAGCAATGATACAACGCATGCTCTGTTTCGATTGATCCGTACCACACTTCTCTTCAGATGCCATCAAAGCTTCGAGTTCCAATATGAATGTCATTAGCTTAAAGAATTATTTGAGACCATCTGTTGACCTAGCTTTTACGTTGTCTTCGGGTTGGAATCTCTCTGTCATTAGATGAAGACCACGAGGTATACCGCCTCTTTCTTTGTCAAGAAACACGCCATATTGCAGGCCGAAGCCCGATTGCTGTTGGCGATGTCGGTGTCGTGATCTGGTTCCAATCTGTGAGCGGCACACGGCTGCTTCCGATTTTCTTTCCTATTACCTCAGGTGAGACGAAAAGTACAAGCTTAGCGAGTATTGTATGTATGACCAAAAAATCAGAATAGCATATATTTTATTTTTCGTTATATTTGTTTTATATTTCGTTAAGCGCGATATTGACTTACATTTTTTAAATTATAAATCAGATTTTGGTAGTTAAGAAATATTGACAAAATTAATAATGTGGTAGATTTTTCTTGATGATGTAGGACCACTACCAATTGACAGCCCCTGACACTCTAAACAACCCCCCCCCCCTACCTGCACAATTGAGGTTTAAGGTATGCGACAAAGACTGATTAAAACGTACCACCAAGAGGTTTCGAATCTGAACTCCTACTCTGGAGAACATGGACCTCTATCACTAGCTACAAGTGCCTTAGTTGGTGGGTAGTTGTTTATTCATTTATTGTGTTGAAAAATATAAAATATAAAATATCACTTATTTCCCTCAAAAAAGGTGAATTAGTTATCTAGCCATGCCTTTTTTAATTTAGTTATGAATTTAAATTAGACAGTATAGAATCGTTTTCATTATATGATCATATTAGAAGTTGTTTATATTTTAATTATGCCAGAGACAGATTACTTCATGACATGAATAAGTTTAAATTTTAATTTATTAGAATGATAATTTAAATATTTTTGAAGTTTTAGAGTTGACCATATAAAACTTTTAGTAATGAATACATGATTTTGGTGCAAAAAAGGTGAAGCGACACTTCAATGGACAGTTCTTATGTGATGGGTGTACGGGTTTCATGAAAGTGGGCGTGCTAAATAACAAAAAAAAAATTGAAAGACAAAACCAGAGTCACGAATCATGTATAGACATAAAATATTGGTATAATTAAAAAAAAAGTGATTATGAATATGTCTCCATACACATTAGTTGTCTAATAACTAGACGAGTCATGTGGATGTCGTTTGGTCCTTCTCGATCCGAATTTAAGGTTGGCATTGTCCAACGGCATGGTTGTCCTTGCACTAGCAATAGAGAGAGGACTCGTATTCGTGGATTATGGAACTCATCTTCCAAGCCTCTTCACATGTGTCTTAGTCTCTACGTCCTCTATGTGAATGAAGGGAATACTTGGGACGTACGCCAGCTTGGCCTCCAAGTTGAATTGAAACAATATTTTCAATATGCTAGCATCAATTACTCCTTCCATTTACCTAACGTAAGGAGTTATCGTTGGGATCTGCTTTTTCTATCTCAATAGAAGGAACTCGTGAGAAATTATGGGGGAGTCATAATTTAGGTTTTCCTTAAATTCAAATCTTATCCAGCCGCAATCTTCCATCGAACTCAAAATAGGCAATACTGGTATAGTACTCCAGTTGTTTCGTTTGGCTGGGATCCAGTCAATCACCTCAACAATGTTGGAACCTAATATTTTTGAATCAATGAACCAATTAAAATCCTTGTCGATTGACTTCCATGTTTTGTTCTTTCCTAGTGCAAATACCCAGTCAATCATCTTATTTGTTAAGTTGATCGAATGGTTACTTCCAAAAATGATTAATCAATCGATCATTTGACAATCATTCAATCTACTAATTTACCAATTACTATTCAACATTTACATAATTCAAAACAATTCCAATTATGACTTTGTTTGCAAACTCCTTTTTTTCTTGAGCATTCTTATTTGTGTGACCCCATAGCTTTCACATTGTGTTGATAGTCATGTCAAAGACCTCACAAGATATGAATATGTCTAGAATTTAATGTCTATTAAAACTATAACTAGATTATTGTAAGCTTAAAATGAACCATACAAAACTTTTAACAATGGTAATATGGTCTTTGTAAAAGAAATGTAAACCTACGCTTTAATTAGGTAATTTTACTATGAGAATGTAGGGTATCCAAGAATGGATTTCAGGAAGGGGGAGAAATGGAGTAACATAGATTTCCCAAAAAATAACAGAACCCATGGATCTATCTTAGCTATAACACAATCAAAGGGATCTCCAATTAGATCTGATTGAGACTGCTTGGTGGATCACCAACCTATCTAGTAGAGGAAAGACATAGGGGGTCCATTCAACATAATCAGTGGGTCGTGATCTTTGTCTTAACATAGATGGGCTAAGGGACCATAGACTTGATATCATATTGAAGGCGCTGGAGGGGGGATTAAATATGTGAAGGCTTATATGGTCACTTTTTGACCTTGTAATTTGATCTTAGTCCCCCTTTGGTTCACTGGAAAGGATGTGGAATGAATGAAATAAAGGATGAAAATTGGCAGGATGTGGCAAAGTGTAGGATGTAGTTTTCACATCCAATGTTTTGGATAAAATACAATAAAGGATATGCTATAACTCAAATTTATTCAGTTTAAGCTTCGGTGTTATCATATATTGGATTAGTAGATGTCTCTAATTTTCTTAATATTTTGTAAAATATAGATATAATAATATAGGAAAGCCTCAACCACATTCAAATTTGTTTATAAGGAAGATTTGTAATTGATAATACAATTTACAAATGCAAGCAACGACTGAAATTGAAAGATAACACATAATGGTAGAGCACAATAAAGGATAAGCTATAACTCACATTTATTTAGTTAAAGATTCATGTTATCACATACTATATTACTCGATGTCTCTAGTTTTCAAAATATTTTTTAAGATATTGATATAGTCAGATAGAAAAAGCTCTACCACATTCATATTTTTAGTATGTATTTTTAAATGATAATACAATTTACTAATGCAATTAACTACTAAAATCAAAAGATAACACATAATTGTAATATAAAATTGATGCTTAACCAACATGAACAATACTTGTCTCCTTGATGTGTGGCACCACTTTTCCCTATGTGTGTATAATACTGGCAAGCCACACAATGATGACTTTGGCAAAAAAAATAGTTTGGTCTATTGGTGTCAGTTGTAGTCTTTGGACCACAACATGAGAACAAATATCCCACAACGAAGATAGAAAAAGAGAACATGTTAGTAGTTCTACTAGAAACTAGAGATGAATAAACATGGGAGTCGTAGAAGACAAGGTGGGGAGTCGAATTCCCAGGAGAAGTACATCTCATGATGGCTGAGACAAACATGAATCCATGCCAACCCATTCATTATGCAAATTGATGAGACAATGAGCTCTAGAGTCTAGGATGGGGAGTCATATGAGTGTAGGTGGAAGGGTTGTGAGTGGGGTAGTTTTGTTGGGATAGGTAAGGAACACCTTATATCAGAAAAAAAAAAATTTTTGATCATTCTTGGTCATAATGATTCTAGTTTTGAGGAATAATTTCCAATAGGTATTTTTAAAAAAAATATGAATTAAGATTAGACTTCTCATTATAATATATTCACATGCTTAATGCCCTAAACCAAACATGGTCTTAGGGTAGTCAGTGATATACAGGGGCCTTAAAAATCCCTTAATGACATAGTTCTAAGAGTCACAATGTTTTTGACTGATAGAGATGGCCTCGTAAGCCTTTAATAGAGAGGTCATAGATTTGCGAGAATGCTTGGGGAGTACAAGGCTGACATCTTTAGTCAGTATTTCCTCTATAACATGGGGGATTTACTTCGGTAGTCCAAGAGACTTAAGGATGATAGGTTGTCATACATCACTAGAATAAATCCATTTAAAAGTAATTTTGTACTTATTTGGGTCAATATTATAATAAATATGTTTCGTAACATAAGCTTCACATCTATAAGATCTTCCCGAAAGACATATTGGGAGGCTTCTCACTTCATATCTCATATGGTGTATTTGAGCCATTTTTAGAAGGTACATAGTTAAGCCTAAATATTGTGGTTTTGAGAGCATATCCACAATAGGAAGTTGTAATATTGTATAAACTCATCGTTGATCATACCATGTCCAACAAGGTGTCTCTTCTTCTGTTACAACCCCAATTTTGGGGTTCCTTTGGTGAGAAATGTAATTTCTCATATTAAAGATATTGGAACAAATGATGATATAATTTGTGTTGAATAAATGAGTTTCATTGAAAATAGCCTTGTTGCTTGATTTGTGGGCTTTATTGGCTATTGGGCCCAATAACAAGGATATTCAATTAATTAATGAATAACTGAGAATTTGAGATAAGAAAGGCGTGGAAACCTCTACAAGGCAAATCCAAAGAGGATTTCGTGCCTCTTAGATTCCTTGGGTTCCAAGGAGTCCAAAGTTGCAAATAAAAGGCAATAAGAAAAGAAAATATCAATTAAGTATTTCCTTGTTAATAAAGAAATTGAAAACATTGATGAAATGTGGAAAATATGTGAAAAGAGGTATAATTGGGTAATCCTTAGTGGAATTTCGTATCCCAAGGATTCCTTATGATAAAAGAAATACCAATGAGGAAAATAAAAGAGAAATAAAGAGGAATCCTCAAAAATAACTATTTTAGAAAAAGAAATAAACAAGATAATGAGAGTTAAAGAAGAATAATGCATTTAGATGCATCTAGAAGGATAATGAGTATCCTTAATCAGGAATTTCGAAATCTTTGAGTTTCTTGGGGTCCAAGGAGCCCCAATAAAGCAGGAAGAAATAGAAAATACCAAAGATTGCAAAATAAGGGCATAATGTGATAAATTATTATTGAATTTTGTAATATGGATAAAAGGAAGTATTTTCTATTAAAAGAAAACATGATTTCGTGATAAATAATTAAGAGGCAAGTAATAAGAAGATAAAGGAAGAGATTTTCGTAATCCTATTATCCCAAGAACAAGGAATATCAAAAGGATATGTAGGAGAGAGAATATTGCTTCTCCTTGAAGGAATTGTTTTCCTACATGGAAAGGGATTCTTTGGTTCATGAATAGCCAACCTATGGCTTCAGTTCTCTTCCCTATAAAAGGGTAAGAGATCTGGTTCGAAGAGAAAGAGAACCCCACGTTTCTCTAATCGCTACCCCTTCTTCCTATCGTGCTAACCCTAAACCATGGGTGGTGAGTTCTTTGGAGCAACGGAGAGACGTGGAGTCATGTTGAGGAAGACCTGATGAACCACGATGATCAGTGGGAGATCCGTGGACGTCTTGGAGCGTCAAACTTCACCAGAATGCCTGCGACACCCCTACAGCACGGCTGCAGCTAGGCAGTAGATCGCGAGGTTGCAGAGACCACTTCCAACGGTTGCGGCAAAACCCAGGGTAGCCCCACCTGTGAGGGGTCACGGCGAAGGTAGGGGACTTGTCCCCGAAGGCCGTCGACGACCCAGGTGCGAAGGAGAAGCCGCACAAGGTCGGCTAGGGCAGCGCAACCGGTCTGCACAAGGATGAAGATGACGAGGGATACATTGGATGGTTATACCCCCAGGGTATGAAGCGCCAACCCGTTTAAGTGAAGGGTATAAGTGACATTCAGTTCTATTTTAAAACGGGTCGCATGCAAAGGCTACGTGGCATATTCCGATTTGTTCAAGTAAGTATTTTTACAAAATTCGTATCTAATGAACCGTAGCTCGGATAGACGCACATTATACATGAAACTTGCTCAGAAAATCGAGAGGAATCTAAATAAAATATAATTGGAGCCTGATTCCTTATGTAATTCGAAAAGTATATAGAGATACTATCTTTAATAGTTTAATCAATGAAAAACCCTAACCTTTGATGATTAATGAGTTAGTAAGGGTTAAACGAGTATATAAAGTTGATATTAGCCTGTTAATGATAAAAAGGATCATTAAGATTGGAAAAGGATGAATTTGCATGTAATTAGTTTAATTTCGAGTTTAATGTGCATGAATAATTCTTTAATGGGCCTTGAAACCCTAATGTTGGTAAATTCGACTCTTAATGGCTTTAATTGACTAATTTCATGATTAAAGTAGAATATGCTGAATCTAAGCTATTGCGAGCATTAAAGTCCCTAATTTGTGGAAAGATAACCTTAATATAGAAATTAGGGTTTTCAATTGAATCAAGGTAGAATTAATAATAAATAGAGTTCATATGGGAATTAGACCATAATGAATTATGAGTTGTTAATCTGAAAGAAACTAAAGGTGATAATTGAGTTTAATGACCTTGAAATAATTTAAAAGGATAAAGAAGGTAGTTTTGGTATAAAAGAGAAATAATCAACTTTAATTGGGCTTATGATGTTGAAATTAGGGTTTATGTACTAAGAGAGCATTTAATATGATAAAAGCGTTATGGAGGCAAAAATCCTAATAAAACCCTAATGTGGTCTAGAAAACCTAAGGTGGAATCCAAGTCTAGCTTTAGAATGTTTTGGATAAACTATAACACTTGGATCGTATGCATTAATTTCAGGATATTGTTGATTGGTTGTTGATTGATTCTTTATCCTTATTGCTTGGACAATCAAGTTGCTCTGGATCAGGTATGTGGTTACGCTTATGAATAACCGCATTAGTTTCACAAAGATTTTTGAATGTTTCCTCGCATTGACTGCAACTAAACAGTTTGGATGTTCATACTTGCAAATCATAAAGTCACTTTGATTATCACATTAATAATAGAAGTATGTATTCTCGCACCTACATGCCACCCTGATGGATGATGCCAAGAGATTCAGGCCCAGATGGGTAGACCAATGGGCACCATGAGTGGTGACCCCAGGCACCAAGAAGGTGGCCTATGATATTGCATGACTAGAGGGCACCATGAATGGTGACCCCCAGGAACCAAGCTCGGGATGGAGAAGGTGGCCTTATGTCATGGGCAAAAGAAACCCTAAGGTGGGTATGCCAGTGTTAGGGCAAAAGCGGTGGAGAATGTCATACTGAAAAGTGTAATTTGGCTTGTTAATTAAATTGATTGTGATAATTACATTGTTAGCCATATGTGCAAGATTTTGGTTGTCTCCACATACCAGTATATTTCGATATACTGACCGACGTTTTGTTTGTCGGCGTTTTAGGTAGAAATGAAAAGAACAAACAGTAAAGTGGCATATGTGGAATTAAAAGAGAAGTAACGTGCATAGGAGGATTAGTTAGATTAGTATCTTCATGGAAAGAAGATTAGAAACCCATCTTATAAAAGGTAAACAAAGTTTTATTTTATACCAGTTTTTAGTTTAGTTGGTAAAGTTTATTAATTGTTATTGATTATTTGTCGAACCTTTGATCCTGTTAATTGAATAACGGCTCTGACCTTCAGGTCTCCCTTAATTGGGGGTTACCGGGAGACGGGGTCGTTACAATTAGTATCAGAGCATAGGTTCCTCATTTAATCTTTAATAATTATTAAATTTTACAAATTCCATAGAACTGAGGGAGTTATTAGAGGATTATCCGAAAGACAGAGGTGTATAGAAAAAGATCACGACCGGGGGCTGGCAATATTTTCCTCCGCACCGCTAGTCAGAATACGAGGACTCCCAGATTCGTGTGACTGCCTGGTCAAAGTCTTAGGGTATGAATCAAAATAAGATACCTTTAGGACCCCCTTATCTTGTTCGTCCCTTCTCAACTCAAATTCTATTAAGGACCTTAGGGATTAGGGTTTCCTCTCTCCTCCTCGCCCTCTTGAGGTATGGGTAAGGTTGATAAGGATTAAGGAATCCTCCACCAAATTAATAAAAAGCATGTAAATAAGATGTCATGGACATAAGCTTAATAGAATAAGCGTAAAGGAATAGATACATGCTTAGGCCGTATGACACAAGTTGTTATTGCCCTCAGGAGAGACTTGAGGATAGACCTCCTTGGCAGGAGGATGTGTATAGAGAGTTAGTCTTGGAGGTAGAGATCTCCATTAAAAGGATGATGTTAACCCTAACCCTAAGTGAAGGTTAGAGAGAGAGATGACATGATAAGTTAGATATCATGGTAGACCAGGTGTTTGGATAAACATGCCTTGGATGCCATATGAGCCATGAGAAGTCGATGACCGAGTACCTTTGGTAACCTAACCCTGGAGAGGGTCGTGCATGTTAGATGTGAAAGATAACTCCTCCATGGATGACGTTAGAGAAGAGTCTATAGAAACCTTATGGGCTGTTGCAAGTAGGGTATAACTTGCACCCCGAGTACATCTGTAATGTGAATAGTAGATTGAAACCCTGACCAGAAGGGATCATGGGGGATGGCTTATGAGATAAGCATAAGGGGTTATGGATAACCTTGAGTAAACATAAGTTCGAGTATAGGCTTCACTCAGGTAGGGGCATGCTTATGAGCTTGATCCTTCATAAAGACAGGACCTCTTATAGAGAGGTTGGTTGTAGGATTAGCTCTAGAAAGAGGGAGCAGACCTCGACCAAGAAAGTTGGAAGCCTAAAACCCCAAAACTTGAGAAACAGTGGGAGTCGAGAATGATGCGACCTAAGTGGATCATAATGGTTGCCTCATACATGATCCCTGGAGATTGATGATGTCTGGGTTAGCTTGAGAGTAACCAAACCCTAAGAGAAAGGATGATGCTTCTGGTATAAGTGGTTACCTGCTGAGATGAGCAAGGAGTTTTAAGTATCCAGTTGTGAAGCATTATACCTAGTTGGTTGTTCTTGGAGAGGACTCAACTCGGAGGTGTTTCTCATATAAAAGGATCATGGAAGTACATGACATACCTTGGACATGCTTGATTCATGGTCAAGAGATTGAGCATGCAGTTGGACACCCAAAGGGGAACCTAGGGTTCCTAGGCCCAAGAGGGGAAGTAGTGTATCCAATGCTCATGGTGAGATTTGAGTCTCTATAGTTTCACGCATGGTACTCTTAATGTGTAGAGGTAAAGGAAACCCCTTAAGGTAAGGGTATGTTTGATGAAACCCTCACGACTAAGTTGATCTGATGCTGAGGAAAGAGAACGAGTGTGACCTAGCATGGTTTAGTAAGTGGTCCACCTGTGCCTTAGTAGCTACTGGGTTAGGCATGCTCATGTGAATGTAAACCCTAAGGATGGTTGTGACCTTACTGTCACGGGTTTTAGTTTCCTCCCATCCTGGGAGAGGGACCCTTTGGTAGGGTGTGTACCAGTTCTGTTGGTTTTGAGGTGACCTAAAGAGGTTTCAAAGGATCTTGTGAGGCTAAGTGAAAAGTACATGGTATGAGAATGAACCTATAAACCCATAGCTAACCATCTCTATGTGCATGTGAATG
The DNA here is from genome assembly GCA_963693085.1 of Alisma plantago-aquatica. Taxonomy (NCBI): domain Eukaryota; kingdom Viridiplantae; phylum Streptophyta; class Magnoliopsida; order Alismatales; family Alismataceae; genus Alisma; species Alisma plantago-aquatica. The sequence goes on from OY856414.1 coordinate 191,379,653, forward strand.
TGTTACCATGAAGGTAACCGGTATGGGTCTCGACCAAGGTAGGCAAGTTGCCATGACCCTTATGAAAGGTTGAAGGTCAGCCCATGAATGTAAGAAGAGGGATGATGGATGTTTGGGTAAGGTTCTATGTTGGACATGTACAATAATAGAATCCTAAGTCTATCCTAGGGTCAGGTAGGGATAAGACCGATGGAAGAAGGAGTTGCCTAATTCCCTAGTTGCACACGACCATAGGGTCGAGAGGTAACAACTATCATTGTCTGAGGGCCATGGGTTAGGAAATTGATCACCTTCATGAACTCATGGGATCCAAAGGGCAGATGAGTAGGGAACTCTCGGGATGCATAAGGGAAAGGGATGACCCTAAAAGTGCCGACACCCTATAGACCTAGAGGAGATGACCAAGGATAGTGTGGTGACCCAAGTAGGTTCGAGACCAGTTTTCCATGGAAGTAATCTTTGATATCGAGATGAATGTGATGTTGAGACATAGGTGGCACGTTTCAACCTAGATTTAAAGGTGTACTGGCAAGGTGGGATGTACCATCTCTACTCTTGGAACAGGAAGAACTATGTATTTGGACTACAGCCAAATACTTATTTCCTTTTGTTATGGGAGTGAGAGATAGGACAATATGCATGCCTTACACCAAGGATAAAAGATGTTGCGAGTTGGAACGTTGCTACAAGGTATGATGGAAGAGATGATAACATACCCTTGTGAAGTGAATGGTACATGGATGGTTTACTAACACTAAGAGTATTAAGGAAATCATCTTGTAAGGATGTTTTATAATGAGCTATGTGTAAATTACAAGTTATGCAAAGTTGAGTTGAATCACCATGAGGATGAGCTCAGAGTTTCTTGATGAAGACCAACTTAGAGTTTGAGATGAGATGATAAGTATAGGACATGGAGGTGTATATCGTCACATTACCTGACACCTAAGGAGGTGAAGTGGTAATGAATGATCTAGTTGAGATATAGCTGCCTAATTTAGCTAGAGGCTAGAAGAGGTTGAGGTTGTTCGACTAACCCTAAGTTTGGAAAGAAGGTGAGTTTTGGCTAACACACAGATATAATAAGATATGTGGAACAAGTTAATGGTTGTTTGGTTAGCCAGTTTAGTCCTTGAGGTAGTGAAAGGATGGTGATAAAACCTCAGATACACTTCTTTGGATAGGGAGGTAATAAAACCCTGGTGAAAGTACTTTAGGGTTTTTGAGGTATTGATCTCGAGAAATCATGACATACATGAGATCATGGTTTTAAGATCATGATACACCTTGATACTACAAAGATAGTAAGTGATGGTAGCATTCTGGATGCTTAAAACAAAATTGCATGTAGCATGTGGCCATGCAAGTCAGGAGGTGAAGGACGAACACCAGTAACATAGTGCTTGGACATAGAGTATAAGAGTTCCCGAGAGGGAATGGGAGTTCACCACTATGGATGTTGTAATAAGTCTCCCCTTGAAAAAGAAACAATATGGGTTATGGTAGATCGCCTTACCTAGATGACATGAGAAAGAAAGAGTATTGTCACAGGACAGATTCGGTTGAACTACTTAAGAAAGAAAGATGGTTCAACTACACCATGATATGAGTTCAAAAGTTCTTGAGTAAGACCAAGGTTCACTTCCATGAGGTCGAAGTGGATACATGAAGAACTCAATGATAGTACAGTTTATCACCCCATAATAATGAGTAGTACGATCCAGACTAGAGGGTCTGATGAGAGCAAGTGTACTTGTTCAGGGTGATACAAAGAGACAATTCTTAAGATGTGATGTTAGCCACCATAGACTTTATCGGGATGCAAGAAGTCTTATAGAGAGGTAGTGTCGGTCACCACTTCATTAAGATGATGTTGGTGAAGGAGGCCTCACGAAGGTCAGAAAAGAACCATAGTGTGTGTAGATGAAGTCGCTTTGATCGTGCCATGGCCGAGAGAGAGCCCAGTGGTGACATGAGTCATGAGCTGATGCAAAGCATACTGACATGAAGTTCACTGTGGGAGAATATGTGACGTGAAAATTCGACCCCTCTAAGCTACAATTGAGAACGCTGAGTCCCCGATATATGGGTCCATTAGAGATGGATTGGTGGATATGGTTGTGTTTAGCCTACCCCTCAGGATAACATGATGAATAAAGTGTCCCATAAGTCTGATCTAGAGCACTATGTGAGGTACCCAAGCCATGTGTTGAGCCTTGAACCTTTTCAGCTTTTGAGAGGCTGAAATGTCCTGAGTCACCTATGAGGGTACGATATACCAAGGTAAGAAAGAACTCAAATAGAAGAATATGAGATGATGAAGGTTCTTGGAAAGCACCATGGAAAGGGGTGAAGTCACATGGTAGCCCTGATGGACATAAGAAAGACTTATCCTGTTTGTTTGCTTGCTTGATGGAATTTTGAGGACAAAATTTTTATAAGAGGGGAAGGATGTTACAACCCCAATTTTGGGGTTCCTTTGGTGAGAAATGTAATTTCTCATATTAAAGATATTGGAACGAATGATGATATAATTTGTGTTGAATAAATGAGTTTCAATGAAAATAGCCTTGTTGTTTGATTTGTGGGCTTTATTGGCTATTGGGCCCAATAATAAGGATATTCAATTAATTAATGAATAACTGAGAATTTGAGATAAGAAAGGTGTGGAAACCTCAAGAAGGCAAATCCAAAGAGGATTTCGTGCCTCTTAGATTCCTTGGGTTCCAAGGAGTCCAAAGTTGCAAATAAAAGGCAATAAGAAAAGAAAATATCAATTAAGTATTTCCTTGTTAATAAAGAAATTGAAAACATTGATGAAATGTGGAAAATATGTGAAAAGAGGTATAATTGGGTAATCCTTAGTGGAATTTCGTATCCCAAGGATTCCTTATGATAATAGAAATACCAACGAGGAAAAAATAAGAGAAATAAAGAGGAATCCTAAAAAATAACTATTTTAGAAAAAGAAATAAACAAGATAATGAGAGATAAAGAAGAATAATGCATTTAGATGCATCTAGAAGGATAATGAGTATCCTTAATGAGGAATTTAGAAATCTTTGAGTTTCTTGGGGTCCAAGGAGCCTCAATAAAGCGGAAAGAAAGAGAAAATACCAAAGATTGAAAAATAAGGGCATAATGTGATAAATTATTATTGAATTTTGTAATATGGATAAAAGGAAGTATTTTCTATTAAAAGAAAACATGATTTCGTGATAAATAATTAAGAGGCAAGTAATAAGAAGATAAAGGAAGAGATTTTTGTAATCCTATTATCCCAAGAACAAGGAATATCAAAAGGATATGTAGGAGAGAGAATCTTGCTTCTCCTTGAAGGAATTGTTTTCCTACAAGGAAAGGGATTCTTTGGTTCATGAATAGCCAACCTATGGTGTGACATCCCCGGATTTTGATTTCTCAAAACCCTATTGGGAATGAGATGTCAGAATCCGAAAACATCATCCAATAATATCAGAAAGCGATGCGGAAGCATAATACACATACATGAACATACAACCATAACATTCGCAACATTCAACATGTAAATTTATACAACATGAATTATTACACAATGACTTACAGTTACATATTGACTGAAGATTCTACAGTCTAAGAACATGTATGCTAAACTAGGATCTACACAATAGGTACAACCTGTGCAACTTGTTCACATCCTATTCTTTTATCCCATTCTAGCTCTGGACCTAGAAAATACGAGAAATAAAAACATCAACAAAAGTTGGTACGTGGAATTAAAGAGCTATACTATGCTGGCATATTGAAAATACTAGAAAAAGAAGAAAGAGAGAAAGAAACATTATTTAATGGTAGAAAATCAAGTAAACCCAAGTTATTAATCATATTTCAATGGACATGTATTACTATGGTGGACTTTGCACAAACATAAATATTGGGCCCTATCCCTGTGTACCTTGTACCATTAGGGATCTCCCCGCGTACCTTGTACCATTAGGGAGGTTCTAGTCAACATTAATACTTTCCCTCTCTAATAGGGATATTAATGAACCATCAATAACTACATTCCATTTTCTTTCCTTAGTATTCTTATTGTTCAAGGCGGAAATGACAATACATATAGATTTACATCCAACAATGTATTTCAAGTACAAACAAGCAAGTAAATATATTTAACATCCAGCAAATCTAGTCATATAATTATATCCACGTACCTGAGTTTAGATATTCCTCACATATCCATGATCATCTAGATAATCTGGTCAACACCTGATTTAAAGAAATTAATCATCATTAATATATGTACACCATATTCTTGGTATTTTAGGTCCAAATTAGGGTTTTACACCAAAACTAGGTTCAACTGATCTTAAATATGTCTCTGGTATTTTTATAGATATCCAGATGTCATTCTAAGGGTCTAGTATGATTTTTATATGTTTCTGATAACTGGTCTATTTTCTAGAATTAAAATGAGGTTACAAACAAGGAATTGGATTTTAATGAGAAAAGACCTAAAATTTCTCAATAATATTAAGATCAGAGTCCACATTTAATTTCCAGATGATATTAGGGTTCAAACTTATTTTTCTCATATTTAACCTCGACCATTTTATAATTATATCATTTAAATGAACATTCTCATATAAATTCAATATCATCAATTTTAGTTCATCAAAGGTCTGATCTAAGGGTCCAGTAATGTACATGGATTTTTTCTGAGTCTAAGAGTATTTTTGGATAATTTATAGGCCAAGGGAGCTATTTATAACCAATTGTGCAAGATTAAGTCTATTTCTGACAATTAATAAATGCTTTACCTTTTATAGGGCTTGGGCCGGCCGGTTCATCCGGTTTGGACCCAGTTCAGGATGAATAGGACTCGACCCGCCTCTCCTAGCCTGGACCAGGTTTAGTCACTACCCCTCTCCCTTTCTCGCGATCTGCTGTGTGCGCCCCGACCTGGGCATGAAACCACCGGCGTCGTTGCCTCCCCCTGGACGAGCGATCACAGTGGATCCTTCCTCCTCAGAATTTCACAACCGCAAACACGACCGCAAAGGCTGCCGCTGGTGTCGAGCCGTGGTGCTGAAGCCTCTCCCTGTTCTTGACGGCACCGCTGAAGCTGCGCTTGCCGGTGAGGATCCCAGAAGCTCTGGGACTCCTTATCACTGCTTCTGCCCCGAATCTCCAACGCCGCCACGACACCTCAAAACTGTGACAGAGAATCCTCCTCGCACCCTGCTCCATGTCCCCCCTCACTAGTCACATATTTGTGCCCACATCTTCCTTTCTGCTCCGAAGATCCTTGTCTACGAGCCGCAGGTGGTGGCTGTCGGAGTTGGGGCTCACCATTCACAGCTGCTACTGTGGTGGTGAAAGGGGGTTCTCCTCCCTATCTTGGTCTGCCTGAGGTCGCCGTCCTCATCCCAATGGGGGTCTCGGCGCACATCCTCCTCCATGTGAGTCTATGCTAGCACCTCCAGAGCCGCCGCCTTCATTCTGTTGTGTCGGCGTGGCTTGACAACGAGAAAACGGACCTCTACAGGTCCATATCTGGAGAGCGCTCTTGGGTTGGGTGCCTCCAACAGCTCCGGATTTCCTCCTGGAACCCGTCCTTCACCTTCAATCTTGCACGGAACCGTGGCTAGAGAAGATAGGGAGAGTGGGGGGGGGCTGCGTCAAGTGAGAGTCTGTTAAATGACCTGTTTTGGCGGATCTAGCGTCCCTCTTACAGTCACAGGTTGAGGCAGTCAAAGCCCAACTCCACATATGGCCAACAATTCTGAAAGATGTGGGGTTGAAGATGAAGCCTAATACATTAGATCATTCTCGAGTGAATCTGCGACATACTTGAGTAGGCTGTGACTGCATGATGGGACATTTATTGAGACCTCCATCCTAAGTTCAACCGTATTCCAAAAAATCCACATTGTTAACTAAAATCTAAATCATCTTTTTGACTTCTAACTTCCATATCTCATAGAAGGAAACTTTAAATAATATGGAATTCTAAACCTAGGTCCAATACCACTAAATGGAGTTTCTGATCATTATTGAGATCAAACAATCATTAGTAACATCTCAATTTAATTCCTCAAATGGTCCCATATAACTCTATAAACCTCATTAATCATCAAACATTGCTGTAACACATTCACTCTCATTATCCCGATCATTATACATCCCAATATTCATAAGTCAACCATCTAAATTCATGTATTCTCTAATTCATAGAAGAAGTCATGAGTACTCTAAAGTGGTACATATATAAAGATGTTGAACTCATGCTACACATCAATTATCATCTAAACTCAACATCACAAGCCCGACTTATTTAATTTGATTCTATAATACTTCATACTCCATCACTATCTATTTTATTTTAGGTTTGTCTTCAAGAACTATATTGGGTATGAAAACCCTAAAATCCAAGGTCATCACATTCACTCCACCTTATATGGAATTTCGTCCTCGAAATTCAACTAATCTCATCCTTAAGAGTCTATTTAGGAGTTCAACTTCATATACATCATCATTGCTTAGGTTCTAAGACCACCATAGTTATATGCACTCTAAGTTGTCAACTTAGGGTCTAGAGATTCTTGGGTGTGTCCACCCTACCATATATATGTGGAAGCATCACTTAAAGTCTTAGCCATAACATGAAATTATGATATCTTAGGATTACATCACCCCTAAGGATGCATGTTTTGTTCATACTTTTAAAGTTCAAGAGGAATTCATTTATATGCCATGGTATTCTGATCGTTCAAATCTAACATCATTAACATCTTTACAATGATTTTAGGATTAGAGGAGACTTATCTTCATCCTTGATATTAGATTTTTTTTTCTACATAAGAAGGGCTTACGTAACATGCTTGACCATTAGGGTTTCGCCCTATGGTGTGATATTCATACCCAACTTAGAAGCATACATTGAGAAGGATCAAAGTTACAAACTATATTTCTGATCATATATCATATGATCCAAAAATATTTTTATATCAAGTTCATGAGTTCAACTTTTTATGTCTTGCATGTATTATGTGAAGGGAAAAAAATATACTAAGTTTATCCCATGATCTCAGCATCATATCTTTCGTATTTCATATGAAGGGGAAGAGAATATTTTAAAGTCAAACTTATCATGATTTCAATCTTTGGTACTACATGTATGATATAGGGGGGAATATAGAATAGGTCAAGCTTATACGAGTGACTCCTCATATATAAATCATCTACATAGCTCAAGTGAGGTTTCTATCATCATATATTAAGAAAGAGAAGAAGAAGGGAGACCATGTATTTTGAGTATCTTTTGCACAAAGCATCATACTCTCGTAACTAGAGTTCATATATTACCTCACTTGCAACTAATGATGAGATTTTCAAAATATGTCACTCTAGCTAGGACCTAACTCAGCCAAAGGATTGACTTTATCCTATGGGTCATCTACCCATCCTTTTATTTTACCCAATTCTCACATATAGATTTGAATCATGCATAAGGACTCAACTCAACACTCGAGAATAATCTAGTGTAGGATTTTTTTTTAACACATATCTCATATATTGGAGGCTAGGTCCTATGACCTTCTCCCTGTGGGTCTTACTCTCTCTAGAGTTCACCACATATCTCATCCTACCACTAGACATCCTCCTTGTATAAGAGCTTGAGGCGCATGCACACTCATCTATATCTTAACTTAGCTTATATTAAGTAGGAAAAGGGGATGTACTTTCATCATCACGACTTAGCATAGATCCTCTAAGAGTGGATTCATCTTATATACAACTCAAATCTTAATAAGGAAACCTATACCATCATAGATCAACTTAGGTAAGATTCTATATACTTATTTCCTTCATCTTTCTTTTGTCTACCTATCTATCACATAATCTTATGAGGCTCTAGACTTCTAATCTAGATCTATTCTCTCTTCTAGACTGATGTCACCTCCTTTCACTTAGATTGCATGAACACTAACTACTCTCCAGTGTGAGGGACACATTTTCATATTTACATATATAATAAAATATTATATAGTTTTTCTCCAAGAAAGAAGATGTCAGAGAAAACTGTCGAGGCTCGAGCCGATTGGAAAACAAAACCAAATCAGCAAAAAAATCGAGTGTCCCACACACAGTAGATAGTATAGTGTCATGTCACCTAGTGAAATGGTGAGAACGAGATGTAGACTAGTGTAGCTACCTACATATGAGCTCTATATGGAAAGGGTTTCAAACACTTGTCTAAACCTAGTTCTCGAACATCTAGGTTCTAACTTAGAGGCTAAGTCAAACCTTATTCCTACATAACAACTTACTAAGTTTCTAGGGTTTAAGGTGAAAGGTGAGGATTTTGTTATATATATCATTGTGGCAACACATCCCATTATCACACAGATAACGAGGTGTTACATGAAAACGTGCGGAAATCACCATAACCACAGTTAATAAAAAACACGGGTTAATTAAAACCGATTGCGGAAAACTGATAAACTGAGAAACATTTTACATTCCAGTCCATATCCTGCAAGAAAACATGTTACATATATATCCATACAAGCCTGGATACATGTCCACAGCTTAGAGCAACAACTGTCCTGTCATAACCATGAGTTCACCACCTGTTCATACATATAAAGGCCCATATCTGGTCAACAGCAGGATATACAAACGACATCGGTCGTGCATCGTAAAACAACATCAAAACACCGCCAAGGACCTGAGAGTACAGGGATGACTCTAGACTCTACACCAAAACATCAAAACAGCAACATCTCTAAAGCTTGCCTTCTACAGATCTTCTCGCTGCTTGGCCGCAACTCCGCGACCACCACCACGACAAGCTCGACCACCTAAAAAGGTTGAAAACTAGTGGAGTGAGACAATTGAACATTGTCCCAGCGGGAGGCATAACTCCGCGCCAAAACTACAAAAGCTCAGATAAGATAAAGCTTATCTCAGCAGATTATTGATAAAGAATATAACAAGAACAGTTATAAGTAACAAGCCATCCTGAGTCTTACCAGTGGTATCAAAAGGGCATATAACCACTATATTTCCCAATGGAACATGATTGACAAGATAGATTATATGAGACTCACCACAAAAGAGTAATACATAAACAACTACAATATAATTAAAGTTAACTACACAAACAAGGCCTCAACCACTGTTTCGTATTTGTCTTATCAATACATACTAAACGGTTATATTACGTTTTATTATGCCCTGAGGAAATAAACCGTACCGTTCAAATCCAACCTTCGGCTGCGAAGCCCATAGCCGGTGCCATACAAGGTCAATGGAAGAGCTAGAATCCAAGACCTTCTCCACCTCATGGTCAGTACATGAGAACACAAACCAGGACCGCAGTCTCGTGCTTGAAGTGGTCATAAGCCACAAGGTCAGCTCCACAGGCTACCCTCTGCCTATTCCGCCTCGGTACAGGTCACGGAACTAGAAACTGAGCTATGTGTCTAAACACCATGCTCGGAGCCATGAATGCATTCATGCTCAACATATCACATATCTGGAGCCATGGGTCATGTTCACCATGCTTGTCACACATCCGAGTCTGCAACCGTAGCTGCACTCGTTTCACCTCTCTATTTTAGGCTAGGAGAAACCTCGCATATTCAAAAATATGCGCTCCGAGTTAACCCGCAGGAGAACCCGTTTCATCATCACCCTATCCTGACTGGTGATGAATCTATGGCCAGGGCAAGCTACATTATAGATTACACTGTGATTAGTTAGTATCTTTTAGATGGATTGTAAGATTCAACCAAGTTTTATAACATGCAAGGTATAATAGAAAGGTAAACAACATAACTCAACATTATGCATTTTCTACAATTTACATCACACTGATCCATCACAAGGATCTCACATCACATGTTATCACTTGGCCTCTTGTCAACCATCCATATCCATCTCAAGGATCATCACACAACCATGGGATCTCAATCCCTCATCACATAGTACCTTAGCCTCTCAAGGCTTTCATCATCATTATGGAACATCATACACCTGTCATCACAGTGTTCATTTACCCAATTCTCATAGCCTTTCATTGGGCTAAGCATTACCTGCATGGTTAGCATAATTCAATAACCAGATGAATAATCAAGAGACTACAATTACTACCATAGGGTGACAATTAGGGTTAAGTGTATTGCCAGCACAACATGACAAAAATAATCATATCCATGCCTCATCTTAATGTTACACATGTAAGCACACTATCAAGCAACCCTAATGTATGCTCAAGATCATATTTGACATTATAGGGAATAGGGTAGTTACATACATACGCATGTACTTTAGCCAAAAGAACATAATTCTCATAATCAAGCAAAGAATCGTCATAAGAGCATCATAACAGGCCGTGCCCGCACAAGAGACACCATGAACCCTCACTAAAGCCATCTCGGGTAGATCCCCTACTCATCTAATACTATCGGGCGTGCAACCCTAGCAAGCGGGCAGAGCACAACCCTAAAAAGTGGGTAAGCGTGCAGCCCTGTCGGGCGTGCAGCTCCAACATGCTCAAGGTTATCGGGCGTGCGAGCAGATCTCAGGTGTTAAGGCAGTGTGCCGGTTTAAGACAACATAAGGATCGGCCAACATGCAAGATAACTAAAGATCAACTACTAACGTACAAAGGCAAGATTAAGACAACATATGAAAGAAGAGGATAGAGTAGTTTAGGGTTAGAGTCATGCAACCCGCCTTAAGCTCCAAGGAAGAAGATGCACTTTGAGCTCCAAGGTTGTCGGCCACCAAAGCTCCTCCAAGAGGGTGTGTATCGGCCACCACCTCCTTCTCCAAGGGTGTGTCGGCCTCCAAGCTGCTCACACAAGGGTGTGTCGGCCACCTTAGCTCCTTCTTCAAGGGTGTGTCGGCCACCAAGCAAGGGGAAGAGAGGGTGTGTTGTGCACAAGGAGAAGAGGAACTAAAGGGACCTCAAGCTAAGGAAGGGACAACCTATATAGATGAGGAAGGAGGAGAAACCAAGGTAAAAACTTGCTATGTGTCGGCCACCCAAAGGACACTTGTCCACCAACTCAAGCCACCACTCTTGCAAGCCAAAGGACACTTGTCCAAGATGTGCACCATGTGTTCTCCAAACATGACCAAGGTTGGATCAAGCTTCATGGGCGACACACCAAGCTGCCCTAGGCCGACACAAGCTCTACTTGGCCGACACAAGGCCCAAGCAAGCCCAAACAAGGGACTCCAAGGCCCAAACAAGCTCAACAAAGGTCCAAAGAACTCAAACAACAAGCCCAAGCCTTCCTCTCAACCCTAGAGGAATCAAAGAGAGAGAAGAACACCTCTCAAGGTGACAAACTTGCTCCCAAAACCCTAGACTTGGGTTAATTGCAAGTAGCACCTTCAACTCTCAACAAAGCACAACCAAACCCTAATCACCACTCAAAGGTGATTAGCAAGCACCAAACCATCAAGGTTAAGCAAAACAAACAGGGTAAGCCCTAAACGCAGGTCAGGGTCCTTCAATCTAACCCCCTTTAAGGGATTTCGTCTCCGAAATCTGAAGAGAAAAGCAAGGGATACTTCCTCCTCATCTCTTCCTCAAGCTCCCACATGGCTTCCTCAATGCCACGACGCTGCCAAAGGACCTTCACAAGAACCAAGTCCTTCCTCTTCAGCTTCTTGATCCTTCTGTCAAGAATCGCCACAGGGCCTTCCTCGTAGGTCACATCTGCATCAAGCTCAACCTCAACTGGTTGTATCACTGTACCTGAATCTGGATGACTTTTCTTTAACATACTGACATGGAATACTGGATGTAACCTGTGTAACTCAGGAGGTAACTCTATCTCGTAAGCTACCTTGCCAACACGTGCTACGACTGGGTAAGGCCCCATATACCTGGGTGCCAACTTACCCTTCCGTCCAAACCTCAGCACACCTTTCCACGGCGAGACTTTAAGATATACTTTGTCTCCTACCTAGAACTCCAATGGTCGTCGGCGATTGTCCGCATAAGACTTCTGCTTGTCCTATGCCACTTTCAACTGTTGTTGTATTACCTTGATCTTATCTGTCGTCTGCTGCACTAACTCAGGACCCAAAAGCTGATACTCACCAGACTCATACCAATACAAAGGAGCTCTGTACTTTCTTCCATACAGAGCTTCATAAGGAGCCATATTGATGCTTCGTTGATAGTTGTTGTTATAAGCAAACTCTATCAAACTCAGATGAACATCCCAGCTGCCTAGGAACTGCAAAACACAAGCTCGAAGGAGATCCTCCACAATCTGAATAGTCCTTTCAGACTGTCCATCTGTCTGTGGATGAAAGGCTGTACTGAACCTTAACTGCGTTCCCAACGCTCTGTGCAACTGCTCCCAAAAATGACTGGTAAACTAAGGACCTCTGTCAGAAACTATTATTGTTTGCACACCATGCAAACGAACTATCTCATCCACATACACTCTAGCGAGCTTCTCAGCCGTATACGTTGTCTTCACAGGCAGAAAATGGGCAGACTTCGTCAATCTATCCACTATCACCCAAATGGAATCATGATTCCTAGTTGTCTTAGGCAGACCAACTACGAAATCCATGGTTATATGATCCCATTTCCACTGTGGTATCGGCAAAGGTTGTAACGTACCTGCCGGCTTCTGATGTTCAGCCTTCACTTGCTGACATACCGCACATCTTGCCACGAACTCAACCACATCTCTCTTCAAACCGGGCCACCAATACAAGTCCTTCAGACTATGATACATCTTGGTGACACCTGGATGCATCTCATACATCGACGTATGGGCTTCCTCAAGCACCAACTTCCTCAGATCATCAACATATGGAACCACCATCCTATCACGATAGCAAACTAGTCCATCCTCAGACTCACAGAACCCATCACGCTTGTCACTGCCAAACTCTGATCTAATCAACTGTACCGCCTCATCTGTCTGATGTGCATCCTTGATCTGCTGCCTCAACGTAGGCTTGACTTGCATCTGTGTGAAAAGACCAGATAATGAAGAAACTTCCATCTGCACATTCATCTGTCATAGAGAAACAAACATATCCCTCCTATGGCAAACCAGGGAATTTAACTGTGCCTTCTTTGAAGAAAGAGAAGACTTTCGACTAAGCGCATATGCTACCACGTTCGCCTTACCATGATGATACTCGATAGTGCAGTCGTAGTCGTTGATCAACTCCATCCATCGCCGCTGTCGCATATTCAACTCGTGTTGCGTAAAGATATACTTCATGTTCTTATGATCTGTAAAGATCTGACACACTTCCCCATACAGATAGTGTCTCCAAATCTTTAACGCATGAACCACCACCGCCAACTCCAAATCATGAGTCAGATAGTTCTCCTCAGTTTCTTGAGCTGTCATGAGGCAAAAGAAACCACATGATCTTCCTGCATCAACACACAACCTAAACCTTTCTTGGAAGCATCACAGAAAACAACATAGCCTTTCCCAGGCTCTGGCAAGATCAATACTGGAGCACTAGTCAGCTTCTCCTTCAGACTCTGGAAATCTTGCTGACATCGATCATCCCACACAAAAGGTACATCCTTCCTGGTCAACTTCGTCATCGGCAAAGCTATCGAACTGAAGTCCTTGATAAACCTCCGGTAGTATCCTGCTAGACCAAGGAAACTACGAACTTCTGTCGGCGTCTTCGGCTATTCCCAATCTGCAACAGATTCCACCTTCTTCGAATCTACCTTGACTCCTTCAGCGGATATCACATGGCCCAAGAAGGTCACTTCCTCCAGCCAGAACTCACACTTACTGAACTTGGCATACAACTGATGCTGGCGAAGAAGAGTCAACGCTCGACGAAGATGTTGCTCATGCTCTAGCATGTCCCGACTATAGATCAAGATGTCATCTATAAAGACTACAACAAACTGATCTAAGAACGGACAAAACACTCTGTTCATCAGATCCATGAAAGCTGTAGGTGCATTGGTTAACCCAAACGGCATAACCACAAACTCATAATGACCATACCTTGCCCTGAAGGCTGACTTTGGTATGTCATCCGCCTTTATCCTCAATTGATGATATCTGGACCGTAGACCGATCTTTGAAAACACTGTAGCACCACGCAACTGATCGAACAGATCATCTATCCTCGGCAACGGGTACTTGTTCTTGATCATGACCTTGTTTAACTGCCGGTAGTCTATACACAACAGCATCGAACCATCCTTCTTCTTGACAAACAGCACTGGAGCACCCCAAGGCGATGTACTCGGTCGGATAAAACCTTTATCCAGCAACTCTTGTAACTGTTTCTTCAACTCTGCCATCTCTGCTGGAGCCATTCTGTATGGTGTCTGCGCAACTGGCTGTGTTCCTGGTACCAGATTGATCTCGAAATCAATCTCTCGGGGTGGGGGAACACCAGGAAACTCCTCAGGAAACACGTCTGCAAACTCACGAACAACTGACACCTCCTCAAGGCTAGGACCTTTCGCCTTGAAATCTACTACGGTATCTACCACGTGAGCTAAGAACGCCTCACATCCTTATCGTAACAACTTATCTGCCACCATAGCTGATACTACACATGTCGGAAGAATCTTCCTATCTCCCTGGAAGATCCACTTCTCTCCAGCAACATCAAACACTTCCCGAACCACAGTCGAAGACAACCTTATACCTCTCGAAGGTATCCATCCCAAGGATAACATCGAACCCATGCATAGCAAGTGGTATGAGATCTACTTGAATGTGGTGTCCCGAGAAAGACAAAACACAAGATGGACACTCTTCTCGAAGCAAAGAGGAACCATCAAATGGGGGTTTCTAACAATAAGCTATCCTTCTTACAGCTAACAGGTAAACGACAATTCTCAAGCATACTATAGGCGATAAAAGAGTGTGTAGCACCTGGGTCAACCAGAACAGATATAAAGCAAGAAGAAGACATATCAGAATGAAATAACTCCATCTGACATGTCACTACTCGCGGGTTGAATACCGCCTCCGGCTGATTCATAGCGTAGAATCGAGCCATTGCTTGCTGTCCACGACCTCTGCTTCCCTGAGCAGACGATCCAGCCTGAGATGCTTGACTGCATCCTCGTCCTCGTCCTCTGCTACCACTGGGCTGTGGTCTCTCTGACCCCTGAAGGTTCTGTCTCCGTTGTTGTGTCACTTCAACATCGTTGTAGGGACAACTTGACCTGATATGCCCTGTCTGACCACAGGCATAGCATGTCCTAACATCATCTCGAGGCCTAGATGGTCCTCTCACCGCCACAGAAGCTGAACTTGGTGCCTTAGAAGGCGAAGAAACATAACCTCTTCCTCTACTCAAAGACCACTGAGATGGTCTACCAGAACCTCTCATCGCTGCCGGTGCCGAAAACCTGGGCTTCTTGAAGCCACCAAACCTCTGACTCTGAAACTGAGAAGGTCTTTTCTTAGCCATAGACTCTCTCTTCTCCCTAACAGAACGTTCGATCCTCCGAACAGATTCCACAAACATCACAAACCGTTCTCGGTTTTCCAACGCAGAAACCGATGTCGTCAGCTCAGCACTCAGAACCTTCTCGAAACGTCTGATCCGTTCCTCGTCTGTCATCGCCATGTGAGGACAAAACCTCAACAGATCCATAAACTTGGCTTCATACTCGGTGATGTTCATCGTTCCTTGTCGCAAACTCTCGAACTGACGGATCTTCTCATCCAGATACGTCTTGGGAAAGTATCTGGTGACGAACTCACGTCGAAACACTTCCCAACAGATCACCTCACCAGGCCGCTTCTCTTCCTTGATGGTCCACCAGTGACCAGCGCTACCTTTCAGAAGGTAGACAACATGCTTTACTTTGTCTGCTTCGGGGATGTCGAGGATCCGGAAAGCCTTCTCAAGACTTGTCAGCCACAGATCTGCATCCGCTAGATCAGCCGTTCCAGCATATTCCGAAGCTCTGACTCGGCGAAGCCGCTCGAAGGTCTTCCCAATACCTGATGCTTCTCCATGAGGAGGCACTGGTAATCGCTCAACCATGAGATTCATCGTAGCCATCATCTGCCCCATAAGCTGTTGGTCGGCAGGATGTTCAAGAATGGCTGGGTCAGGTTGGGGAACCTGAGGCACCCGATCTTCATGCGCCTGTCCTACTGCTCCATCAACAGATGCAGCATCGCTGTGCTCAACAGCGAGTTCTTCATGGTTTCCAGACATCTTGGCTTTTCTTCCGCCGAGGGCAGAAGATTTCTATGAGAAAATCTGGAAAACACATAAGAACAAACACAACCTAGTCCTAGATCCCTATAGACTCATCAAACCTAAAGCTCTGATACCAAACTTGTGGCAACACATCCCATTATCACACAGATAACGAGGTGTTACGCGAAAACGTGCGGAAATCACCATAACCACAGTTAATCAAAAACACGGGTTAATTAAAACTGATTGCGGAAAACTGATAAACTTAGAAACATTTTACATTCCAGTCCATATCCTGCAAGAAAACATGTTACATATATATCCATACAAGCCTGGATACATGTCCACAGCTTAGAGCAATAGCTGTCCTGTCATAACCATGAGTTCACCCCTGTTCATACATATAAAGGCCCATATCTGGTCAACAGCAGGATATACAAACGACATCGGCCGTGCATCGTAAAACAACGTCAAAACACTGCCAAGGACCTGAGAGTACATGGATGACTCTAGACTCTACACCAAAACATCAAAATAGCAGCATCTCCAAAGCTTGCCTTCTACAGATCTTCTTGCTGCTTGGCCGCAACTCCGCGACCACCACCACGACAAGCTCGACCACCTAAAAAGGGTGAAAACTAGCAGAGTGAGACAATTGAACATTGTCCCAGCGGGAGGCATAACTCTGCGCCAAAACTACAAAACCTCAGATAAGATAAAGCTTATCTCAGTAGATTATTGATAAAGAATATAACAAGAACAGTTATAAGTAACAAGCCATCCTGAGTCTTACCAGCGGTATCAAAAGGGCATATAACCACTATATTTCCCAATGGAATATGATTGACAAGATAGATTATATGAAACTCACCACAAAAGAGTAATGCATAAACAACTACAATATAATTAAAGTTAACTACACAAACAAGGCCTCAACCACTGTTTCGTATTTGTCTTATAATACATACTAAACGGCTGTATTACATTTTATTATGCCCTGAGGAAATGAACCGTACCGTTCAAATCCAACCTTCGGCTGCGAAGCCCATAGCTGGTGCTATACAAGGTCAATGGAAGAGCCGGAATCCAAGACCTTCTCCGCCTCATGGTCAGTACATGAGAACACAAAGCATGACCGCAGTCTCGTGCTTGAAGTGGTCATAAGCCACAGGGTCAGCTCCACAGGCTACCCTCTACCTAGTCCGCCTCGGTACAGGTCACAGCACTAGAAACTGAGCCACGTGTCTAAACACTGTGCTCGGAGCCATGAACGCATTCATGCTCAACATATCACATATCTGGAGCCATGGGCCATGTTCACCATGCTCGTCACACATCCGAGTCTGCAACCGCAGCTGCACTCGTTTCACCTCTCTATTTTAGGCTAGGAGAAACCTCGCATATTCAAAAATATGCGCTCCGGGTTAACCCGCAGGAGAACCCGTTTCATCATTACCCTATCCTGACTGGTGATGAATCTATGGCCAGGGCAAGCTACATTATAGATTACACTTTGATTAGTTAGTATCTTTTAGATGGATTGCAAGATTCAACCAAGTTGTATAACATGCAAGGTATAATAGAAAGGTAAACAACATAACTCAACATTATGCATTTTCTACAATTTACATCACACTGATCCATCACAAGGATCTCACATCACACGTTATCACTTGGCCTCTTGCCAACCATCCAGATCCATCTCAAGGATCATCACACAACCATGGGATCTCAATCCCTCATCACATAGTACCTTAGCCTCTCAAGGCTTTCATCATCATCATGATACATCATACACCTGTCATCACAGTGTTCATTTACCCAATTCTCATAGCCTTTCATTGGGCTAAGCATTACCTGCATGGTTAGCATAATTGAATAACCAGATGAATAATCAAGAGACTACAATTACTACTGTAGGGTGACAATTAGGGTTAAGTGTATTGCCAGCACAACATGACAACAATAATCATATCCATGCCTCATCTTAATGTTACACATGTAAGCACACTATCAAGAAACCCTAATGTATGCTCAAGATCATATTTGACATTAAAGGGAATAGAGTAGTTACATACATACGCATGTACTTTAGCCACAAGAACATAATTCTCATAATCAAGCAAAGAATCGTCATAAGAGCATCATAACAATTCGTGCCCTCACAAGAGACACCATGAACCCTCACTAAAGCCATCTCGGGTAGAGCCCCTACTCATCTAATACTATCGGGCGTGTAGCCCTAGCAAGCGGGCAGAGCACAACCCTAAAAAGCGGGTAAGCGTGCAACCCTGTCGGGCGTGCAGCTCCAACATGCTCAAGGTTATCAGGCGTGCGAGCAGATCTCAGATGTTAAGGCAGTGTGTCGGGCGAGCCGTGCAAGGCTCCTCTGTCGGGCGAGCCATTCATATGTCGGGTGAGCAACTCGTGTGTCGGGCGACACAAGCTAGGCCAGGCGAGCAGGGTAAAATCACGCGAGCATGGTGTGTCAGGGGGAAACCGGGTGAGCAGCACACTGAGCTATCGGACGAGCTAAGCTACTGGGCAAGCCAAAGGAAAAGCCGCGTGTGCAAGGCCTGTCGGGTGAGCCAAAGAAGTATCGGGCGAGCAAGGTTACTGGGTGAGCAAGACGACTGAGCGAGCAGAGTCAGAGTGCTCATCCGCTCAAGGCACAAAAGAGAAACTTGCTCACTCCAACCGTGCAAGAGAGAACTAGAGCAAGGGCTATCAGGCAGCACCTCCCCACACATCTCAACTAAGGTTCAAGCCATCTAAATGAGCTCACCATCTTGCCCAAGGTGAGAGGAGAGTCTTGCTCAAGTTACTAAGTCATGTGCTCACCTCAATCGGGTAGGAAAGAGGGGTGTTTCTCATGGCATTAGAGCTCAAGATCACTCATCTAGACCAAGGGGAGAAAGGAGTGTTGCTCTCCTAAACCCTAACACAAGGATCGGCCAACATGCAAGATAACTAAAGATCAACTACTAACGTATAAAGGCAAGATTAAGACAACATATGAAAGAAGAGGATAGAGTAGTTTAGGGTTAGAGTCATGCAACCCGCCTTAAGCTCCAAGGAAGAAGATGCACTTTGAGCTCCAAGGTTCTTGGCCACCAAAGCTCCTCCAAGAGGGTGTGTATCAGCCACCACCTCCTTCTCCAAGGGTGTGTCGGCCTCCAAGCTGCTCACACAAGGGTGTGTCAGCCACCTTAGCTCCTTCTTCAAGGGTGTGTCGGCCACCAAGCAAGGGGAAGAGAGGGTGTGTCGTGCACAAGGAGAAGAGGAACTAAAGGGACCTCAAGCTAAGGAAGGGACAACCTATATAGATGAGGAAGGAAGAGAAACCAAGGTAAACACTTGCTATGTGTCGGCCACCCAAAGGACACTTGTCCACCAACTCAAGCCACCACTCTTGCAAGCCAAAGGACACTTGTCCAAGATGTGCACCATGTGTTCTCCAAACATGACCAAGGTTGAATCAAGCTTCATGGGCGACACACCAAGCTGCCCTAGGCCGACACAAGCTCTACTTGGCTGACACAAGGCCCAAGCAAGCCCAAACAAGGGACTCCGAGGCCCAAACAAGCTCAACAAAGGTCCAAAGAACTCAAACAACAAGCCCAAGCCTTCCTCTCAACCCTAGAGGAAGAAAAGAGAGAGAAGAACACCTCTCAAGGTGACAAACTTGCTCCCAAAACCCTAGACTTGGGTTAATTGCAAGTAGCACCTTCATCTCTCAACAAAGCACAACCAAACCCTAATCACCACTCAAAGGTGATTAGCAAGCACCAAACCATCAAGGTTAACCAAAACAAATAGGGTAAGCCCTAAACGCAGGTCAGGGTCCTTACAATCATGGTGAGCAATTGTTAGGCGTAGCTATTGTTCATGCTCTGATACCAACTGTGACGTCCCCGGATTTTGATTTCTCCAAACCCTATTGGGAATGAGATGTCAGAATCCGAAAACATCATCCAATCATATCACAAAGTGATGCGGAAGCATAATACGCATACATGAACATACAACCATAAAATTCTCAACATTCAACATGTAAATTTATACAACATGAATTATTACACAATGATTTACAGTTACATATTGACTGAAGATTCTATAGTCTAAGAACATGTATGCTAAACTAGGATCTACACAATAGGTACAACCTGTGCAACTTGCTCACATCCTATTCTTTTATCCCATTCTAGCTCTGGACCTAGAAAATACGAGAAATAAAAACATCAACAAAAGTTGGTACGTGGAATTAAAGAGCTATACTATGCTGGCATATTGAAAATACTAGAAAAAGAAGAAAGAGAGAAAGAAACATTATTTAATGGCAGAAAATCAAGTAAACCCAAGTTATTAATCATATTTCAATGGACATGTATTACTATGGTGGACTTAGCACAAACATAAATATTGGGCCCTATCCCTGCGTACCTTGTACCATTAGGGATCTCCCCGCGTACCTTGTACCATTAGGGAGGTGCTAGTCAACATTAATACTTTCCCTCTCTAATAGGGAGATTAATGAACCATCAGTAACTACATTCCATTTTCTTTCCTTAGTATTCTTATTGTTCAAGGCGGAAATGACAATACATATAGATTTACATCCAACAATGTATTTCAAATACAAACAAGCAAGTACATATATTTAACATCCAGCAAATCTAGTCATATAATTATATCCACGTACCTGAGTTTAGATATTCCTCACATATCCATGATCATCTAGATAATCTGGTCAACACCTAATTTAAAGAAATTAATCATCATTAATATATGTACACCATATTCTTGGTATTTTAGGTCCAAATTAGGGTTTTACACCAAAACTAGGTTCAACTAATCTTAAATATGTCTCTGGTATTTTTATAGAGATCCAGATGTCATTCTAAGGGTCTGGTACGATTTTTATATGTTTCTGATAACTGGTCTATTTTTTAGAATTAAAATGAGGTTACAAACTAGAAATTGGATTTTAATGAGAAAAGACCTAAAATTTCTCAATAATATTAAGATCAGAGTCCACATTTAATTTCCAGATGATATTAGGGTTCAAACTTATTTTTCTCAAATTTAACCTCGACCATTTTTTAATTATATCATTTAAATGAAACATTCTCATATAAATTAAATATCATCAATTTTAGTTCATCAAAGGTCTGATCTAAGGGTCCAGTAATGTACATGGCATTTTTCTGAGTCTAGTCTAAGAGTATTTTTGGATAATTTATAGGCCAAGGGAGCTATTTATAACCAATTGTGTAAGATTAAGTCTATTTATGACAATTCATAAATGCTTTACCTTTTATAGGGCTTGGGCCGGCCGGTTCATTCAGTTTGGACCCGGTTCAGGCTGAATAGGACTCGACCCGCCTCTCCTAGCCTGGACCAAGTTTAGTCGCTGCCCCTCTCCCTTTCTCGCGATCTGTTGTGTGCGCCCCGACCTGGGCATGAAACCGCTGGCGTCGTTGCCTCCCCCTGGATGAGCGATCACAATGGATCCTTCCTCCTCAGAATGTCACAACTGCAAACACGACCGCAACGACTGTCACTGGTGTCGAGCCGTGGTGCTGAAGCCTCTCCCTGTTCTTCACGGCACCGCTGAAGTTGCGCTTGCCGATGAGGATCCCAGAAGCTCTGGGACTCCTTATCACTTCTTCTTCCCCGAATCTCCAGCGCCTCCACGGCACCTCAAAACCGCGACAGAGAATCCTCCTCGCACCCTGCTCCATGTCCCCCCTCACTAGTCGCAGATTTGTGCCCGTAACTTCCTTTCTGCTTCGAAGATCCTTGTCTACGAGCCGCAGGTGGTGGCTGCCGGAGCTGGGGCTCACCATTCACAGCTGCTACTGCGATGGTGAAAGGGGGTTCTCCTCCCTGCCTTGGTCTACCTGAGGTCACCGTCCTCATCCCAATGGGGGTCTCGGCGCACATCCTCCTCCATGTGAGTCTATGCTAGCACCTCCAGAGCCGCCGCCTTCACTTCTGTTGCGTCGTTGTGGCTTGACAACGAGAAAACAGACCTCTGTAGGTCCATATCTGGAGAGCGCTCTTGGGTTGGGTGCCTCCAACAGCTCCAGATTTCCTCTTGGAACCCGTCCTTCACCTTCAATCTTGCACGGAACTGTGGCTAGAGAAGATAGGGAGAGTGGGGGGCTGCGTCAAGTGAGAGTCTATTAAACGACCTGTTTTGGTGGATCTAGCTTCCCTCTTATAGTCACAGGTTGAGGCAGTCAAAGCCCAACGCCACATATGGCCAACAATTCCGAAAGATGTGGGGTTGAAGACGGAGCCTAATACATTAGATCATTCTCGAGTGAATCTGCGACATACTTGAGCAGGATGCGACTGCATGATGGGACATTTATTGAGACCTCCATCCTAAGTTTAACTGTATTCCAAAAAATCCACATTGTTAACTAAAATCTAAATCATCTTTTTGACTTCTAACTTCCATATCTCATAGAAGGAAACTTTAAATAATATGGAATTCTAAACCTAGGTCCAATACCACTAAATGGAGTTTCTGACCATTATTGAGATCAAACAATCATTAGTAACATCTCAATTTAATTCCTCAAATGGTCTCATATAACTCTATAAACCTCATTAATCATCAAACATTGCTGTAACACATTCACTCTCATTATCCCGATCATTATACATCCCAATATTCATAAGTCAACCATTTAAATTCATGTATTCTATAATTCATAGAAGAAGTCATGAGTACTCTAAAGTGGTACATATATAAAGATGTTGAACTCATGCTACACATCAATTATCATCTAAACTCAACATCACAAGCCCGACTTATTTAATTTGATTCTATAATACTTCATACTCCATCACTATCTATTTTATTTTAGGTTTGTCTTCAAGAACTATATTGGGTATGAAAACCCTAAAATCCAGGGTCATCACATATGGCTTCGGTTCTCTTCCCTATAAAAGGGTAAGAGATCTGGTTCAAAGAGAAAGAGAACCCCACGTTTCTCTAATCTCTACCTCTTCTTCCTACCGTGCTAACCCTAAACCATGGGTGGTGAGTTCTTTGGTGCAACAAAGAGACGTGGAGTCGTTTTGAGGAAGACATGATGAACCACGATGATCAGTGGGAGATCCGTGGACGTCTTGGAGCGTCAAACTTCATCGGAATGCCTGCGACACCCCTGCAACACTGCTGCAGCTAGGTAGTAGATTGCAAGGTTGCAGAGCGCACTTCCAGCGGTTGCGGCCAAACCCAGGGTAGCCCCACCTGCGAGGGGTCATGACGAAGGTAGGGGACTTGTCCCCGAAGGCCGTCGAGGGCCCATGTGCGAAGGAGAAGCCGCACAAGGTCGGCTAGGGCAGCGCAGCCGGTCTGCGCAAGGATGAAGATGACGAGGGATACATTGGACGGTTATACCCCCGGGGTATGAAGCGCCAACGCGTTTAAGTGAAGGGCAGAAGCGACATTCAGTTCTATTTTAAAACGGGTCACATGCAAAGGCTACATGGCATATTCTGATTGGTTCAAGTAAGTATTTTTACAAAATGCGTATCTAATGAACGGTATCTCAGATAGACGTGCATTATACATGAAACTTGCTCAAAAAATCGAGAGGAATCTAAATAAAATATAATTGGAGCTTGATTCCTTATGCAATTCGAAAGGTATATAGAGATACTATCTTTAATAGTTTAATCAATGAAAAACCCTAACCTTTGATGATTAATGAGTTAGAAAGGGTTAAATGAGTATATAAAGTTGATATTAGCTTGTTAATGATAAAAAGGATCATTAAGATTGGAAAAGGATGAATTTGCATGTAATTAGTTTAATTTCGAGTTTCATGTGCATGAATAATTCTTTAATGGGCCTTGAAACCCTAATGTTGGTAAATTCGACTCTTAATGGCTTTAATTGACTAATTTCATGATTAAAGTAGAATATGCTGAATCTAAGCTATTGCGAGCATTAAAGTCCCTAATTTGTGGAAAGATAACCTTAATATAGAAATTAGGGTTTTCAATTGAATCAAGGTAGAATTAATAATAAATAGAGTTCATATGGGAATTAGACCATAATGAATTATGAGTTGTTAATCTGAAAGAAACTAAAGGTGATAATTGAGTTTAATGACCTTGAAATAATTTAAAAGGATAAAGAAGGTAGTTTTGGTATAAAAGAGAAATAATCAACTTTAATTGGGCTTATGATGTTGAAATTAGGGTTTATGAACTAAGAGAGCATTTAATATGATAAAAGCGTTATGGAGGAAAAAACCCTAATAAAACCCTAATGTGGTCTAGCAAACCTAAGGTGGAATCCAAGTCTAGCTTTAGAATGTTTCGGATAAACTATAACACTTGGATCGTATGCATTAATTTCAGGATATTGTTGATTGCTTGTTGATTGATTCTTTATCCTTATTGCTTGGACAATCAAGTTGCTCTGGATCAGGTATGTGGTTACACTTATGAATAACCGCATAAGTTTCACGAAGATTTCCGAATGTTTCCTCGCATTGACTGCAAGTAAACAGTTTGGATGTTCATACTTGCAAATCATAAAGTCACTATGATTATCACATTAATAATAGAAGTATGTATTCTCGCACCTACATGCCACCCTGATGGATGATGCCAAGAGAGTTAGGACCAGATGGGTAGACCAATGGGCACCATGAGTGGTGACCATAGGCACCAAGAAGGTGGCCTATGATATTGCATGACTAGAGGGCACCATGAGTGGTGACCCCCAGGCACCAAGCTCGGGATGGAGAAGGTGGCCTTATGTCATGGGCAAAAGAAACCCTAAGGTGGGTATGCCAGGGTTAGGGCAAAAGCGGTGGAGAATGTCATACTGAAAAGTGTAATTTGGCTTGTTAATTAACTTGATTGTGATAATTACATTGTTAGCCATATATGCAAGATTTTGGTTGTCTCCACATACCAGTATATTTCGATATACTGACCGACGTTTTGTTTGTCGGCATTTTATGTACAAATGAAAAGAACAAACAGTAAAGTGGCATATGTGGAATTAAAAGAGAAGTAACGTGCACAGGAGGATTAGTTAGATTAGTATCTTCATGGAAAGAAGATTAGAAATCCCATCTTATAAAAGGTAAACAAAGTTTTATATTATACCAGTTTTCAGTTTAGTTGGTAAAGTTTATTAATTGTTATTGATTATTTTTTGAACCTTTGATCCTGTTAATTGAATAACGGCTCTGACCTTCGGGTCTCCCTTAATTGGGGGTTACCGGGAGACGGGGTCATTACATCTTTTTTTTTTTTTTTTGAGGTCAACTTCACCATTCTATTACTCTGAGCTCAAAGATGGCTCATTCCAGTTTGCTACAGATTGAGGAAAAGACGACGATAAGAAAAACGAGCTAGTGCTATTGACGGCTTCACGAGCTAGAAGGTGTGCTAGTCCATTTGCCTGTCTTCTACAGAAAGAGAAACTAATCGACTGAAATGAAGAGCTTAAGCTATAAATATCTGCAAGAATGGTGCCTAGCAAATCTGGCCTTTTGACTTTCACTTTTATGAGCTGGATGATTGTGTCCGAATCCGACTCCACCACAATGTTTTATATTTCCTGTACCTTGGACTGCTGGATGCCCTCCCGTACTGACCATGCTTCGGCTATCACAACGCTTTGGCTTGAAGGACGCCGGCTCCCTGCGATGTGCAGCACGCGCCCAACATGGTCGCGCCACACTAAGCCAGTGCCGTCATGACCCTGCACCTGTACAGTGGCGTCACAATTTATTTTGATCGTGTCTGCCTCCGGCGCCACCCACGCTGTTGTCCTCGTCTCTTATGTTGCCGTCCTGCCGACAGTGTGTGGCTGCTCCTCGTGGTATCTGACGATGAGAGAAAGGAGCTGTCGCTGGATAAGAAGGGGTGGCTTCGGCTGTTCCTTGAAGATGATGGAGTTCCGCCTGGTCCATATCATCCACATCGCTGCAATCATTACGTGGTTGACATCTTCACGCTGCTGGGAAATGAGCCTCTTGATTCCGCATCCCACTTCGGTCTCCCCCGCTTCTCGGATTTTTGCTTGCACCTCTGCCGGGCTGTCTTTCCAAAGCTCCCACGCCTGCGGGCATCTGAATAACATGTGTCTAATATCTTCTTTCTCCCTTCCACAAATGCTGCACCTTCCATCTGGATGACAGTGTCGATCATATAACCGCCCCAAGGTGCCTAGCACCCCGGTCATGCATCTCCAAAGAAAATGTGCTGCCTTTGGGACAAGGTTCTTCCTCCATACTAGTCTCCATCCTTCTGCCTCCTGCTGGTTTCTGTATGCTTCTGTTGTAGTCAGGTCTTGGGATGCCATCCAGTAGGCCGATCTAACCGTGAACTCTCCTCTTCTATCCGGTTTCCAATTGATACTGTCCTCCCTCCTGTTAATGCCAAGCGGTATTGCCAAAATCTGCTGTGCTATTTCTGGGTTGAAAAGATTATCTATGCTTTCCTTGTCCCATGTGGTAGAATTCTCCGTCATGAGTTGCTTCACCCATTGTGCATTGGTACTCGAGAAATTATAGACATTTTCTATGCTTCCTTTTATTCCCGGTATCCATTGGTCTTTCCATATATTGATACTTGCTCCATCTCCCACTCTCCACTGCATCCCTTCCAGTATGATGGCCTTCGCATTCCATATACTCCTCCATGTGAAACTTGGATCATATCCTCTTCTGGCGTTGAGTGCTGTCCCCCTAGGAAAATATCTTGCTTTTAGAACACGGTGGACTAGCGTATCCTCTCTATGAAAGAGCCTCCATATTTGCTTTGCAAGAAGTGCTTGGTTAAAAGTGTGTATCTTACGGAAACCCAACCCTCCTTGATTCTTGGGTTTGCACATATTATCCCAGCTGACCCATGACATCTTCCTCTCCCCATCTTTGGCTCCCCACCAAAATCTTGCTATAGTACTGTTTATAGAATCAAGAAGGTATCCCGGAAGTTGAAAAATACTCATGATATACGATGGCATGGCTTGGACCACTGCTTTGATGAGGACTTCTTTCCCCGCTTTGGACAGCAATTTCTCCTTCCACCCTTGTAGCTTCTTCCATATCCGCTCCTGTATGTATGAGAACACCTGCTTCTTTGACCTCCCAACAGCCGTAGGCAGCCCCAAGTATTTTCCGTGCTTGTCTACTTCTTTGACCTGCAAGAGTTGTGTTATTTCTGCTCTCCTCTCCCGCTCCACCCCTTTGCTGAAAGCGACCTCCGTTTTTGATAGATTGATTTTCTGACCGGATGCCTGCTCATATTGGCTGATAATCTCAGCTAACTTCAGACATTCTTCTTTGGTTGCTCTTGTAAAAAGGATGGAATCATCTGCAAAGAAAAGGTGAGAAACCCGAGGGCCATGGCGGCTAGCTCGGATTCCTTGTATAATTTTTTGCTCCGCTGCCAAGGTTAAGGAAGTAGAAAAAGCTTCAGCACATAAAATGAAAAGGTATGGAGAAAGAGGGTCACCCTGGCGAAGTCCGCGGGAAGTTTGAATCTTTCTGGTCCTTTCCCCATTGATGGCAAACGAGTGAGTCACAGTTGACATACAGTCATAAACCTTATTCCTCCATTTCTCCCCAAAACCCATTTTTCCTTGCACATAATCAACAAATTTCCATTCCACCCTGTCATAGGCCTTCGACATATCCAGCTTTAGAGCAATGTGACCCTTCTTAGTTTTGTTTCCCCTCTTCATGGTGTGAAACAACTCATAAGCAATAAGAGCGTTGTCCGTAATGAGTCTCCCCGGGATAAAAGCACTTTGAATTTCGGTTATAATTCTGTCCATGAACGGCCGCATCCTGCTAGCTAGGACTTTGGAGGCTATCTTGTAGACCACATTGCACAAACTGATGGGTCTAAACTCACCAATCTCCGTGGGCTTTTGAGTTTTTGGGATTAGAACCACCAACGTGTCATTGATTTCAGCAATACTCCTTTCCGATTTCCACCACCCTTTAATATAATTGGACACATCATTCCCTACTATGTGCCCGTACTTCTGGAAAAATAGAGCTTTCATACCATCCGGTCCCGGAGATTTATTTGGATGCATATGTTTCAAAGCGCTCAAGATTTCCTCAGTCGTGAAGTCTTTCTCAAGCTCTTTACTCTCAAACTGGCTGAGTTTGTTATTGATGCCCCGCGTAGCCTCCTCCCATCCGCACGGGTCACTGGTTAGGAAAAGATTTTGAAACAAATTCAGCACTATACCTTCTATTTCTTCTTCCTCCTCTTTCCACTCCCCATCTTCATTTTTTAGACCTTCAATTCTGTTCCTCTTCTTTCTTTGTGATGCTTTGTGGTGGAAGTATGCAGTATTTTTGTCACCCAACCTCATCTCATTCACCCTTGCTCTATCATGCCAGAACGCCTCATCCCTCCTGTGCCATTCTTGGAGCTCTGTCGTTATGTGCGTGCACCTTTCTAAATTTGTCCTGTCTACCGGTAGGTTTTGCAGTTCCTTGAGAGCCTCTTCCAATTGTTTGATCTTTTTCCGCCTTTCCCCGAATTTCCCAGCAGCCCATTCTTTCAATTTACTCTCACAGTAGCCCATCTTTCCTTGAAGATCAGAGTTATGCCTTTCCTCCCAAACAGTTTTTATAATGTGTTCACAAGCATTATCCTCCGCCCACATAGGTTCAAAGAAAAAATACTGGTTGTTCCTTGCTTTTTTCCTTTTTCTATATTCAGTATTGATGATGATGGGTACATGATCAGACTCGTATTTGGTGCAGTGAATCACTCTTGCCTGTGGAAACTTTGCCATCCATTGTGCACATCCCAGCGCTCTATCCAGTAGTTCCCTAATTAAGGTTTCCGGCGTGAGACCTCTCTGCCAAGTGAAGATGCTACCACTGTATCCCAAATCCGTGAGATCACAGTCATCAACTACGTCCATGAAGTCTTGGATGAACCTGAGAGGTTTAGGGGGCCCACCAATTTTTTCTGAGTTGGACAAGATCTCGTTGAAGTCTCCGAAGAAAATAGTAGGTAGCGGTGAGATTCCTTTCTGTTCTCTCATTAATTCCCATGTCTTGTGCTTTTGTTGCTGTGCTGCCCATCCATAAATACCTACAGCTCTCCACCTGCTTTCACCACTCTGTTCATTTATATCGCAGCTACAATGATGTTGTGAATAAGACGTTACTGTGAGGAGGTCGACGTCCCTCCACCATAGCCCCATCCCCCCAGCTCTTCCTATGCTAGATATACAAACTCCTTGAGTGAAACCACATTTCCTCATAACCACTTCCAGATCAGCACTAGAGATCATAGTTTCCATCACGAAAACTATGTTCGGCCCCTCCCTCATGCACCTAGACTTGAGGGCAGTAACCGTGTCAGGGCGGGCTAGACCCTGACAATTCCAGCTTAAAATTTTCATTGCTCTTCGCGGGGCTGGCTCACTCCAGCCTCCGCTACTTGGGTTTTGCACCCTCCTTCCTGTTGTCCTTCTAGGATCATGTTTCTTGCTTTTTTCCCTGCCTCCAACTCAGTGTCAACTGAGTCCAATTCCATATCACAGTACTCGGATTGCCTTCCTCTTTTTCCTGCAATTGTGCTCCATTCCACTGCATCTTCTGGTATACCCAATCGTTGGCCCCTGCTCATCTTATAAACCCATGGAGGGTCTCTCTTCTTGTGCTGTACTGGCTTTGTCTTCCTCCCTGGTCTTCTTCGATTCTCCTTTTCTCTTTGTGCCCTTGTTTTCACCGCTGATAACATTTCCTTTTCTCTGTTCCGAGTTTCGTCTTTCCTCATTGATGTCTGCTACAGTTGTCCCCCTGTTCCAATCCCTTCCGGTAGCCCGATCCCATCATCTGCTCCCTATACGCAAGGCACCTGTGCTCACCTTCCCTCTGCACCTATAGCTTCCTCCTTCCTGGTCTGAGTCGGATATTGCTCTCCAGTTCACCTATCCTCCTCCCTTCCAACCGTAGCAGCTATGTTTTGGACGCTGCTTCCCCCTACCCCTCTCTGATCGGTTATGGTTGTTCTTTCTGGAAATAGCTCGCCTAGGCTGAATTCATCTTCTTCACTGCCTTCGTCATCGATCTGCTGCTGCGTTTGATCTTCTTTCAACCCGTCATGGTTCTCTTCGATCTCAGAGCCTGCTCTTCTATCTCCATTGACGCTTGGTCCGTTCTGACCTCCCTGCTCGCTTCGTGTCTTCTTCTCGACTCCTTCCTTCGGCCTATATTTGAATTCGATCTTCTTGCTCAACCTTCTATTCCCGTACACCTCTTCCTGGAGCGACCGCCGTGGTTTCCTCGGCGACGCCCTGAGCCATGCTCCCCACTATTGCGATCGCTCCTCCCCTTCATCGCTTCCTTCACAGTCTTTGACGACATGGCCGAGCCGGCCACATCCATGACAGAAATTGGCCAATCGTTCATATTTCAGTTCAATCTCTATCACGTTACCTTTGCTCCCTCTCATCCGCAAGACTCTCCTCAATGGCTTTGTGACGTCAAGGTTGATTCTCACCCTCGCTGACGTCTCCCACCCCAATTCGTCCAGGTCTGTTGCTAGCACCTCGCCCACTCGACCTGCTATTTCTTCAACGCTTCTTTTGTTCCAAAACCCTAGGGGTATTCCATAGAACCGAACCCAGAAAGGGCTGAGGTTAATGGTAATGTCCCCCGGCTTCTCGTCTCTCTCAATTTTCTTGAACAGTAGTAGTTTGTTATCGAAATTCCACGGGGATCCTTCTTCGACCTTCTGCTTATCACGCCAGTCGAAGAACTGAATGATAAACCGTCCTCCTTCGACCTGCTTGAAGACCACCTTCTCGTGGAGACCCCATGATTGCGTGAAGGTCCTCTTCATAGCCCAGAAGTTCGTCGGCCTGTCCGATAGTATCCGCGCAACCAACGCCAGCCTCAGATGATTTTGATCTCCGTCATTGTCCGTCGCCGCAATCTCGATTAGGTCTTCTTCCTCCTCTGTCAACTGCAACTGTGCACAACTCTCCGCCAGATCGTCTGCCATCGCCGGTAGAGAACCATAAGAGTCAACCGCCCTTGGACCTGCAAGAGAATAACCCACGAAGGTGGAGGAGGGACTCCCACGCTTCAAACCCTAATCGCCAGAGCGACGGGAGAGACGCGGGGAGAGTATTTCATTACATCTTCTTTATAATACACCATTATATTGTGATGTTCAAGGTGGAGTCAATGATGATGCAATATCTCACTCTCTTATAATGGTCTCAAACTCTCGACTTAGATATTCTTGACCAGTATCAGATAGCAATGCCTTAACATTTTCAAAGTTTTTCAACACTTCATTGATGAATTCCATGAACTTTTAAATGACTTCAAATCAATTTTTTATAAGAGACACATATTCACAACTATAGAAGTCATATGAACATGTAATAAAGTATTGGTACCCACCTATAGAACATGTACTTAAACATCCATAGACATGAACAATGTACAAACCCTAACAACTTACTTCCTCTGTCTTTATTAGTGTAAAGTTATTTTGTATCTTTCTCAATAAATATATTTGCATGTATCTGTTTAGGTGCCCTAAATGAAATGAGTTCAGATAACCTTTTTATGCAGTCCAAAAATGTACGTCTCATTTAGGTGCCCTAAATGACAGTGCCAAATGTATTTTTTTCTTGAATCATTGATTTTTACCTTCTTTATATTTATGTTTTATACACTTGTCTCAAGATCAATTATATAAAGACCATAACACATTAGAGAACTTCCATAAAAGATCTCTCCTCTTAAAATAGGAAATCCAACCATTCTTTATTATAGATTCAAAATTGTTATTTTGAAACAAGACATGTGAATAATGTTTCTATAAATAGAAGGTATATAATATCCATCTCTATCTATTACAAACCTAGTGGAAGAGATAAAGACTAGTTTTCTCATTGTTGTAGTGTGGAAACAACTATTGCGTGATTCGCAACATGTTTATCCACATCTCACTTGAGAAAGAAATTACTTCTTTTCATATCCTACATATATGTATACATACCCATGATGAAGAAGTAGACAAATTTATATGTAGAATATATATACCTAAAGTGAAAATCTTTATCCCCAATTTCTTTTTTAGTTCACCAATGTAGAGAAGGCAACATCTTTTCCAATGCTAGCTTGGTGACAATGATGAAAATTTTCATACAGTTCCTACTCCCTCCTTTAGCTTTAAGTGCTAAAAACTTAGGCTTTTTCTAGCATTATAACTTTTTCTTATCTTTGTATTTTTCCTTAGACTTGACCTTATCATTGTTAACCATCAACATGGACATTGGGTTGTTTTTCATCATCGGAGTCTCATCTATTCTGAACATGCTATGCAACTCTGACAAGGTCAAACAAATATGTTCTTGTTGTATTTCATAACAATCAAATTGTATCATTTTGGTAAAAATTACAGGATTGCATTAGTGTCCAACTCCTTGACATAGGGGAATTCCAGTACCTTGAGGATTTTCACACACCCAATCATCTCAAGTACATGTTGTCCAATTAGATCACCTTCAATCATCTCACACTTAAATAATGCCTTTGGGACAACATTATGCACTTGTATTTCCTTCTCTTGGAACATATCCCTTGTTAGTATAATTGATTTGTTGGGCTTAGGCCCATTGTATTTTCCCTTATTTCTATTCAGCACGTGTACTCCCTAGATCCTATATATAGGAGACCTAGTTCTCTTTTATGATTTACTGGAAACACTTCTATTTACATGGTATCATACCAATGACCATTAGGTTTCTTTTCTTCCTTCCCTTTCTTGTTCTTTCCGCCGCCACACAAAACTACTTTTTCCATCGTTAATTTGTTAGCCAAATGTCACACCCCGATCTCACACTAACCACTAATCACGAGATTAGGGCGCGACAGAGGGATTATCACATAAACAAATCATTGAGAACTTTTTTTTTCTTTTTAACACCTCGTAATGATATCCGGATATTTCTGTAAACTAAAACATAATAAACTATTGCGGAAGCATTTCAATTAAACTGGCTAGAGAACATAAACAGATTTTACAACATGTAACATTGTTTAACAGAAAATAAACATAATAGTTAATTTACATCTTTATACACATTCCACATACACACTCTCTCTCACCCACACCATGTCCCAAGGACCGAGGGGAAAGGACTAAGAGACCACTATCTAACTAACTACATATACCTTCTACTGACTAGGGTGGTAAGATCCTTCAGATTCCTGGAACTGTCGCTGACCTGAAAATGTTTGAGTAGAGGAGTGAGCCTACTCGCTCAGTGAATAGCCTTTCATTTAGCTATCACTTAACAACTCGTCAGGTTTATAAAATTGAAATAAAACATATATACAGTACAAGCAGGGTAGTTCTAATGACATAGCAGATTTGCAGATAATAATCGCATTTCTATGCAACGACAGATATTTTAAGTAAATAAACAGATATATAGAATTTGCACAAAAGTTCGGATCTCTTAGCATATTAATTTACTATGATCCTATATGATTACATATTTATATTATTATGCCCCAAACATATGCAGCGCACTCTACATATGAAGATCTGTAGCGAACTACGATCCCACCGTACAAGACTTAGCGACACACCCGGGAAATGCTAAGTCTGACTGTCCGTCCTGGTCTGCATAGGACTCTCAGGCGCACAAGGGCCTCAGGCGCACAAGGGCCTGTCTGCACTAACTCTGAGTGCTCTGGACTCCTCCCGCAACATGTAGTGCACAGTCGGAGGGTCTGGGTTACCACCGTGACACACGCACAGATTATTGTTGAATAACCCCTATTTACTCCAGTGCCACCGTGACACACGCACGGATTATTGTTGAACACTGTCTCTCTGCCCTCGTGCCACCATGACACACGCACAGATTATTGTTGAACACGAGCCACCGACCATCTAGGCACAAGGCTAGATCGATCGTTTCACCCCAAAGGTACAGACCGCGCAATGGAGTTCTACGGTGTTGGGGCACCTAAGTCTATTAACTGATTAACATATAACCATTTAAAACAAGAATATCACATTCCATACTTACTGCACATTCTGAACATTACTTGAAACACATATATAACATTTGTCATCCTTAAACATGATTCAGTATCATTTATCCAGTTTCCATGCTAAATATCCATTTTTAAATCAACAAATACATTGCAACCATAATACAGGAAATTTCATCATTTTCATTAAGCATATTACGTATTTCAAGTTCCAATGAATCTAACATACTCTATTGTATGTACTACACTGTTTAGAAGTTATACCAACTGATACAGAAGCAATTAAGCATTTAAATTGAGTTAAATAATGATTTCTGAATGAACTACTACTCACTTAATTCGAATCGCCCAGATCCGTCTAGAAATGCGTCTAGAGGTTGTCTTCAACCTTGGAATCGCCCAATTTGAATCTGTTGCAAACGAACTGTGCACACACATATACCAGGTAGAAGTAGAACTTTGGATGGGGTGTTGCTGCTCACGGCTAGGCTACAGATCCTAGATCTGGACCTCAGGATGAACTCGTTGGCGTCGATTTCAGGTGCTAGCTTGCGCCCTAGATGGCCCCTGGCCGAACCTACTTCTGCAACTCTTCACCCCACGTACAGGTGGAAGAGAAAATTGCTAGGGCTGTTGTATCTGTCGGCTATGAATCTGAGCAGGGACTACAAGGATAGAATCGGGGCGGCCATTTGGGGCTGCTGCTCGCGCCAATCAGGCTCCTAGTTGCTGGCACCACAGCTGCAACTGCAGCTAGCCACTGCTTTGATGGGCACCATCCCTTGCTGCTTGGGCGCCTCTAGGGCGTGGAGAAGGAGAGGTAATGGAAGAGAAGAATAAGGAGATGACGGCGGAGGCTGGGCGATGTTGAACCGAAGCAAACAAGCCCAAAAATCAATTGTTCTTCCTCCTTCTTCATGGATGGTGAAGCTGCTGCTGCAGCTGTGGGCCAACGCCGTAGCTGGACAGCTGTGTTAGGGCGCGGAAGGGGAAGGGTGAAGAAGGGAAAGGGAGGACGGAGGCCGCCTGGAGCTCGGCCAACTAGATCGAAGCTATGGGCGCCCAAATCGCCCCATCGATCCCCCCCCTTTCAGTTGTTGATCAGGCGCTGAGCGCCGCTCTGCGTTTTCCTGTTCTATCGGGAACAGATAAAGGAGAAGAGGGGTAGCCGACCCAAATAAATGGATATATTATTGGGAAAATTGCAAAAACCAAACCCTAGTTCTTAAGAATGCTATAACTTTCACCTCGGATGTCTGATTGAGGTGATTTCTCTTGTAATGTTTCAAGCACGAGGTCCTCTACACCCTCAAAGCATGAAATCATCCAAATTAATTAGTAACACATGATCAAAGTACTAATTGCATATGTATACTTAATTCAACTTAAATCATCATAATAATGTACTAATCGATGTGCTTACTAGTTAATTCAGAGTGGGTCATAACACCAAAGGTTTGGGTGAATGCTTTGGCAACTAGCCTTGCCTTGAGCCGATCAATAGAACCATCAAAGTTGTGCTTGATAGAAAGATGCATCCTAGGTAGCTCCTTCCCCTTCATCATCAGTTTGAAGGAAGTATATCCAGGTCATTCTAGAAAAATCATTCTAGAAAAACCTTTTTTTTTCTTTTTCCTACCAAGATCCATTCCGGTGGTGTCATCCCTCTTTCTATCAAGTTTCCATTCCAGTAGTTTTTCTATCTTATACTTTTGTACTGTGCTACATTCTGGTATCTTTACTTTCTATTTGTACCATGTTATATTCTGGTATGTTTCTATCTATTTGTACCGTGCTATTATCCAATATCTTACTCACCTCATCATGGCTGATGCTTCTAAGACAATTATCATATACAATGATATGCCACACATATTTGCTATTAAACTGAATGATAACAACTTTTTACTATGGATGAATGTTGTCCAGACATTCCTCAAGTCATGGAGTAAACTT
Organism: Alisma plantago-aquatica; assembly: GCA_963693085.1. Lineage (NCBI taxonomy): Eukaryota > Viridiplantae > Streptophyta > Magnoliopsida > Alismatales > Alismataceae > Alisma > Alisma plantago-aquatica. The sequence goes on from OY856414.1 coordinate 191,415,850, forward strand.
AAATTTATCATTGATGATTTTCTGGTAGTTCCTGACGATGCCTGGGTGATAGGAAATAGTCAAGTGCTCTCATGGCTCTGGTCATACATGGAGCTAGAGGTGGAAGTCAAGTACATGTGGCACCATAATGCCAAGACTATGTGGGAGGAAATAAAACAATTCTTCACCCAAGAAGACAATTATCTGCGCAAGTATAACATCATGGAAAAGATCTTCCCCAAACAACAAGGAGAGCGACCCTTGTCCAAGTATTTTGACGCCATGAAGGCTCTGGACAACCAACTTAACATCTTCTCTCCGACAAAGTCTAGTGAAGTCACCAAGGAGAAGGAACCTCTTCTGACTAGTCAATTTCTAAATTGGGCTTCATCCTCGCTTTGCTGCATTTCGGCAACTACTCTTGGTTGATGCAACCCTTCCATCTATGGACCAGGCATAAGAACGAGTGGTATAGTATAATATGCTTGCTCCTCACATCTCTCCCACTACTACATATAAACTTCCACATGCAATGGTTGTAGCGGCCAGAGGTTGTGGTTGTGGATGAGGCCAACGTCCAAGCTGCACCAATTATGGCAAGTTGGGACACACTGAAGATGTTTTCCACTCAAACCATGGCTATCTAGGAAACTATGAGAGAGGACATGGCAGGGGCTCTGCCCATGTCACTCAATCACATGTTCATGTTGGTCAAGCATCTTCCCCACCTCCAGGTCATACATCAACTCCACCACAGACATCTTCTTTTCATGTCTCATTACTAAATGAGGAGTAAAAACACCTTCTCTAAGCATCACAATATTATGAGGATCGTCCCCTTGAAAATAGCATGTAAACCTCTACAACCTATGAGTGGTGCATTGGTGACCTTCCCACTGCCTCTTCTTCAGCTAATATAGCCACTGCTCCTCAAGGTAATTTTGGGGTATATCTGCTTGCCTCAAATTCTAACTGGATTGTGGACTCTGGGGCAACACAAAATATGATGGGTATTCCCCACCTTCTTACTACATTTGATTGTGTTATTCTGCATCCCTCAGTTACTATGGTAGATGGCTCAGTAAAATGAGTCATTTATTGTGGCATTGTCCCTCCTCCTTCTACACTTAAACTATATGTTGTCCACTTTGTTCTGAATTTCCCATATAATCTCATGTCGGTTGCTAAAATTATTGATTCTCTTTGATGCTTGGTGACCTTTGCTCCTTCGGGTTTTGTTCTATAGGATTGGAGGAACTTGAAGATGATTAGGCAGGGAGTGCGTATCTGTGATCTTTATTACTTCTCCGCCCTACCACCAAGTCTGATGCATGCATTTCTTGCTTCCATTCCACTACAACTACATCTCTGACTTAGACATCTACCCTTGGAAAAGCTCAAACTCTTAGATAAATATGTTTCTTCATGTTCATCTATTTTATGTAATGCTTGTCAGCTAGGGAAACATCATCATGTGTCCTTCCCATCTTGTACAACTAAACAATCATCCAAAATGTTTGAATTAGTACATAGTGATGTGTGTGTTCCTTTTTGGACTACCAATTATAATGGATAAAATATTTTCTCACATTTATGAATGATTTTTCTAGAATGACCTAGATATACCTCATTCAAACTCGTGATGAAGATTTTTCATGGATTCATGTGTTTCAGACAATGATCTATGTGCAATTTTCCACATCTGTTAAAATCCTACGTACCAACAATGCTCTTGAATATACACAAAAGGTTTTTTCTTATTTTTGCCAAGATGTTGGGATGATTCATTAAACATCTTGTGCTTATTCTCTACAATAAAATGGCATTGTTGAGAATAAAAATTATCATTTTCTTAACATTACACCCTCTCTTCTCATTCATGCTAATGTCTTGTAACAATTATGGTCAGATGTAGTTCTCACTGCATGTTTTCTCATCAATCACCAACCTTCTTCGATTCTTAAACAATGAACTCCCTTTTTATTGTCTTTCCACGATCTACACTATTTTCTTTACCTCCTCAAGTTTTTGGTTGTGTCACCTTCATACATAATTTTGATCCCAAGGCCGACAAACTATCACCCCAAGCTATTCGAACGGTGTTTCTCGGCTACTCCTTCTCTTAAAAAGGGTACAAGTGTCTTGACCCTACCTCAGGGTGAGTTTATATCTCTACAGATGCCACATTATAAGAAGATGAACTCTTCTTCTCATCATCCTATTCATCCTTAACTTATTCTGACATAATGGTCTCTCTTCCTAATCCCTTCATCAACTCAGTTCCACCCTCAATAGAACCTTTAAACTGGCACATGGAAGATGTATCCCATGAAACTCCTTACCCTTCATCATCATTTCCAGATCAATCTGATCTACTAGTGGAACTAAGAAAAGGTACACACTCCTATAATATTAGACATTCTATTTCTAACACATGTTGTCTAGCCCATCTCTCGTCTTCTGCCTCAAAGTTTGCCACAGCCTTAGACACAACATATATTCCAAAAAGTCTAGTTTATGACCTACGACATCCTACTTGGAAAGAAGCCATGATGGAGGAGATGAAGGTGCTTCATTGTAATAATACATGGGATCTTATCACACCACCTCCCAATAAGAACATTGTCGGGTGTCAATGGGTGTTTTCTATCAAGCACAACTCTGATGGTTTTATCGATCAGCTCAAGACAAGGCTAGGTGCCAAAAGATTCACCCAAACCTTTGGTGTGGATTACTTTAAGACATTTTCTCTAGTCACAAGGATTGCCTCTATTTGGATTTTGGTTTCTTTGACGGCTCATTTTGATTGGTCCCTTTTTCATCTTGATATAAAGAATGTATTTCTTCATGGTGACCTCCTAGAAGAAGTTTAAATGCAACAACCTCCCAGATTTGTTGCTGGGGGGTCTTCTCACAAAGTTTGTCTCCTTCGATATTCACTATATGGCCTGAAGCAATCTCCACAGGCCTGGTTCAATAAATTAAGCAGTGTTCTTGAGAAAGTTGGCCTCAAGAGATCCTCTATAGATCATTCTCTTTTCTTTTCAAAATCATTCAAAGGCCATATCCTGCTTGCTATTTATGTTGATGATATAGTGATCACAAGAAATGACAAAGTGGCTATTTCTCAAGTATAACAGTCCTTACAAGAACACTTCCACACAAAGGACTTAGGCACTCTGTGATATTTCCTTAGCATAGAAGTCTTCCACTTAACCATAGGAATTAGCCTGTCTCAGAGACAATATGTCTTGGACATACTTTAGGATGCTGGCATGATAGAATCCAAACCTCTCTCCACTCCAATGGATTATCAATCGAAGCTCCCTCATGAAGGGGAACTCTTTGATGATCCTGAAAAGTATCGTCATCTTATTGGGAAGCTTGTCTACTTGACAATAACACGACCTGACATTACCTATGCAGTTGGAATAGTTAGTCAGCATATGAGTGCACCTCTTGAAGCTCATTGGATCAATGTTCAATGCATCCTTCGATATCTGAAAAGTGCTCTAGGAAGAGGATTGTTCTACAAATGTTGTACTACTAAGACAATTTCAAATTTTGGATACGTTGATGCAGATTGGGCAGGTGATTCTTAGGATCGTCAATCCACTTTTGGTTTTTGTATCATGATTGCCACTTACCTTGTTAGTTGGCGAAGTAAAAAACAAGTTGTTGTGGCTCGCTCCAGCACCGAGGCTGAATATCAAGCTATACATGTTGTGAGATACAGTGGGTTCAATCCATTTTGACTAAGTTTGGGATCTCCTTTCAAACTCCAACCACTCTATATTGTGATAACCAGACGGCTATACACATAGATAATAATCCAATCTTTCATGAATGCACAAAACACATTGAATTTGATCGTCACTTTGTGCAAGACTTGGTCAAAGTTAAAAAGATTATTACCTTTCATATTCGAATAGGAGATCAAATTTCATATATTCTCACCAAACCACTTACTCCTGCTTTATTCAAGTACATGGGCACCAAGTTGGGACTTCAAAATGTATGCTCTCCATCTTGAGGTGGCGTGTTAGTATAATTGATTAGTTGGGCTTAGGCCCATTGTATTTTCCCTTCTTTCTATTCAGCTCATGTACTCCCTGGCTCCTATATATGGGAGACTAAGTTCTCTTTAATGATTTATTGAAAAAACTTGTTTTACGTACCTCATAAGGGTGGCTATATCTAAAGCACTCATGTTATTATTTTTCTTACAATGATCATTATTCATGGATCATAACATGATGCATTTTATATTAATGATGTGATAGAGTGAACTTTTGATGTTCTTGAGTAACCATTTAGATAAACATATTCATAGATTTGAAGTTCAAATATGCAGATATATGTTTGGATCATAGGAAGGTGTTTTCATTAGTTGGGAATAAGTTGAAAGTTGTTTGATGTTAATTGCATGAGTAATACTCTTAAGTATGTGCTATTTTGAACTAAGTTGTTGATCGGTCAAATAGTGATAACTTGGCACCAAAAGTGGATGGAATATATCTTAGATGCTAATAAAGTTGTGGACAAAATTGTATTAGGGTTCAATATTCCTCCCTAGAGATATATAGGTTTGATCTTTGTGTAATAATGGGCATTATTGTTTGTTGGTGGACTAAAGTCTAATGCTCTACCCTAGGATTGATTGTGTCACACACCCCACACAGGCGTGAGGAGCCACGTGTTGACACAATGAATTCTTTGACCGGGACCCTTAGATGTTTGTGGACGATCCGTCAAATGGAGATCGTGGAGGATGAAGTTGGTGTTCCTTCCTTTTCCCCCATGACGTGAACGTGGGGAGACAACCCAGCTGATGAGTAGTTGATCCCTGGGTACTAACGTAGAGCTAGACTCCCACTTCCTATCGTATCTCCACCGCAAGTTGCAAGGAGTGTCTGAGAGAGTGGAGAACGTAGTTGAATGTAGGGTGCCCGAAGGAGTCAGACCCACACGACCAAGTTTTTCCCTGGGTGGTTGTCGTGATCAGTCGCCTGTTAAGGCCTTCCCTCCGATGGCGGTGCCCCAGCAGCGAGGTTGTCGCCCCAGCGACTGATGCCTTTGACAAGATGGTGATATCCGAGCAAGATGAGGAGGTGAAGGGCGATCTATCCCCATCACTTCCAGCAGACGTGAGGGCATGTAAGCCCTGTCATCGTTTGCCGGTCTCAATCACGGAGTCGGCGACGCTAAGCCTAGAGGATCACGGCAGAGCAGAGCCCAATGGTGGCTTCGTGTGGTGAGACTGAATGCATACCTAGAGTAGTCTGTAAACCAAAGAAGCCGCAAGAAAAGCAAGACGACGCCAGATCTCTTCATGGCGGCGTCATGCTTGGAGAACCAGCTCAACGCGTGGAGGCGTCGAGCATTGAGCAGAGGCAAGATGGAAATGCACACAGCACCTAGGCGGAGCGGAGAATGGACGCGAGAGGAGAAGCAGGACCGCAAACCTCCGCTGAAGATTCTGGAGGCGGGCGATTCCTTGCCGGGAACCCCAACCTCGCTGCGGCGACTCTGAGTCACGCGTCGGGCGAGAGATCGCGAGATAAAGATGAGGGTGAACTGGCCAAACCCAGTTGAACCAGGTTCAGCAGATGAAAACCGGCTGACCCACCTGCCCCCAAACCTTGAGCCGCGTCCAAGTGGACACGTGGCGAAGCAAGATAGGACACAAAAAGGTAAATATCCAGAAATTGTCCAGATCTTCCAAAATTCATAGAAAATAGGTCGAGCATCAGAAAAATAAGTATAATATACCAAAAAATTTAGAAAAATGCGTAGAACACAATAGAACCATCATATCAATCTTTTGATGCACTAATCTTAGCAATATCATGTAAAATGTTATATAGTTGTTTCATGGATAATAAATAATAAACAATGGCCTAAAATTATGAGAATATGTCACTAAAGTTGTAATCATATTTAGAATCCATCTGATGTCAGATGTGGCCATGTTGATGTACGAAATCATGTAATTTGCTTAATATGGCTAATTAGGGCTAATAACCCTAAAAGAAATGTATTAAATACATGCATCCTCAAGAATTGATGAAATTCACAGAGTAAGCTCATATCGGTATATCAAACTTCAGCTTTAATTATTAGATCATAATGATGAACAGAATCCATGTTATATGAATATGAACCTTAATACATGTGATAAAACCCTAATTGGATTAATGTATGTAACCTAGGGTTAATATATGCACAAAAAAGGATATGGAAGATAATGTTCAGATAATGAATCATAATTTGGAATACAACATCAGTAACATCAATCCCAGATAACAAGATGATAAGACAAGTAATAATGAGAATATCCTAATGAGATAAGATAAACCCTAATGAACACGACTAGGGTTAAGATGAGATGTAGATGATGAGAACCTAATGGTGATATATGATCTTGTCTTAATCAGGGTTGACCAAGGATGTAGTTGACATGAGGAATATGTGATTAGAATGATCTATCTCTTTGGAAGGTACGCCATTACCTCTTACTTGGATTATTATACAATATGCTTGTGTTATATGAGTAGTAAAATACTTGGCATATGGTATTGGATGAAATGATTGTTCCTGTATGATATGTTGCCTCATTTTCCATACTTATTTCTATGAACACATGAAACATAAGATATCTGGTCCATCATATGATATCACTAAACTCTTTAGTAGTACAGTTCATTGAAGTGATCTCAAACTCTTTGGTAGTAAATCACATGTGTTAGATCTCAAACTCTTTGGTAGTAGATCACACGTAAAATGATCTCAAACTCTTTGGTAGTAGATCATAAGGCCTGAAAAGCATCAAAGCCCTAGGGGTAGATGTACGAGATATATGATGGAAATATGATTAAAATATGTGTTCTCTTTTGTTAATGAATATCTTTGTGCAAGTATACACTTTTCTTATATTCTTCTGTTACTGCCAAGTATATTAGTTTTATCTTATTTCCAAGATATGATGAGAGGTATATAAAAGACACATAGGCGTACTCAGTACAATATTCTTGAAATATTGTGCTGACGTGTACCGCATGTAATCTTTTGATTAGGTTGTAGCTTTTTCTCTTGAAGATCCAGGATAGTTGTGAGTTGTGTGGCGAGTTGATGTTCAAGTGGACCTATTGTCTTAAGATCCTATTGTTTAGCTGTAGTACATGTATATGTAGAAGTTTGTTGTTCAATATGTAATATCAAATGTTGTAACAATTCATGTTGTAATTATATGTTGAATGGTGAACATGTGTGTATGGTTTTATTATTGTTCATGTACATGTGCTACTGATTGTTTCCTTATGACTTCCTCTGATTTTCTTCTTCTTAGCCTAGTGTGGGCGTTTAAATTGGATTTCTCGCTGAGGTGAGGGTTTCAATTTGGACGTCTCACATTAGATTAAGTTTTAGAAAATCCGGGGATGTCACAAATGACGTCATCAAAATTCTTATGGTGAGCTTACCTATTACACTCCAATCTCACAATTACCAATAATCATGAGATTAGGGCATACATTGAGGATTTAACATAATACAAAGATCACCCTTAACTTTTTTCTTCTTTTTCAAACTCTTTTTTTCCTCGCATTGTATCACATAAACTAACTTTACAAGAGAATTAAACTTTTATATCTCTAATATGATCTTAACGTTAATGATACACATCCATACATTCATTATGTTTCTCACACTTCCATGTACATATGACATGACAATCATTTGCATTCTCTCTTATTAAGGAAACGAAGATACAAACATCATTTACAACTTTCTCACATCTATACAAGGACCTAGAGTGACAAGGACTGACTGAACTTAACTATACTCAGACTTAACTCTTGTGGCAGATCTACTCTGATGCAATGATTTCTTCAATCCCCACAGTTTCCCTAAAAGTTTTGAGTAGAGGGGTTAGCCTACTCGCTCAGTGAATGAGTACTTCAAAGAAATAGTCTAAAGAACTGATATAATTACAGATATACTTTTGAGCAACTGATATCAATTATAACAACAGTAAGCTTTAAAGAGACTGATCATTGATAAATCATAAATAGGCAGGATACTCTAGATATCAACAAGAGTAAATCAATATATGAGCATGCTTGATTAATTTCAAAGAGAACTAATAATTCAGAAACATACAAAGATTAATTGCTAGGAAACTATACTCGGATCTTTCCTAGCCTTTCTTATTTATAAAAAACTCTATTAAACTTATATTATCATATTTTAGCTTATGCCCTGATCATATGTAGTATACTCTACATATGAAGACTTGTAGTGAACTACGATCTCACCGTACAAGACTTAGATTAAAACCCGAGAAGCTAAGCCTAGAACTGAATCCGGGTCTGCTTGACTCAAACTGTCATGTCTGACTAAGGCGGCTAAACAACTGGCCTTTAACTGGACCTCTCCTTCTAGGTTGAGTACATAGGCGGAGGGTCTGAGACACTCTGTGGGCCTCTTCTTGGTATGCTCAGTGGGTACCTCTGGGTTACCACCGGGATCTCCAGTTCATGTTGGGAAACCTATCTTCTCTTATGAGACTTCCTTAAGGGCTTTGTCTCCCCGCATGCTCTGTGGGTGTGATCTAATCCCCGTATACTAGTTGCTGCCATGGTGGATTGTTTCCTTCCTACAGTGCAGACATCCGTAGGGAATCTATGGTGTTCAGGGCACCTATGCCTATTATAGTATTATTCTTGGAAAGATTTTTCTACATTGTACCTTTCTCTTACTTATACTTGACTCTGATATCTCTATAGTACCACGTCTATTTAATTGAAGTTTATAATACAACATGTACATCATTCTAAACTCTATAGAGAAGTATATTTAAAACATTGTAATTTATTGAGAAATCAACATACTGTAAATGCAGGCAGACTAAAGTACTTAAATAAACAGAATACATGTCCACTTAGCACTTATATACTGGAATCATGCAATTGAACTTCTTAATATACTGATAAGATTTAATTACTTGAGATATGAATAATCATCATTAGCACCTGTAAACTATTCGTTTCATAGACCATCTGATAACATTTACCATAACTGAACTATTAAGCATCACCACATCTCATACTGAGAACATTGATATCAAAATACTTGATTCATTGAACACCCTATCCTAAGGTATTCATTTACCTCATTCACTTAACACATGGCTCTCATAAGGATTTCATACGACATAAACATTCACTGAATAAAGACCGTTGTCAACAAATCATATACAATCAATATATATATGAAGCCTTGGAACTGAGTTGAATTTGGGTTTCGATACCATTCACTGATATATCATGCATCAAGAATAAAATTAAATAAATAAAGTCTATCATGTCAAGAAAATTCGTTCAAATGGATTTCACGATATCTATTTGCAAATATCCAACTTTCCTCGCATCTAGGGTTTCACCTTCTTTACTGAGATATCAAACAAACACTATTCACCTTAAATGAAATCCAAGATAGTATCTGACATATATGTACTATGAATTCAGATAAACAATCATTCATAATCAAGGGGATCCATATAAACAAATTTCTCTATTTAATTATACAACAATTTCAGTCATAGACAAATTCCCTATATTTTCATTTACTCTTATAACCTCTGTGAATATTTAGGGAATTCTCATTAGGATGTATTTTATACATTTCTAATATGATTTTATCATCAAAATTCATCCAAACATAGGAAGATTCCATTTCATATCATTTTGCAACAACTTAGATCAAACAAATAATTCAGGGTTTGTAGTCGAATACTAAGCAATTAAAGATTATGGATGATTTAACCAATTTTCATGCAATATACTATTTAAAGGAAGTTCCCACTCATCCTAAGGTGTAAAACACCTTAAAAATGCAGCTCCTCCCTAAAAATCTTGATCTCATATCAAATCCCTAGCAATTCACCCGATTCTTCTTCCATTCAACTCGAAAACCCTAGAAATGAGGGATTATGAAGAAAGAGTGAGAAAAGGGGAAGTTTTGATACCATTTCGGATCAAATCAGAGGAGGGACAGAATCTTTACATGGATAGAATATTCACCATGAAACTATATCCAAAGAAGCTAAACTTACATGATTTCATCATTCCTCGGACCGCAAAACCCTAGGTCAGCATCTCCATCAATTTCTCCTCTCAAACCCTAAGTCTCCCTCTCTCTCTAGGATTTCATTTCTCTGGAATGAATCACGAATTATGAGAGCTTCTAGTGTGTTAGGTTGACCATATAGAGCAATTGAGCTGCTTGGGTCAATTACACATTGACCCCTCACTATACTTTCTCTTATTTCGGCTGAATTTTCTGTCATAAAAATATTACTATAATTCATCTACTGATAAGGTCGAAACATATCCAAAAATTATGAACATTTTACATGTTGTTTAAGACTGAGTTTCAGATCACTGGTTAAAATTTCATATCATTTGGAGTTAACAATAAATAAATAAAAATAAAACACTACACTACTGAAAAGCACTCTGTCGGCATTTTGGTCGAAGTATAGTTCGACCGAGGACCACATTCAAAGAACACTCAAATATTCTTAAATTTTTCTCCAATATACTTTATTGAGTTATCCATATCATATCCAAAATTAAATTAAATAAAAAAATTGTAGAAATTATGAAAAATCATTTACCACACTACTATCCTGATCAAATTCCATATTCATATATTATCAAAACCCTAATTTTTGCCGATTAGGGTTTACATTTCTCAAATTCTAATTCTTCAAACTAAAATCATAGTTATAGTTTCTTCTTAGGTTTGAAACATCACAATTGATCTACTATCATTAATCAAGTCTAATGATGTTCAATCTAATCAAGCATGTAATCATTCAGGTAAACCCTAGTTTACCAATTACGCACAAATGTGGTAATTACATTCCCTTTCTTCCCTATGCACATTTAGAGCTAGTTCTTCTTGTATTGTTGTCTTAAATATATGAGTCACTTCTAAGTGAGAATATCTCAATGTCCTATACAAACAAAATTAAGTTATTCTCATTCAAAGTTTCTTTCTCAAGGACTAATCACAAGTATAAGTGATTACATGTGTTTGCCATTGGTCTACAAGAAAATAGTTACACAAGTACAATTTTTGATGTTTAAATTGCCTATTATATAATTTAGCATGTCATTAATAATTATCTCTCTATTTTTTTCAAATAAGTATCCTTTAGTATACATTTGAAAATTTTCAACAAGAAATCACAGAGGGGTCCACTTTTTGGTAAGTCATCAATCAACTTTGCCCGTCACCCACAACTAAACTATTTAGGTAGGTAACAATTATCAATTGAATCCAATGCAACTCCTGGGTAGATGGTTGAACAAATCCTTCTCATTCATTCATATTATGAAGTATGTACCCTATTTATACCTCTACATTCTTAATCCTATTATGGTCACCTAGTTAAGTCCATCTCAAAGAATGACACAATAGCCTATGCAACCTACTTTGGTAGACCCACATTTTTGTTGTCATACTTCCCTAAGATGGACAATTTGCCATGCTTTGGCATAAACCATGAATACTCAATCACATTATTAGAAATATTAAGTTTAATATTATTTTGAGGGACTTGATATAATATGTATATGTTTCCAATCATCATTACATATACATTATCAGATGTATCATATACTATCACAATTACCACATGTGATAGAATATGATATAGAAACTAGAAACTACTTGATCCAAAAAGTGTTGTGCTCAAACATCAAACATGTCACATGGATTGAAGACCTTATATAGCCATGTTGAAGTTTCCATTGGATAAACTATTAAACTAGTCAATTTGGGTATCAAACCATGTTTCAGAAATACTAGTTTTGTTAATGGCATTGTTGCTTCATCTTCATTGTGATCACTCCAAGGAGGATACGTGTTGATGTGCGCTATTGATCATGGCATATTATCCACAATGGTCCACTTTTTATTACACTACATCACCCCATTATAATTTCATAGATTGAATATATGTATAATGTAGAGAGGGAGGTATGCCAAGAAAACCCTATATACGGTATAAGTTTTGGATCATCAAAAGAATTAAAATTACTATTTCATACATCATGTAAATATCATGAATGACATAATTTTCATATCTACATCCATGAAAATTGATTTTAAAGGCATCATATTTGTTTTTGAAATAAAAATATAGCATATAATATATTTTAGAGGTGGGTATAGTGGATTCACATTCCACAAGTTGTTCTATGACAATAATTGATGTTTAAATCCAAAACCAAAAAGAGAAGTATATGATGTGGGTGTGATACTACTATAGGGTTTTTACGAAGAGAGTGTAATAGAATAGCCCCAAAAAAAGAACCCTTAGCTATAGATCCAACCTAGACATAAAATTTTGGTATTATTAAAGACAAGGAAGTGATATAAAATATACCTTTATGCACAAGAGTTTTTTAACAATGAGACGTGTTATGCCAATGTCTCTTGAGTCCTTCCAGATCTAGATCCAAAGTTGATGTAGTATAGAAACACAATTTTCCTTACAGTAA